>CAHIKZ030005024.1:1697500-1845000 GCA_903632075.3 Acanthosepion pharaonis | reverse complement strand
GTAATCCCATTGCGTCTTAGTGGCTTTAGTGCCTTGCTTGAGATGAAATAATTAAAACAATTATCCGCCATTCTCTGTAAAAGTCTTTTATATCATAAGAACCAAATCTACATTAGCGTCGAAATGAAACACGAGTTAAAACAGTTCAGTCGCTTTTTTTATTTTAATTGCGTCGAAATAGAAACTAGATTTTTGTGTACTTTCAAATCAGTCTATTGCTTTTCTTGGTTTAAATATCCTATATCGTTTTTGTAGTAATTTAATAAGAAAAGGGGATAAATTTGAAATCGCAGGGGACTAATAGATCATGGCATTTTGAAAGCAAACATCTTCGTTTCTGTAATTTATATTCAATTTTTATTAAAACAGCATTTTCAGGTCAGAATTGTGTTCAGTTACGCGTAATTGTATTAACGATACAGTTCAAGTTAAACATGAAGTGCTTAACCGCTTAACAGGAATTATGTTCTCCATCTTGTTGGTATAAATTTTGTTATTGTGAAATAAAACTCTTTTTTTTTTCTTTTTTTTTTCTCATGACGCCGGATCATCAACGAAACATATCAAAATAAAAAAAATCCAAATTGTTTTTCAGGTCCTAGGTTAAAGGTTAACAATAACCTTGCTAAAAAAAATGAAATACACTCACGCGCGCATGCACACACGGACGCACGCATATACACACACGCGCGGGCGCAAGGGCGTACGCATATACACACATACGGGCGCAAAGACGTATACACACAAACACGGGCGCAAGGACACACATACACACACACAAACACACACAGGGGCGCACGGACGCATGCATACATACAAACGGGCGCAAGGACGCACGCATATACACACGCACACGGGCGAAAAGACAAACGCAGACACACGAACACGGACGGAAGAACGCACGCACACACAAAAACACACGGACACATACACACACACGCGCACACACATATAGAGAGAGAGACAGACAAACAGATAGAGAAAGCTGAATTTTTATCTTAAACATTTTCTTCTGCCAAATCGACCAAATTAATTCTCTCACCAACTTGTCAAAAAATAAACGGAAAATTTTTTAATTCGCGATTCATTCTCGTTTAACTGCAGTGATGTCGATTCAACTTGCTTGCAAGAAAAATCTAAAATACATATTAGATTCTCTCTCTCTCTCTCTCTCTCTCTCTCTCTCTCTCTCATCAAACCTCCCAGCCAGTGTCACACTCTGGTCAGAAAATGTAAATGCAAGTATTAATATTAATTCGCTATTTTCTGTCGTGCTAAGTTTATGCCTGGTCACCCCGGATGACGCCGTATCACCTTGCTGCAGTTTGGAAATATTCTGTGGTAATTGTGTATTTGCATATCACTATTCAATTTTTAACGCCTCTATCAACTTTGCCTGTAAATCAATGCTGCCGGGTGTGAAAATGTATGACTTGTATGATTAAATGAATTAATTCGAGAACAAATAACACAATTCTTTGCTGGCGAACAAATTGTCTTTATAAAAAGAACAGAACGGCATCCTTGTTTGTTCAAAGAAAGAAAGAAAGAAAGAAAGAAAGAAGGAATTTGAAGAGAGAAAGTATGAATGAATCTGAAAAAAGAAAGAAATTGACGAAAGAAAGAATTTGAAGAAAAAATTGAAAAAGAATGAATGAATGTATTTGAAGAAAGAAAGAAAGAAAGAAAGAAAGAAAGAAAGAAAGAAAGAGAAAAAAAGAGACGGGGAGAGATATAAAGAAATGTTTGACTACAACAGTATGATACTACGTATGTCTACTGAATAAAGTGTATATGTTTTCTGTGAATGAATCTATACCGCATTTCCCGCCATATAACCTGCTTCCGTGTATAACACGTACCTGTAATTTGGCAATGAATATTTAGGACAAAATTAATATTCAACTAATATTCCTTTCATAATAATATATATTTTATTTATAAAATATATACATAGTTTTGATTTGTAATCATTATTTCATTGGGACCCATCAGGTGACAAATGTGTCAAACAGGGGTTTTTCTATGTATTAGGCTAATTCTTCTCAGTCCCGATAGGGTTTCCAATTCTCTCAGGATTGCCTCTCTTTCAATCTATACAGCGAGGCAATCTTGAGAGAATTGGAAAGCCTACCGGGATTTAGCAATGGAAGCCACACTCTTAACAACATGATACACAGATGACACAGTACTGATAGCAGACACAAAATCTCCTACAGAAGGTAGCGATGGAGAGTAAGAAGAAGGGACTAAGCCTAAACTACAAGAAGATGGAGTGCATGGGCATCAGTAAGAGGATGAGCCCGAAATGCAATCTGAAGATCAGGAACACAAGAATCAAGCAGACGTGAAAGTATAAATAACTGGGAAGCAAATTGACAGAGGACGGTAAGTGCGGCACTGAGATCCATAGGCGTATTGGGATGGCTAAGGACACATTCCAAAGGCTGAGCAGAGTATTGCGAGACAGGAGGATATCTTTGGTAACAAAGAAAAGAAGACTGAACTGTTACGTAACATCTGTCTTTCTTTACGGCAGCGAATGTTGGACGATTACCTCAAAGATGAAGAAGAGACTCGAGGCGACAGAGATATGGTTCTACAGAAGGATGCTAAGGATATCATGAACTGGGCATGTGAGCGACGATGTGATGTTAGAGAGGTTGCAAACAAAGAGGAGACATACTTAATATCAGGAAGAGGCAGCTGAAGTTTCTGGGATACATAATGAGGAAGGAGGGCCTGGAGAATCTGATACTCATGGGTCAAATAGAGGGAAAGAGAGACAAAAGAAAACAACGCATGACATACCTGGTGGACTTAAGCAAGTGAGTGACAGAACGTGGGCTAGGAGAGGAAGCAAAGAGAAGGAACTTGTTGAGAGCTGCAAGGGATAGAAGGAGGTGGAGAGCCATGATCGCCTACGTCGTGAAAGGATATGGCACATAAAAAGAAAAGAAAATACTTCTTCCATTTTCCTTAATACTTTCTCTTTGCCCACATAGTTCGTCCATGGTATTCTATGTAGGACCATACTTCTGTTGCTTGAAGTCTCCTCTCCATCTGTGAGGAAATTTTCCAGCATTCGCTGCCATATAGGTGGATAGATATTATATAGCAGTCCAGCACTCTTTTAGATAGTTGAAACTTACGAGACACATAACAAGGAAAGGGGGTTTAGAAAATTTGGCACTCAAAGGACAAAGGGCAGAGGAAAACATCAAATAATGTACTTAACGAGCTTGTGTAATTGGACGGAGGAACAGGAATAGGGGAGGATAATAAAAAGGCAAATATTGCTAAGAAATAGAAATTATAGGAAGCTGTGGAGAGCCATAATCGACAACGTCCTGAAGGGACACGGCACATAGAAGAGGAAGATGTCTAGTACTGGCAACTCAACCACAAGATGTACAGTAATTTCTGGACGAGGTTTTGTTTGAAAATTGCGCCTCATAACGTGAAAAGTGTCTTCCGTTCTTGCAATGTCTGTAATTGCCGTTGTAATCACCTAGATGTCAAAGGCAAACAGATGCAAACAGATGTATGTCTTTTCCTATGATAAAATACGGCTGTGTACTGTGATGTTATGTGCCGCAAACGCTATGCTTATAATGACGTGAACGAGCCAGTATATCTAATGCGACAAAAAAACGCAAGTAAGAAAGTAGATAGTTATTAAAATTTAATATCGCCTGCTCGGTGGGACAATACGCCCACTACATTTCCTGCAGAAGGGTAAGTCACTTCTCATTGGACAGTGGATACTTACAAACTTGAGTACAAACCCATCCAGTGTCTACCATTTTTATTTCAGTGGAAACTGGATAAATAGCAACATTTTTTACTCTAGTGTAAATCGAGACGTTATGCTCAAATAAAGGGATCCACTAAAATGGTTTGAAATTGATATATATATATATATATATATATATATATATATATATATATATATATATATATATATATATATATATATATATATATATATATATATATATATATATATATATATATATATATATATATATATATATATATATATATATATATATATATATATATATATATATATATATATATATATATATATATATATATATATATATATATATATATATATATATATATATATATATATATATATATATATAATTGAAAAATAAAAAATAAAAAATTAAAATCTTTAGACACACTGGGTTGTAGATTAATATTCTTTCGTTTTTTTTTTATTATTATTCCATTTAGATTCCTCGACTAGTTTCGACCGAAATGGCCATCATCGGGAGGAGATATATATATATATATATATATATATATATATATATATATATATATATATATATATATACTGCAAAGCTCGATTATTGGTCTGTTTGTGAGAAAAATAAGTACGTAATAATCCGCTTTTCTCGCTACGATCCAATTTTAAAAAATAAATCAGTTTGATGATCGCAAAAGCGTAAAACCCTGGGTCAGAAACTCATATCCATACAACTGAGAATGGCTATATATATATATATATATATATATATATATATATATATATATATATATGTGTGTGTGTGTGTGTGTGTGTGTGTGTGTGTGTGTATAAAACGACAGGTGGGCTCTGTGGGTGTTGAACAAACACAAATGTGCCTAAGCAGGCGTCTGCAACGGGGATTAGTTAGCCGCTCCAGTAGTAGACGACCATCCTCGGATACGAGCGACCAACCACAATATGCATACATATTTCCAAATTTTGAATGGACCGCTGTTAATTTTTTAAATTAGCACAAAAAGTTTTGTGCTTTAACTAAGATAAACTTATTATATATGGTTTTGAAAAAGGTGAGACTTTTTTAATAGAAATTTTAGTATGAAAAATAGAAAAAAGGAATTTTATTATTAAATTTTGCTCTCGGCAAAATATCCTCCTTTAGCCTTGATTACTGCAACGCGAACTTTTTTGGCATTTGTTGCAAAAATTTCTAAAAGTATTAATTTGATAATTGATTCCATTCTTTTTCAATGACTCTAAGAGTCCTTTTTCATTTTTTTTTTTCTTCTGTCAAGTTCATCCCATGCTAATTCTGGATGTGGCTTCTGAATTTTGAACTGTAGTGTATATATATATATATATATATATATATATATATATATATATATATTATTATTATTATTATTATTATTATTATTATTGTTATTATTATTTCTATTGTATATTTATTTCCTTCTTGGTCCCAACCAGAGATCTAAGATCAGAAATGACTTCATGATATCTTTCACTAATCCTTTCTGTAAAAAAAAAAATTACACACATTTCACATAGATAATGTATAACATGTACTTGTAAGTACAATTTTTGTATTTCTTTAAGACACGGGCTACCAGGAATCCATTCAACGAATCTATCAGAACCTTTTTCCAATCAATCCGAGTGCTCCAACTACAACTGAAATTATTGATGGGCCACATTTTTCAAATTTCCACTTCAAGATCCTTGTATTTTGATAGTTTTTTAACGATCTTCAAAGCTACATTACATTGACTGCCATGTCAATAAGAGAAGCACATTCTGTTCTTGTGATTGTTGATTACGATGTCTGGGCAATTAGCTTTGATTATTCTGCCTGTGTGTATTAGAAGGTCCCATAAAATCGTTACAGGTCCTGATGGCAAAAAAATATTTTCTGTCGATTAATTTTAATGATTAACTTCCAAATTAAGAATTTTCAAACAAGAAGAAAATTCCATCAGAAATTGTCCGAAGCTTTTTTCGGAAGAAAAGTACAAGAAATATGGTTAGAGATTTCGACTTTGCAAAGTCATTATCAGGGTAGGTAGAGACAATTGTGATTGTTGTGACGTAGGCAAAATGTGTTGTGGCGTAGACAAAGACTGTTGTAAACTAGGCGAGGTGTTACCATCAATAAATAAAAACAATTATAACTTAAGAGCCTGCATCTTCATAGATAGATAGATAGATAGATAGATAGATAGATAGATAGATAGATAGATAGATTGTGAACAGACTGAGATAGATAGATAGATAGATAGATAGATAGATAGATAGATAGATAGATAGTGAACAGACTGAGATAGATAGATAGATAGATAGATAGATAGATAGATAGATAGATAGATAGATAGATAGATAGATAGATAGTGAACAGACTGAGATAGTGTTGTGTATGATACACCTAAGTGGAGTACCGACCATATAAATATGGGTTGGTACCGGAAGACGACGGAAGATTAAGAGATCGAATCCAGAGACTCTGCCCGACTGCGACTTAGTCAACCCATTCTGCAGGAACAGTCTTCCCAAGAATATACCAAAACTACCTGTAAATATTGTGTACCTTTTTTCATTGTTTCAATACATTTTGTTACGTACATTTTGTGTTGTATTATTATTATTCCATGCTTATTCAAGCTTCAACAGATAGATAGATAGATAGATAGATAGATAGATAGATAGATAGTGAACAGACTGGGATAGATAGATAGATAGATAGATAGATAGATAGATAGATAGATAGATAGATAGATAGATAGATAGATAGATATAGTGTTGCCTCTCCACAATTTCCTGTCCTTTGTAGCTCTAAATAAAATCTCTCCTAAAACTTGCACCGTTAGCCATTTACTCATGTTCGCTAGGTAGATTATATCTTGTATTCCTATGTCACCCTTCCCTTCAATTTGTCTTGTGAGTATCACATTTGCCAAGCCCTCTTTCCTTATTATGTGGCCTATAAATTTCAACTCTCTTCCTGAAAGTATAATTGTCCTTTTTTTTCCATTTTCGCTAAAACTCCGCCGTTACTCATATGTTCAGTCCATGGTATTCTCAGCATCCTTCTGTAGAATCACATTTCTGTTGTTTCAAGTCTCTTCTTCATCTGTGAGGAGATTGTCCAGCATTCACTGCCATATAGAAGTACTGATTGAAATGCAAAGAAGTATCAAAGCCATATTCTAAAAGAAACTAGTTGTATTCTAAATGCCTTGTGTCATATCGAAATGATTTGCCTCACTTGAATATCCTTGGGTACTTTTATATGCACATATAGGTGAATTTGTCTATGTATACCTACGTGTTTACACATGCGCATATGTGACGCTTCATACCTTCGCTCTCTTGAGATGTTTGCGCATGCGCATACTTGCACATGCGTATTGAGGGTTTGTTCTAATTAGTTTCTAGCCTCGACGGATCAATATCTATATATTGAAATAAGATGATGCGCTAATTAGAAAATCTGTTTGGTCGATACCCGGATAATCTTGCGGTCATAAAAGGCCAAAAGGTGATAAGAAAAAAAAAAGACAAATCCCAACGAACATCTTTATCATTTAATCACTCTGGTAATCGATTTAACGATGGCGCAAAAAAAAAACTACCTCATTGTAAATGACTTGAGAGACTCTATATCAAAATTCACAGTCCTACAGTCGAGAGAGGGGTGTCTGTTCAAAACGAAAATCGTCTTGACGTAGTTATCGACGAAAACTTGAAACATTCTTATGTGCAAATTTATTTCAGGGCGTATGCAATCATGGCCCTCGACAAGTTTCTTTTATTGCTTGAAGTAATTTGTGGAACCAATGAATTTGTTAGAGTCATGAACGAAGTAATACTATCATTAAGCATTTTCATTACTAGAGAGAAGCCTTGATAAATTTATGGAACCAATGACAGCCTAAACAGGTAAAAAAAATGATATACTTAGTAACTATTTATTTTTAATTAACAGATTGTAAGATCTATCAGAGAGATGAAATTTAATTTTTTATTATTGCATGATTTTAAAATTTTAACACATCGGCAGATAGCTATTAATGTCAACAACTGGGCACAAATAGTTATTAATTAAAAAAAATAGTAATTAATGTATAATATTATTCATAACTTCATGTACAAGAATGTCGTTTTGCATAAGTTAAAAAATAACCATAAATATGTAAAAAATGCATATATTATCTAAAATTCCTTTTTCCACAATATAACTATTGGTGCCATGTTATAATGCTTATTACCTAAACAATAATAATAATGAATAATTTTTTTTTAAACATTAAAGTATATTTAATCACATCTCCTTAATAGCTGTTGCAATCTGTAAATATAATTATAGGTTAGTGAATTGTCAACTTATCTTTTCATAGTTCTATCTAAGGAGATTTGTATTTCAGTCGATCCAATGATCACTTAATGGGAGTCACTAATGCCAAGATTGCTAGTGGCAAATTAGTTTAAAAATAGTAGCCAATCTAAGTTTATTTTCCAGTTGGACTGGATAGTATCAGCTCATGAAAAAAAAACTTCTGCTCAACAAAAAATTAAAAAGCATAAATTCTTGATAATAAACTTGCAATAATATCAAGAATTATTCTTTCAACTGTTACTTATAATAATTATTCAACTGTTACTTATAATAATTATTCTTTCAACTGTTACTTATAATAAATTAATGGTCTTATACCATTCTTTTGATGTGATTACTATCTAACGTATCCTTATAAAGATAAGAACATTTTACAAGGGTTTAATTAAAATAACTGGTAAGGTTTATACCAATCTTCTTTTATATGCCATGATTTCATGAAACATATATGCCTCTCCACAACTTCCTGTCCTCTGTTGCCCTAAGTAACAATTGACTCTTTACCGTCGCTTCAGTAAAACTCAAACAGGTTACTCATTATTGCCCTTTGGTTCTCTTGCTTTCAATATAAACTGTGGGTGTTAAATTATCCAAGCCATCTTTCCTCCTGTTCTGTCATCCATTTACTCAAACTCATCAACTTTTTTTTTACTCATTATTACCACTTAATTCTCATGCTTTCAATATGCCTTGTAAGTGTTTAATTCTCCAGGCCTACTTTCCTCTTTTTTTGTCCAGGAAATTTCAATTCTTTCTGATTGTAAGTATCAGTTTCCTTGTAATTCCCATTTTCCTTAAGACTTTCAAATTGGACATATTAAAGTAAGGTATTGAAATCAATGTTCAAACAATAACTTAGTCAACAGAATGTCATAAATATAAACAAAGAAATAAATATGTCACATCTTCTCTTATAAGAATTATAAGCTACATTATAAATGAATGAATTTCAATGAAACATTTTATGATAATCTCAAAAATAGTTTTAATTGGAATACCATCAAGTAACTTTACTTAATTTAAACTTCAGTATCAATGTTTGGCATTGAATGGAGAGTTTTTTAAAATCAACTAAAATAAAACAGACATTGATGCATCTATTCTTCCAGAGAAAAAGCTTTGGCATAAAGAAAACATAGAAACAAAATTTTGATTACAATTTCAAATCCTCAAAAGTAGTGTAGTATTAGAAAGAATATATGAGAGAGAAATATTAACCAAAGTAGAAAATAAATATATACAAGGCATCCTAAACAAAGGAGTTCATTCAGTTTATTGCACAGGATCAGAACAAGTTAAAAAGATAAAATTCACAAATGAAATTACATAAACAAATGATGAAATTAAACAAAATTGCCAAAAGATTCTCTTTTAAAATGTCCTTATTAATTATGAAAATTATTTTTGTTGAATAGCCACATAGAATTCAGACTTTTCAAATTTTCATCCCCATTAATAGTAACAAGGTTATTTAACTATGAAAGAAAAAGCCAAAACATTTATGAAAAAAAAAAAGAAAATCCCTTTTTTTTAACTAAATATTTTTGAGAATATAACTATTTACTGCATCTTATATGCGGACTAGGTAATTATTTGAAACCAATAGACATACTAGGCAATTATTTGAAACAAATAGACATACTAGGTAATTATTTGAAACCAATAGACAGACTAGGTAATTATTTGAAACCAATAAACGGGCTAGGTAATTATTTGAAACCAGTAGACAGACTAGGTAATTATTTGAAACAAATAGTCAGACTGGGTAATTATTTGGGGCCAGCATGCAGGCTAGGTAATTATTTGAAACCAGTAGACCGACTAGGCAATTATTTGAAATCAATAGACAGGCTAGGTAATTATTTGGATATCAATAGACAGATTAGGTAATTATTTGGAACCAATAGGCAGACTAGGTAATTATTTGAAGCAAGTAGACAGATGGGTAATTATTTGAAACCAATAGACGGGCTAGGTAATTATTTGAAACGAATAGGTAGTCTAGGTAATAGTTAGAATAGTTAGAATCCGCCAATACTTGTAACACTCCTAAAAGTGCTTATAATCACCTATTTTGATTGTTAAAACCCCATATGCCTTTAGATCCTAAGCCCTTTAGAAACATTTCAGACCGTTTTTAAAACATTTTTGAAAAATACTATTGGTGACCATACACTTAGCGTAAATTTTCTTTCATACGTACAATAACCGTTTTTAATTACACATAGATCGATACAACCATTGAAAATATTGTATAAAATATGTGTAAGAAGACATAAAATATAAAGTTTAAAACATTTTCTAAAAACAGAACTGTGGTGATGCCCCCAGGCTTAGCATAAGCCACTTTTAAGACCCCAGCCGCAACCCCTAACAACGAACAAAGCCCAAGGATTACGCTTTTTTGCGTTTTTTTCCTTGCAATGAAGATGTACAATTCTGCCAATTTTTACCATAAAAATAGACTGCTATATGTTTTAAGTCACTTAAATAACAGGAAATTAATACAAGAATATTTTAAATATGTTCTATCGAAAAATAGATGAATCAAGGGAGTTCTCAATTAATAATTTTACATATGTTCTTCAGGAAAACACACAAATATTCGGGGTTTCGGCAAATAACAAGTACATATGTTTTCTAAAGAAAAATCCGCGAATGTGTGAAGACGTGAATGCTGAGTCGCGAATAGGCGGGGTCTCACTGAATTTCAACGAAACATTTTATGGTAATCTCAAAAATATTTTTAATTGGGGCACCACCAAATAACCTTGCTTCAGTATCAATAGATATGTCTGACCTTTCAATTAGAAACTCAACTGATTCTTTCTGATTCTTTCTGTTAAACATAATTGTTTCCGTTTTCTCTAAACCTTTACCATTACTCACATGTTTAGTTTATGGTATTCTCAGCATCCTTCTGTAGAACCACATTTCTGTTGCCTCAAGTCTTTTCTTAACCGTAATGAGATTATATATCATTCACTGCTATAAAGAAGGACCGATATGACAACAGATAAGTATTCTTTTCTTTGTTTCTAATGAATCATGTTTCTTAATACTTTACTTAGCTTTTGGAAGACATATTTCTCTATCCCAATTTGTCTTCGGATTTCGATGTCACATTTTCCATCTCCTGTTAAATTTAGATATTGAAATTTTTGTATTTGAGTTAGTCCTGGAGCGTCTGAAGACATTGAATCACTTCTCATTTGTATTTGCAAAGTTTATTCGTAATAACTCGTGAATATTTTTATGGCTCGGACTAAGATTTTCTCTTGGCTCTTCTCATCATCGAAGGATTTCAAGTGAACCACAATATTAACGACGCTTTCGAAAAAATAAACTTACAGGCGGTATTTGGTGACCATATTACCTACCAAATCATTTTACATAAACTATTTATTTATTTGTTTGATTATTTATTTATTTGTTTTATCTTTAATTTTATTTATTTGAGACGCGGAAAATCTCAAAGATCCCATTGCGAGAAAAGCTATAAAAGTTCACCTAGATTTCAGTTTTTCAATTCGGGTTTATCTCTCGCTATCTTCTTATTTATCTTCTAATCACGCACTGACATTTTTAAGCATAATTTTTGGACTGTAGCGTTTGGCAGAAGCTTTTTCGCAGCAGGGATTACTGTTGGCATCAGAACGAGGCTCTTAAACGTAAAAAAAGAGTTGCTCGAATGTCAATGAATAACAGGAAGCTGAAAAAAAAACTAAAGCCAAATAAACCTAACTAAAAGATAATGATTAAAATGGAAAACCTAATAAGATAAAGTATAGTATACTGTAATTATTCGTTTGTAATACACATCCATTACTTTGGACGACGAAATTCTGGGTGAAAAAAACGTCTCTCGTGTAGAATACACAGTGACATTTTAAAATTTATAGCATCTAAATTTAACCTAAATTTAAAATTTGTTCAACTGGTTCGTGCCGATAACAATAACAATTTATAGAGTTCTCAGCAATTTTTGAATGGATTTTTTAGTTGACATTATTTCTTCTTATAACTTTTACTTTTAGTAGCCGCACGTATTTGAGTTACAATGCAAAAACGTGAACTCACTAAAATAACGTTTATAGTTATAGTCTACAATGTATTTTGAAACACAAAATTTACACACTGCATGATTTTCAACACACACACACACATATATATATATATATATATATATATATATATATATATTAGCGCAACCTCGGTTCTCGAAAGTCTCACATGTCGAACAAATCGGTTTTCGAACAGAAAATTCGAGATAAAAATGCCTCGGTTATCGAACAAAATTTCGGTTCTCGAACAACATAGCCGGACCGAGTTAACCCGAACGGAATAATTTCTGAGTCGACCGCCATGTTGTATACATTCGAGTGTCGCGGTGTGCTTTTCTTTTCCATTTTTATTGTACTGTGACTTTTTTTCTCTTCATTGATTCCTATTCGAAAAATAGTTTCGGTTTACAAACATTTCGGGTTATGAACGACCTTCAGGAACGAATTAAATTCGTGAACCGAGGTTCCACTATATATAATTGTATATTTTATACAAGTTTCATTAAAAAAAAGACTGACCAGGTACTGCGGTTAAAATTACATTAATTATCTACTAAAAATATTAAAACTGCTAATCTTATTATCAAAACCAATAACTCACCTGCAAGATCCAAATTATAGCGAACCAATATTATTTATGAATACATATATGCCTTAAGGAATTGTGTTCCTGATCAAACCAAATAATTATATTGGATATACTACAACATGCTTAACAAGAAGACTCACGTTACATGTCTCTGACCATAGCTCGATTAGCACTCATTTAAATACACACGCAGACCTACCAAACTTTATGCACAACATACCCGTTCATAATACAAATATAATAACCTCATCTACATATAAAAATAATGGAAGCATTGTTAATAAAAAAAGAAAAAGAACCAACACTCAATAATATCACCTATGAACATATATATGAGTTTGTATTAGAATAAAGAAAGAAAGAAAGAGACATCATAGAATAAATGTTTAGTGTCTTTAATGTGAAAAGGTCTTATTTTTAAGTTGCGTAACTAATACATTATCACACTGTGTCAACTTCTCTCTCTCTCTCTCTCTCTCTCTCTCTCTCTCTCTCTCTCTCTCTCTCTCTCTCTCTCTCTTCACACATACAGCTTAATTCACGAGTGCAAAATAGTGTTTGGAAAATTGTGCTATCTATTTATATATAGGGTGCGATGAAGAAAGTGTCGTCTAAATTATACAAAAATGAAAATAACTCTGACATTACATTTAACATTCATTACATTTATATATTTACCAAAATTACACAAAATATCTTGAAATACTAAAGAGTAAATTTATTCAATAAAATCGCCATGGGCTTCAACCACGGCCTCCAGGTGACTTCGGAATCTCCTGTAACTCTTCTGGACGGTCTCCTTGTTTAAGATGTCGAATTCTGCCATAATCCTTGCCTTCAGTTCATCTGTGGTGTTACAAGGAGTTTTGTTAATCTCTCGCTCAACTGCGCCCCACACATAATAATCAAGGGGGTTGCAGTCTGGGGAGTTGGGTGGCCAGATGTAAGGGGGTGATGTAGTCGAGGAAATTACCTGACAACCATGACATGGCACGGTGCAGAGTCCTGTTGCCAGAAATAAAGTTTGTCAGCAGTCACCCTCTTGACTCAGGGCAGCACTACCTCGTCAAGGCACTTGATGTAGGCATTTGCGTTGAGTCTGAGGCCCTGTGGGAAATGGAGACATAACGTCTCATCAATAGTCATCACTCTCAACACCATTCTTTCCAAATCCTACCTAAACAACTATGAAATGTTCGTACTGGAGTTTCCGGTCCGAATGCCAAGCAATACAGTATGCCGTTTTCAAATTTCTGGCAGACTTAATTGTGTCATGGGGCTCTTTTTTCTCACAGACGGTCCTTAACTGACCCTATTATAATGTGCAATCGACAAAATCAAACACAAACAATGCGTGAAATTAAAAATATAAATGGCGACAATTTACTCATCGCACCTGTAGAAACATAGATACGAACAGAATGAGATAGATAGATAGATAGATAGATAGATAGATAGATAGATAGATAGATATGGACAGAATGAGATAGATAGATAGATAGATAGATAGATAGATAGATAGATAGATAGATAGATAGATAGATATGAACAGAATGAAACAGATAGTAAACACATATGATAATCATTATCTCTCGCTTTTAAGTATTTGCGTTTAATGCTCTTCACTTCCAGAACGGCTCATTTCACCAAAATCCCTGACTGTCTTTTGCGGGAAACTGGCCTTGGCATGACTTGGCCAGAAGTGAGGAAATGGCCGACAACAATTTCAATACATGCAAGGTGAGATAAAAACAAGGAACCATATACAGGTCATTGAATAGTCAGTGTAAAGCCTTATTCAGATCTGGGACCGGAGAAAATAATACCAAGTGTTGGACGAATGCTTGGAGGATTCGGTATAGAAAACAGGTGTCAAATTTGCGTGGGGTGGAGCTGAACTGAACTGGAATGTTACAGAGTTGTCAAGGTCAGAGAAGATGAAATGAAGCAATATAGTGAGGAAAGGCTATTTAAAGGAGTGGTGTTTTTTAGTTAAGACTTTTTTTTAAATCACTGGGAGTGAGAAAGGGATGAGTAGGAAACAATTGAATTTCAGATGAAATAATAAAAGGTATGCAGCCGATTTTCTCTACGAAGAAAAAGGTCTATTTTATAAAGCGGCGAGAGAAGGGTAGTTAAAAGGGAGAGTGGGGAGTAGTAATGAGAGGGGGGATAATAAAAGGGTTGATTTGACGAAGGCTTTGAAAATGAAGATTTGACTTGAAGAGAGGGAGGTCAATAAAAATCAAAATTGTAAGATGTAAAGCCTCTTAATGATACGTTAACAACAGAAAGGTGAGATAACGAAGTCTCGCGAGAAAGAGTGGAGGAAAACGTGACGCCAAAAGACATTATTAGCAAGAGAATAACAAAAATAATGTATTAAACAGGAACATAGCTAATGAACTAATGCATAAGGAAATATTCAATGATATATAATCCATCAAGTAATAGTTATACAGGCGTTTGAAGCAACAAAGATTAGTGATGGGGAGAACTAGACAAGGTTAGTAACAGAATAGCGCTTTTGTAGAAAGCAAATCAAATGGAAAATAATAACATGAAAATAGGGAATAAGCTCTAATGGATCAGGGCACTAGGGAAAATCGATCTCGAGTAATCATGAAGTGACTCAAAGAAAACACTTAAAGCGAACTTCGGCCATCTTGTATTCATTTTTTTATAACTGAATTTTTGTTCTCTTATTTGCTGTGAACCATTTAAAATTTCGTCGAACAACTTCCTACCCTTTGCAGCTATGATTAATGTTTGTTTTGTTTTTTTTTGTTTTTTTGTTTTTTGTTTTTTTTGGGGTGTGGTGTGGGGGGGTTACCAGTCTCTCTTCCCTCCTTACGTGCCTTAGAAGTTGCAACATCAGAAAGAGAGTTGAATTTTCTGGGGCACATTATGAGGAAAGAAGGCTTGGAAAATCTGATACCCACAGGACAGATTGAATGCAATGAAAACAGAGGAAAACAACGTACTACTGTCTAGGAGAAATAAAAAAAAAAAGACAAAATTTCTTACGGGCTGCAAAATCACAGGAAATTGTGGGGAGCCATGATCGCCAATGTCCTAAAGGCACATAGAAGAAGAAGAAGAAGAAGAAGAAGAAGAAGAAGAAGAAGAAGAAGAAGAAGTATTTTACTACCCCTACACACCACCCGTTCCACCAATAATTCATATAATCCCGTTTTATTTTCCCTGTCTCTTTTACCTCCGATATGTCCAGTGAATGTCAAATTTTCAAAGCCTCGTTTCTGTTGACTCAAGTCTTCTCATCCTTATGAAGACATTACCCAGCATTCATTGCTATATAGGAGAATTGATATTACATAGAAATTCGGCACTCTTTTCTTTGATTCTAACGAAATTTTCCTGTTTCTTAGTATTTTGCTTAGTTTTTCGAAAGCATCTTTTCCTATTCCAATTCGCCCTCAGAGTTCGGTGTCATATTTACGTCCTTTCATAAACACTTCGCAGTTCTTCTGTCACATCGTTGTTTGCCTCTTGGTCTTTTTCATATATTCAGTCTTCATACAATTAATGTTTAGTCCTTTCTTCTTGTTTTCTTTACTACTTTGTATAAGAAATTCTGTAATCGTCTTTCTGTATCTGCCATCAACACACCATCTGCACCGATTGGATTGCTATTTTATAGACATGGACTAGGCTTCGTTTAATACGAAACTGAGTGAAATTAAAACATTAAGATTATGTAGCGCCAATCTTCTAAATAGCGAGATTCTACTTTGAAAAACTGCATTCGAAATTCCAGCTTTTATCTGGACTCGAAAATGAACACTAGCACCGAAAGGAAATACGAAAAAAACCTCTCAATTTCTGAGCAGACTATTATATAGCAATTACGATCAATATCCTTGGAGATAAACAATATATGTACGCTAGCGTCTGTCATATTTGACAATAAATAGAGTAACTATTTTTTTACAGTTATTACTTTTAGGGCACTAGTTATGGGTTTGTGATTTGCTCAAATGCTCACCTGATTAATCTCTTGGAATGCACCCACTGTAAGATTACTACTAAAGAGCCTACTTCTAGGTGAATGTTTGCAGACTCGGGTATAACCCGTGTATAACTTTTTAACTCAAATATAAACTGCACGTATGTCTACTTCAGTAACCGTCTACCTTGTGTGGCACTTGGGACTTGTATAAGTTGAAAACTAGTAAAAATAAAAAAATAAAAATGATTGAAACTATAGGCCAGAGATTACCTCCTGTTCCATCAAACCCAACAGAACCTGTAGTATGCCGCTTGAAGAGATTGGCTGTGTTACTTAACACATTCCAATTGATCCAGGAATGCTATAAACGGGCCCAGTATAATCTAGGTAATTGGATGAGATAGAGGGGGCGGGAAATCCCTTTGGCAAAGAACAAGTAAAATCAATGGCGGCGTTTGAGTAGAGAGAAGAGATAATTTTCTTCATTGAAAAGAATTGTGAAACGTCAAAACGGAAAGATTATCAAAAATTTACAATAAAAAGCAGGAAAAATCAAAAGATGAAACACAAACATAGCAAAAAAAATGGAATATAACTACTTCTCTCCTCAACATACCGTAATTTCCCGAAAATAATACGCGCCCATAAATAATACGCACTCCAACAAACGATCCAAAAATTAAGAAATATATCTATCCCTATGTATAATACGCATCTATAAATTTTGTCAAAAAAAATAATTACGAAGACATTTTGTCGACCTTGACATTAAGAATAAAATCGAAGCTAAGCGGCTAAAATTATGTTGAAAATAACCATTGCGATTTTCCCAATAAATTTAACATTTTATTTTACGGCTAAAATGTCATCAAAACATGCCAGTGCAAATTTTAAACAAAAAGTGATAGAATGAGCTGAATGAATAGGGAACAGAGCTGCAGCTAGAGAATATGAGAATTTAGCAAGAGAATGAAGAGGCCGAAGATAATTTTTATTCAGGACGAAGATAATGATAATATTGTGAATGATAATTTGTTTAATGACAATTTAGATATTGATTCTTCAATAGAAATTGGTTGTAATGATGATGAAAATTAAAATTTCAATAAATTGTTAACTTGATATCCTCTTTTCTTCGAAATTGGCCTTTTTATAGATTTTTTCTTATTTTTCCGCCAAATAAAAAATGCGGTTACTGATAAAAATAAATTTATTGACAAAAAATGTTAAAATTATTATTGTTGGATTTAAAATGAAAATTGGGATAATAACCTTCTTATTTTAGAACAACAAATACGTATTTATTATTATAAATCAATAGCGAAAAAAATATTTTTGTTTAAACCTGTCTATAATACGCACCCCTATTATCACCTCTAATTTACAGTAAAAAAAATGCGTATTATTTTCGAGAAATTACGGTATTTGATAAACTTCCTCTTCCTTGTGCCATGTCCCTTCAGAATGCTAGTGATCATGGCTCTCCACGATTTCCTGTTCTTTGTAGCGCTTAGTAAATTTTATCTTTTTGGTATCTCTCCTAAAACCTATTCTGTCATTCATTTTCCCAAGCTCGTCCGGCAGGGAGGGGGGGGGCTATACACTGTTTTCCTCTCTCATGCATTCAACGGCTTACGACTACATCACGTTAAAACACAAGTTCTCATCCGGTTACCGAATTTAAGCAACATCGAGTCTGATCAGTACTTAGATGGGGGACTGCTTTGGAATACCAAGTGCTGTAAGTTTGGATGTGCGGGTGGTGTAATACTTAATTGCACGGAATTGTTAATCGGCGACCCGAGTTTCAATTCCAGTTGGGTTCGTTATATTCACTTACACGCATAGTTATGAATCTACGTTTTCTCCCCCTAGCTATGGGTTAATTAGTAAAACTTGTATCACTAAACCATTATTATTTAAAAAATCCTTACAATATAAAAATATTTTCTGGGTTTAAATAACCTGCAAAGGGTTGATAATCCGTAGAAAACGAATCAGTCAAACAATGAAATATTGATTAGTTACTCAAGCATGCCTTTTAGATCTGTTTACATTCTCTGGAATATAAATGTGTAGAAATTACCGTGATCACAAAATGGGGGATCAGTTTATATATTGATTATAATTTAGAATTGATCCCCCATTTTATATACACATTATGATTTCTTGTTTATTTATCAGATTCTCTATTAAGTATAAATCCCCCTTTTCTCTCCCCAGCTATGGGTTAATTAGTAAGTTTTGTATTACTAAACCATTATTATCTCCTAAAAAATTCTTACGATCTAAAAATATTTTTTGGCTTTACATAACATGCAAAGGGTTGATGAACCATAAAAAACGAATCAATCACGCATTTATTATAATTTTTCGCTTGCATTATTATTATCAGAGCTGTTTTCACTTGATGAAGGTTCATTGCAAATCAGCGGGGTTTCGCCTCTTCAATATGGCTACTAATTTCTAAACAGGCCTTTCTACTCAGGCCCGTTCGTGTTTTCTTCAACACCCAAAGCAAAACTGGTTCATACTACAACTGATTGTTTCGTTTGCTTTGTTTTGTTTTACGACATATCAATCTCAATGGGTTATTTAATGTCGACAAGATTTTTATTGCTGGTAATTTTTTTTTTTTTCAAAAATGTATTGCTGGGTTAACTATTTGCCCATAGTTTGGGACCCTAACAGGTGCTGCCACACCGGGTTAGGGTGAATCTGTGAACACCAGCAATTAAGAGTGGTTCCACGCTTTTTAAAACTTTTTGATTAGAGGCCTTGCTGTTGGACGTAGTTTATCATCTTACCCACGACGCGGATGTAGTTTATCGTCTAACCCAGGACGTACTACAGCTGAGTAATTGTCTAATATCATTCACAAAATTAGTTCACCTAATTAGAGCCAAGGTAGCATTTAAATGCCAACTTTTGTTTTTACATCATCAGAGCTTTTTCGACTTGAAAGCACACCGCAAATCAGCGTGATTTCTCAGTTTTAGAATGGTTACTCATTTCTGAGCAAGCCAGTCTGCAAAAAGCCAAAATGACCTTATATTATTTTCATTTCCAACAATCAAATTTTTAAACGGCTTTTTAACTCTATTCCATTAATACGTTACTCCAGCCGTTTGTCATGAACTGATGTTTTCCTAAGTCTTTGTTAGGAATTCACTCTCCGCTAGGTGACCCCTTATTGTGACCTTGTACAAGAACAAAACTAAGATTTGTAAAGTTCGACTTCGTTTCAGATTCTCATTTTTCTTTCTTTTCTTGCAGGACTCCAAGGAGTAAAGCCGCCCTTTCTTCACTAGAAGTTACTTTGGTGAGTACATTTTTGCATTAATCAATTTTACTTTTATCAAATTATTTCTCCAACATACATGCGTTTGATACAATGATTCAGTCTATGAGTTAAAGGAATAAATACTTATTAACTAAGCTTAGCCATCCACGAAGATTTTTTTGTTGAGCACCCAGTAAGAATCGAACTCGCTACGCTAGACAAGCTTGTTAACCGTTATACTGAACAGCGATAAGTTGTTGATATTCTTTAAAAGAATTTTTCCGAGAAAAAGAAACAAGTCCAAACTTTAAAATTTTCATCTCTATGTACTATGTCCCTTCAAAACGAGGACGATAATGGTTCTCCACTGCTTCCTTTACTTTGTTGGGGTTTTTTTTCTCCAATAAAAGTCATTTTATCATCATGAATAAAGAAAATCGAACTAGTGGCATTCTATCATCGCCGATTGAACCCAGAATTAGCGATGAACGGATGCCTTGAGCGCGTCTTGGGTCTTAAACTCAACCCAGATGTCAAGTAGAATTCGTAGATACTATCCATCGCTAAAGAAAATGGTCGGTTCTCTGTACTGCACCAGCAACTACCCGATTCCTCCTGCTATCATCTACTGTTACAAGAGACAAATCAGACCGAAAATAAAGTCAGTCAGTTATGCATCATGCGTGATACACTTTCGATACATGACTGACGAGGCAGATTTTTTTTTCCGCGAAAGGTGGCCATTTCTTTCTGCGTTGCCATCCAAGGCTATAGAACTCAGTCTGTCCTGTTATTTACCCATAGCTGGGGGGAAGAAAAAGACGATACATACTTTTCCCAAGGTTATTAGCACGTAAGTGAATGCAATGGATTCGACTGGAATTCGAACTCGGTTCTACCGATTCCTCAATCCGACTCGCTATCTATGACTCCACCGTGCGGAGTACTGCTGCCATATATTAGGCAGGAGCTTGCCAGTTTTAATTTTCTAGTCCCAATAGATTCCAAAGCAATCAGATCTCGTCTCTCCAGACCAAACAATTTTACAACAATAGATGAATTTTAAATTTATCCAGACAAGCGAAAAAAAATCAATTTTCAAATATTCATAAAATAAGGTTTTAATATGAGGGAAGGAAAGATATATATATATATATATATATATATATATATATATATATATATAGAGAGAGAGAGAGAGAGAGAGAGAGAGAGACTTCGGTTACTTCTCAACAACTTCCTTCACTTCCTTTCCTTATCTTACTCTTCCTCAGTCATGTCTTTCTCTCTCTCTCTATCTCTCTCTCTCTCTCTCTCTCTCTCTCTCTATATATATATATATATATATATATATATATATATATATATATATATATATATATATATCCTTTCTCCTTTTCTCTCTCTCTCTCTCTCTCTTTTCCCTCCTCCCTATTAAAACCTTATTTTAAAATCAATATCTTTCCCTCTTCTTATTTTAAAAAAATGTTTTGTTTTTTTTTTGTTTTATTTTCGGGTTTGTTTGAGGATTTTTTGTAGTTTTTTTTTTTTTTTCGCTTGTGTCTGGATAAATTTAAAATTCATCTATTGTTGTAAAATTGTTTGGCCTGAAGAGACGGGATCTGATTGATCCCGTCAAACCAATTATTACCGTGATTTCTAATGTCTCCGCTTTCATCATTATCACACACACACACAGACACACACACACACACAACACGCAGACACACAAACACACACATATACACACACGAGTGTATAGTGTAAATTTTCTGTTATTAGAATCTTGAAAAGCATACACGAATAACATCTCAATTAAATAATTGTTTATATTGTATGTACGCATGTATGTATGTATGTATGTATGTATGTACGTATGTATGTATGTATGTATTTATTTCCTCGAATCATTGATGAAATCAGGTGTGTGGTTCATTTCCTGGCAAGTTGAGGTCCACCTTAAACAAATTCACGTTTTGTGTACTCCCTTCTACTCTGATTTTCTTTCCCCAGCAACCAACTCTTGAAAAGCCAAACGGCGATAGGCAATGGATGACGGGAACAGGTTTTCGTGAAACTGGAAGCTTCTAGTCCAGAACCTGACCGTTGGCGACAAATTTAGTCAGTAATGCTATCGCCATTAGCAAAGAAGAATTTAAATAAGAATTTTTTCACAGCCGAACAGTATAACTCATTTAATGCATACAGATTTTGTCAAAGCAGGGAAATGGACGATAATAGCAAATAAAGGATTAAAAGCTTCAATACTCATCTCTCGACTCCGAGTTTCGCATAATATCTTCACTCTTCAGAAGCAAGCTAAATCAGATTGATTTATCTTTCCCCATTGATTTTTAAATAAAAACGCAATATTCTTAACGGGGTAATCAAGCACGAAGTATGGCGAAACTCAGAGTCGATCTTCGATAAATATTATGAAAGTTTAATATTTTTGATGCAGTACATATATAGAAGAAAATAATAATAAATTAGCGTACCAAAAATATTAAATGTTAAGTATACTTATGAAAGATCGACTAAGAGTTTCGTAATGCTTGACACTTCAGAATTCAAATAAAAATACAATATTCTTAGCTACAACATGAAATGCGAAGTATGGCGAAATTTTGAGTTAAATATACTGAATGTTTTTGATACGATAATTATTGCTGGAGATATTTGTTGAGGACTTTATTGACAAAATTTTGTCCGCTTTGACATGCATTAAATTACATCATTTTACGTATATCAAGTTAATAATAGATAGATAGATAGATAGATAGATAGATAGATAGATAGATAGATATGGACTGTCAGGTAGACAGATATGAAATAAATGATAGATAGATAGATAGATAGATAGATAGATAGATAGATAGATAGATAGATAGATAGATAGATATGGACTGTCAGGTAGACAGATATGAAATAAATGATAGATAGATAGATAGATAGATAGATTATGAAACAGTATATATATTTATTTCCGTCTTCGGAGAGCGAAAGTTTTTCTTTAATAAGATTTTCTCGAATATTCGCGTCTACCCAAATGTGAGTATCCATCAAAAATAAAGTTTAAAGTGATAAAAATCTGATATTGATGAATAAAATCTATTACCTTAGAAAAAAAAATATATATACATATTCATACATGTTTCTTTAAATAATATAGCTTTCGGCTTACATAAGCCATTATCAAAGATGTCAATTACTGTACAATATATTAAGCAATACACGGACAAGAATGTGATGATAGTCTGTTTCTGTTTAAATGGATGATTTCCAAGCAACAATAAAAACGTGCATATAAGACGCTGCTCATGACGTCACACATGACCACGCGAGAGTGAATTCGAGATTAAGTATGGGAAGCCGTTGGTATAAACCAATGGCTTCTGTTACCAATTATAGGCATTTAAGGATATTTGTGGAGATTTCATAGTTCATTTTGTTTAGGTTAGGTTTCAACTGTTTTATGTATATAGCTTCAAGGATTTTTAGTTTTTGTTTATTGTTTTCATGTTTAAGTATAATTGGGTTTTCCACAAGGATTTTCCGGAATTGTGTATGCGGGCAGGCATCTTGTTTTAAATGCCTAAAAATGTTAATGTTAAGCTTAGATTGAATTAAAAAATATGTATCAATATTGTGATTTTCTTTCTTCGTTTAATGATAATGTTATTAAGCTTATCAGATGTTATGAAAAGAATTTACATAAAATAAATAGACAACATTTGTCTATATTATTTAATGAAACATGTATCAATGAAAAATGCTGCCAAAATACACACAATATATATATATATATATATATATATATATATATATATATGAACACTGAAGTCAACATTTAGAGGTGACAGTCTGTTTCATGCTAGATACAATCGTCAGGCCACCTGACGATTGCATCTAGCATGAAACAGACTGTCGCCTCTAAGTGTTGACTTCAATGTTCACTTTTATATTTACACACGCTCTATCTCTGATATTGAGCACTTCATCCCATAAATATAGCACACCTTAAGAGTATATTTCTTCATATATACATATATATATTCATGAATTATTCATACAAAAAACAAATACAAAGGTTAATGATTTAATTGGCGAGAAATCCATCCTCGCGAACAATTCAAATAATATACAAAAACCCCAAATCTGTTTATGAATGAAAAGATCCTTGTTTTTATAAATTTCTGTTGCATTAGTTCTTATTTTACTACAAGCTTTCGTCTGTTCCTACAGACATCTTCAGGTATGGAATAGATGTTGTTCTTGTTTTTACTCTCAGTAATAAGAGGACAACGAAAATATATGTATTGTTGTATCCGAAAAATGCTATTAGAAATGAGTTATTGTTTTTGGAGCGTGCAGTAGCAACGCTGAGTTTGATTTTAAATTTTACAATTGTGCGTTCTTGTACAAATATGGTGATAAGCGAATTCTTTTTTACTGGTAAATTTTCTGTCAAAGTGGCATGAACTATATTGTTCAATAATTACAGTAATGTCGCACTTATTATCCAAAAGTTGCACTTGGATCAGTTATTTTAACTTCAATAAAGGTGCAATTAATTTACAAATTCATGAATTATTCATACAAAAACAAATACAAAGGTTAATGATTTAATTGGCGAGAAATCCATCGTCGCGAACAATTCAAATATATATAAAGAAAGAAAGAAAGAAAGAAAGAAAGAAAGAAAGAAAGAAAGAAAGAGCGAGCGAGCGAGCACGTGGCCGAGTGGTTAAAATGTTCACATTCTGATCATAAGACCCGGGTTCCAATCTCGCCATGGTCGATTTGTTAGAAAGGAGACTTCCTGATGTTATCAGACTGGAGGAGTGGATCCCAATGTGGAAAGCCTTGTGAATGAAATTACGGACCGTCGATAGCTGTGCAAGCACGAAGTCATAAGCCTTGTTCAAGTTGTTGAATCACGCTAGATAACACGCTTCCAGAAACCATAACTAAGAAGTTGCAGTATAAAACATTGGTGGTCTCTGTGAGTGTTGAACAAACACAAAATGCGCCTGCGCATGCGTCTTCAATAGAGATTGGCTAGCCGCCTTAGTAGACGGCTATCCTCGCATAAGAGTGGTCAGCTATGCATACATATGCCAACCAAAACTAGAACAATATTTCAAATAAATAAATCCCAGTTTTCGGACTCCGCAGATTATTGCTAGCGTAGGAAGTTCGATTCTCACTGGGCGGAATAAGCTTATTAAACGGCTTTTGAATATCTGCTGTGATGTGATGGTCAACGAGTTCGTCTTGCAGATATTTACACTGCTATGGCCGTTTCTATCTGTTCTTTCCAACGTGTCTGTTTTTGTGTTGCTTTCTGCTACGTTAATGTGTCATTTTGTCAAAACATTTAGCGAAGAAAGAGATGACATGGAATAGAAGACTCATGCCTTTTCCAAAGCCGTGACTCCAAAGTGAACACGCTGTTTCAGCTGAAACCTGAATATGGTTCACTCTTTTCGTTTTTCTTTCTTATGTTATATTACGCCAATACAAATTACCTCCATTATTTGTAGGCTGTACTAATAATTGTCATTGTAATTATTCGGTCGACCAGCATGTGTCAGATATTATCACTGATACTTCCTAGTTTTCATTCTTTGTACACGCTCCAACCGTTAGGTGGCGTTGGTGTAGTGAGTTCTTTATAAACGTAGTATATCATGGCAGATTGACATTAATTTTATTGCAGCACTTAGATGTGGTGTAATGGTTAGCAAGCTGGTCTCGCTAGCTCAATTGTGACTGAGTAATGGGTTCGATCCTTACTAGATGCTTCCTGCTTTTTGGCCTTACGCCACATATATAAGCTATGCTAAGTAAATAACTAAGGACACTTCAACGTGGTGTAATGGTGAGCAAACCTGTCTCATTGAATAACCCCAAAATTGTTAAGCATCTACGCTTAGAAAATCAACATATGTATTTCATTGCCTACAGGGAGATTGAAAAGTAACTCCCTATTTTAAAATTTGATGGACTCTCCCGTCTTGTAAAAATTATAGTTAGAAGGAAGAGTCCACCATACATAAAATAGGGAGTTACTTTTCAATCACTGTGTATATGTTTTCTTAACTTGCTGCAAGTCTAAAACAAATCTGTAACAATGAAACCTGTCAGTTCAAATTTTATAAAGTAATGTGTTATTCCACACAAGGTTCAAATCCCAAAGAGATTCTGTCGATTTTCATATTCATCACTGTTATTTTTCTCTACGGAAAATAAGACAATAATTAATCATGTGAATTGTATAATGAATAACAAAGTAAAGTTTTACATTTATCCTCGGTAAGTGGTATAAAAAAATAATAATTTTTCACATCCGTTATTAAAATAAAAAATCAACGACGAAATGTAGTGCGAGAATGTCAGCTTTACACCCTCTTAACCATCATATTCTTCAGTTCCGTGTCCCTTCAGGACGTGGGCGATCACGGCCCTCGATACATTTTCTATCCTTCATCGCTTTTAGTAACGTTTGTCTTTTCACCATCCATCCGAGTCTCTCTTCTGCCATCTATTTACACAAAATCGTTAGGTAAATTAATCATGGTTCTCCACTACTTCCTATGATTTGTAGCTCTAAACAATGTTTGCCCTCTTAATGTCCCTCCCAGTCCCTGTTTTTTCATCCATTTACACAAGTTAGTTAGGTAGGTTAATCATGGCTCTCCACTACTTCCTATCATTTGTAGCTCTAAGCAATATTTTTCACTACTTTCCCTCCCAGTCCCTGTTCTATCATCCATTTACACAAGCTCGTTAGGTAGGCTAACCATGGCTCTCCACTACTTCCTATGACCTATAGTTCTAAGCAATGTTTGCCCCCTTAATATCCCTCCCAGTCTCTGTTCTGTCTTCAGTTTACACAAGCTCGTTAGGTAGTTTAATCATGGCTCTCCACTACTTCCTATCCATTACACAAGATCATTGTGCGCAGCCCTCTTCATCCGCTTGTTCCACCGTTGGGGTCTTTTATGGTTGGCCGCACTTAGTCATCGACATAACAACATACAAAATATGTATTATTATATAATAGTATTTCTATGTATTATTATGTAATAGTATTTCTATGTATTATTATATGATAGTATTTCTATGTATTATTATGTAATAGTATTTATATAATTGATGTTCAGGTGGTGTAATGTTTTGTGGCTCGAAACGAGGAATTGGCAAGGGATCCATCTATCCAGCTATTGATTAAATAACAAATTAGTTTTTATAGCTGTGTTTGACAACCAATCTAGGAGAAGGACAACTCTGAATTCAAAACCATATGTAGCCTTAGCGAAGCCCATACTATGAAGCTATTGAAAAGATCGCAGAGTTCCCATTGACTCTAAGATCTCAACGGCGGTCAATTTGACAGATATAATTAAACTTACTAATCTGACTTTCTTTACCAATAAAAGACGTTTATTCCGAATAGGATAAGAAAGCGTCTAATACTGCGAAATATAGTGTGCCGAAAAAAAAAGCATAAAGTTATTTTTCGATCCTGTAACATCGGTGAATGTGCGGGTATGTAACTGCTATCGGCGAGCCCAGTTCAAATTCTAGCCGCATTTGTTAACTTCATTTCACATTTAAAACAACATTAGGAAAAGTATTAATCCATAAATTCTCTCCCCCAAGATATGGAGTAAATATACAGGTAGACTGTACTACCTTGGTTTATAGCCAGTCTAGGAGAAGAACAACACAGAATTCAATACAGTAGTGGCTCGGATTGAGGAATCGGAGAGCCGAGTTCGAATTCCAGTCGAATCCATTACATTCACTTACCCTTGGGAAATGTATGAATCCTCTTCTCCTCCCCCAATAGCAGGACAGGCCAGGTTCTATAGCCTTGGATCACAAGTGGTCTACCGCAGAAAGAAATTGCAACCTATTATGGGGAAAAATCTGCCTCGTCAGTCATGTATCGAAAGATACATGATCGCCTAAGCGTACATCACGCATGACACATAACTGACAGAGAGTAGAAACTGTTCTGTTATCTTTTTCAAGAAGTCATGTCAATTCACTGATAACCAAGAAAAGGAGATTGTGGAGAGCCTTGATCGTCAACATCTTGAAGGATTAAAATTCTAATGCTTAAAATAACATTAATATCTTAATTACGATCAACTTCTTATGTAATTCCCTGTTTGGAAACTAGTCATTTACTCCCTCCCTAGGTGACGGGATGTGGCACAAGGCTGAAGTGAGAACCCCAAGCCCGTGCACATGGACTAAGGCCCCAAATTGCTTGGTCCTCGCAACCAAAGTCGTGCTGGCGTCGATATTCCATCGACCCTTCCTCTTTGGTGCAATGGGGAAGACGCTGTCGCATTGTGTCCCCCTAATTGGAAACTAACAAATGTTTTGCTTGGAACATTGAGTTACAATAAACACTGATGTGTCTACAAAAAGCAAGTCTTGTAAATTATTGATTGTCGTGAAGATGCCACCATTCATTTTTTATGGTAATTGTTGCATTTAAAGTCTTCTTAAACCCACGCTTAAGAACGACCTCCACGTACCTCAGTCTAAAGACATTCCTGCTCGTGTAGAATCAAATCGTCACAAAACAAGCACATTGGGAAAATATATTTTAGCAATTAGGTACATCTTTTTTTTTTCTTTTTCTCTTATTCAAGTTTTGCTTGTACAGTCTGTATGTTCGAAGGTCAAGGTCACTGCGTACCTGCTGCAGTAGTCGCTTTGCGTTCACTGCCACTCATGCTGAATAAATTTACTGAAGGACTGTAGGGGAATGCTGACTGGGGTTAACCTCCGATTTCCAAACGGGATAAACCGATAATCTGTCTGACTGAGACAATGCCCAATTTGTAGTGTTCAAAATGGACATGGTGAAGGAATGGATGACTTTGTTGAGATGCTTGGTCGGCCCTGGACAGTTATTTGGCATAAAGAAGAATAAAGATCTAAAGATGGAAAGAGCAGCAGGAAGAGAAAAAAGAATAAAGATCTAAAGATGGAGGGGAAAGAGAAGCAGAAAGAGGAGGAAGAATAAAGATCTAAAGATGGAGGAGAAAGAGAAGCAGAAAGAGGAAGAAGAATAAAGATCTAAAGATGGAGGAGAAAGAGAAGCAGAAAGAGAGGGAAGCAAGAAAGATAATGAAATGAAAGCGTAGAAATAAAGCAAGTTTAAGAAGAATAAAATGGATGAAAAGGAAAATAAAAGATGAAGAATGAAAGATTTTTATTGATTAATGGAATATATCAAGAGAAAGAAAAATACGACTTTTGATACGATGTTTGCCTTTTAAGGCATTTGCAAAAGTGATTTCTAAAAATCGTCAGAACCACATGATTGCAAAGCAAGTCCTCCAAAAATAATCATTCTATAATTCTTGTCGTCTGCTCCGCACGTTGATCATCCAATATTGATTCTAGTGGGCAGAAGATCGTGACAGCCAGAAACTTGAATAACGACCCAAATTTTGCTTTTTTAACTGTTGACGTTGTGAAACGCTATTTTGCTCTGTCTGGATAATCGGGGCGCTGAGCACTTTACTATACTGCGTAGGTAAATGTCTGCCTTTTAGTCTTTCTTTTTTCTTTCCTTGTTCGGGATTTTCGCTTGTCTAACGTGTTAGGTCGTCTGGCAAGTTGTTTGTTGGTCACACCAACATCCTTGGTTTTTACTTTAGTATATATATATATATATATATATATATATATATATATATATATATCCCAAGAGGATAGAATCGAGGTAGAACTCAATGTTCAGGACAGAGTAAGAATATAATATAAAAGGCTCAAACACTAATATTCCATAGTTATAATTTATTACATTGGAATCGTAATCACGATCCATTTCATTAGACCTACAAATTTGTTTTTTTTTTAATTTGTAGGTCTAATGAATTGGATCGTGATTACGATTCTAATTTAATAAATTATAACCATGGAATATTAGTGTTTGAGCCTTATATATATATATATATATATATATATATATATATATATATATATATATATTGTATTTGGGCAACAAATTCTTTTTAGGAATGTCTAAATTATTAAATTACAAAATTTATGTCTGCTTATTTTTATCATAATCCTTTTATATTCCCTATATTTTTCCGTATATTAGAAAGAGATGGAAAGTACTTGAGGAATAAAAGTTATTCTCACTGTTACATTTCATTTCTTGCCTTATTCAAATGTAATATATGGAAAAATATCCGTGAATATGAAAGGATTATGATAAAAAATAAGCAGGCATAATGTTTGTAATTTATTCAATCAGACATATATATATATATATATATATATATATATATATATATATATATATATATATAACGGGGGTAAACATTTCAGATAGAGTATATCTGTGACGGTTACACACCTGGCCCAGGGTCGGATCCTTTGGTTACGGCGCCAACGGTGACGTCGCTCCTCCTGGTCGCTCCTCCTGGTCGCTCCTCCTGGGTCCAAGCGTGCCGCTCCAACCCTTTGGTCAGATGATCACCAGCCTCGCCTTTCCCGACTCTGCGGTCCTAGGAGGTAACTTTACATCTTCCTCCACCACTATGGTTATCTCTTCCTCGGGTGGGCATCCCAACGGCGTTCTCTCGCCGTTCACCACCAACACAGTAGGATTAAACTCGATCGGGGCATTCTGGCTCCGGAGCCAATCTTCTCCCAAGATTGCCTCTGTACACAGGTCGGGGGTTACGTAAAAATTTTGGGTGCTTTTCACCCTTCCAATCCTCACCGGGAGCCTCACCATCCCTTTTATCTCCAGGGGAGCCCCATCTGCTTGCGTGATCTCTATGTCCGCTTCCCGTAACCTTCTCTTCCGTTTCACCCGCCTGTATGTCTCCTCTCATCAATGACACAGATGCTCCTGTGTCCACCAAAGCCCTCATCTCTACCACCTATCTCTGCTCTACAGGATAGTTCTCTCTCTTGCGTTAGCGAAGAGAACACCTGAGCTTTCTTCTTCCTGGGTCCCCACCTTTGGGTTAACCCAGCCATAGGCGCCGGTAGTAATAAATCACCTTCATTTTTTTCATGAGGTGGAGTTCTGCGCCCCCTGCACCTGGGCGACCCCGGCCGGACCTCTCCCGGTCTCCCTCGGCCGTTTCTAAAAATACAGTTTCTTTTCAGGTGTCCTGGCCTCCTGCAAAACCAGCACCTTCTTGCTGGACAGCTTGCCGCAAAGTGGCCCGCCCGACCACATGTCCAACATTTTGCTCTTTCCCTTTTTAACTGGGTTGGCCTTGTGTCTATCCTCGGGGGAACCTGTCCTCTATTCAAGCGGTTCCTTTTACCCACTGGTCCAAACTTTTATTTCTCCTTTTTAACTGGGCCACCCTCCCTCTTAATTCTGGGGTGGCCCGCTGGCTTTTCCTGGGCCGGTCTCTTGGCTCAGCCTTCTTTGTTAATATCGGTGGGGCACCTTCCTCAGCCCGCACCACTTGGCCAGGTGTCCTTTCTTACCACACCTGGTGCATCTGTCCTGATTGAAGTCTGGGGCAACCCCCACTTCGTCGGACATTCTGCCGCCCTGTGGTCCTCGTACCCACAGGTCCAGCAGACCAGCCCGTATCGACCCGGCGTGGGCTTATAAAAGCCATGCCTGGTCGACCATGCCCTTCTATTGGGGTCCTCCTCCCATAATTCTGCCCGATCCACCTCTTCCTTAACCTCTGATTCCACACGGGGTTCTTCCGCCTACCCCCTTCTTCCAGCCTCCTGACTTGGTATCTGCTTCTTCCCACACCTCTTCACTTTATCCCACACCCCTGGCTCTCCCTGGCCAGCTCTATCGCTGCCGACAGTCTGAGCGGTCCTTCTTTCAATACGTCGTGACGAACACGCTCGTCGCTCAGCGCCTCTACATACAGGTCCGCCAGTTGAGCCTGCATAACCGCGTTATCCCTGACCACTTCGGGGAATGCCAATGACGATAGCTTCCCCTGCTCAGGCCCCCAATTCTCCCGGGTTTCATCCTGTAGCTGTGTCAGTTTTAAAAGGGCCCTCATGGCCTCTATGGCCGTACCTTCGTCGGCGAACTCTTTGGTCAGCAGTTTTTTATTTCTTCCCAAGCCAAGCGGGGTTGGTTCTCCACGAGCCCCCCTTACGAACTCAGACGCTTTTTCCCTTTGTGGCATCGTATGCCAGGTACAGGGTTTCTTGGTCCGAGAGCTCGTAGATGGTTCGGCTCTTCTCGAGGATTGCCAGCCAGTTCCTAAACTCCTTCCCTGCTGCCATCAAATACTGGGACCCTCGGTCCACCCAACAGCTTCCTCAGATCCACTGACAACCCCCGCCCTACTTCTTCTTCACCCCCCACTGCTCTATCTGACTCATAATCTGACATGTCTACAGAGAAAGACAGTCTATGCAGCAACAATCGAGGTTGGGAAACAAAATAAGGTGTCCTACCTTACAGACGATTCTGTTCTTTCTTTTCCTTTGGTCCCGGGTCGTTCTGAGTTCTGTCTGAATTTTCAGCAACGGCGGTCGATCGTGGTCTTCTCAGGGTTGAAATCCTCGGTCACCACGGCACCATATGTGACGTGGCTGTCTCAGGGTTGATCCTGGTCACGGCACCACTTGTGACGGTTACACACCTGGCCCAGTGTCGGATCCTTTTGGTTACGGCGCCAACGGTGACGTCGCTCCTCCTGGTCGCTCCTCCTGGGTCCAAGCGTGCCGCTCCAACCCTTTGGTCAGATGATCACCAGCCTCGCCTTTCCCGACTCGCTTCCAATACCTGGTCACTAAAGCAACTATACCGATCTCCGGTCTGTCTACCCACGCTGTGTTTAGATCTTAGACAGACGGGACCAGCAGGGATTTGGGCCGATACAAGTCGAGTCCGACGGGGGTGGCAAAACACAAATAAAACAAAAACTCACGACACTAAACAAAATTGCTGATAAAAAGGGTAACAACCTTTTATATCTTAATGTCCGTTACATAAAAAACAAAATTGTTCTCAATTCCCGACCCGCTCTGTGGACTATGGCACCAAGCTTCTATCACACAATAGAAAAATGTCGAATTACCTACTTTCTAGAATCATGTATGTATGTCGGAGTGTGGTTCAGTTCGACACTGGGGCTAATTTCTATCGATCATTCGCAGTTGATTCTTCTCTCCGACTTGAGTTGTATTTCTTCTTCTTCGTCTGCTTGGGCTGGTAGTTTTCCTGTTTCAACTTGGTGGAAGATTTCTTGTTTCAACTTAGCCGCAACTCTCTGTCGTCTGAGGTGGTCTCTTCACTGCCGTCCGGGGCTGAACTTTAACTTCTCATCGACTTTCGGCTTGTCTGCATCTCCAATTCTTCTCAGGTTTTCAGGCAATCTTCTTCTTCGTCTACTTGGGCTGGAAGTTCTCCTGTCTTCGACTTGGGCTGAAGGATTTCTTGTCTGAGGATTCTTCTGCCCGCAAAGGGCGAGTGAATCGGGCCTGATGGCCGCGTTCAGGCTCTATCCCTGCCCGCGGTCCAACTCTCAACTCCAACTGCAACTCCAACTGATTTCTGTCGACTGGGGTCCTGCTTATATTGACGCCGCAACAAACTGGGGTGGGTCTGTCGGCGTCAGGGTTTTCTCGATAATTCCAAAAGCTGCATTAATTCTGTCTTCTCCATTATCGCTATTGTTTTCACCCCCTACTTCCTCATAGTGCCTTTTGGTGGGGAGGCGCATATCCATCTCTCTCGGTCTCTCGTATGTCAGGTGACCGCTTTTAACCAATGGTTCCTGATCGAGCATTTCTTTCCCTTCTCTTCCGCAGATCACGTGACCGTCTTCGACCAATCGTTCCTGATCGAGCATTTCTTTCCCTTCTCTTCCGCAGATCACGTGACCGTCTCCGACCAATTGTTATTGATCGAACATCCTTTCTCCTCTTGTTGCGGGCGTGGTTACATCGTTCTTGTTTAAAAAAACAAAATCTAATTTTCCTTTTTTTCGCACGTACGAAAAATGACCATCTTGGCCTTCTCTCACCTGGACTTTGTCAAACAGCCCGCCGCTAATTAGTCTTGACTTTAGAAAGGATCTTTTTCCGCCTTCTTGGCGCCCTCCGTGAGCCAAAAAGCAACTGTCCCTCTTTTACCTCTTTGTTTTTCCTGATAGTCGAAAATCTTAATTATCTACTTTGAAAATGTCTCCACTTTATTAACGTGGGTGTCCAATTCTTAACAGGTCAGGATCTGTATATCGTTCCACCGGTCCTCCCCTCAACCCAAAGACACTTTTTCTCTGATTAAGATTGTTTCATTGTTCCCAAAATTTCTCTTTATCCAAATTGATAAGGTGTCTTTCCATGCAAAAGTAGGCTAGGTGCTTTGACCGATATCTGGCTTCCATCAAGCGGCCCGTTTTGATATCATGTCTTTTTTCCCTTTCTTTCTTCTTATTATTTATAATTCTATTCTTCCAATTGTCTTTCGAAAATCGGCCAAGACGCTGACCTAAATCTCTTTCTGACTCCTATCTCCACCCTCAATTGGGTCATGCATCATACAACTCTTTTTCTCTCTTCTTCTTTCTTTTCTTTTTTTTCTTTTCTTTCCTTCTTCTTCCCTTAAGATCGTCTAGTACAATCTTAGTGAGTTATTTTCAACTCAGTTATTTTCCGTTTTAAAAAAAAAATCAACAACCTGTTTAGTAACCGAGTAAGAAAAAATTAAATCATATTTCTATGAATATTTCTAATAATGCAAGGTGCCACAATATCTGTAAATGGACAATATGAAAAAAGAAAAACAAAAGGAAAAATTATCTTAGACGATACATAAAGACCCACACTGGGCGAAACGCGTCGGCTAAGATAAGTTTTCCTTTTGTCTTTCATTATGCATATATATATATATATATATATATATATATATATATATATATATATATATATAATATAAAAAAACAAGTACATACTGAGGCTTTATCGGAAAATGCTACTGCTCAAAATTTCAATCACTAGGTTATCATGTTTTTACTATATTGTCTGCATATTATTTTACATTATCTATCTATCTATCTCAGTTTGTCCACATCTATCTACCTAGCTGTGTGTATGTGTGTGTGTGTGCGCGTGCGCACTCGCGCATGCGTGGTCGTGTGCGTGCCCGCGTAGCCTAGCGGTTATCGGCACAGGAAGTGGGATTGGCGTGTCGAGCTCAAATTCCATCCGAGCCTGTCGTGCTTGTTTTCGCACGAATACCCTTGGAATGGCATGACTTCATCCATCTGCACCCCACCTACCAGCTAAGGGTTAATAGTGAAAACTATGATTCCTGGCTTTGGTTAGCCAGCAGTCTCTGAATTCAAAACCAGCCAGGCGTTTGCAACAACACCCCGTAAAAAGCCTACTTACTTCTGAGACCATCGAAAGAACACCTAGCAAGGTGAGATTATGGTCCTATACTCTAAAAGGTTAACATAATATAACATTATTATCAATATTGTTATTATTATTTTCTTCTTTAGACAAATGTTACATCGTTTTGAGTAATGTAAGCTGATGCTCTTTCACCTATTCTCTGTTATACTAGTTGTCTTTTGATCTGTCTTGCTACTTATGCTTTGATAGAGTCGCATTATTTTCTGTTGTTAAATGTGTATCTTGTGTGTAGCTTCTCTGTTTTCAAATACCATCTGTAATTCCTAAATACATATTTTGTGGGTTTCCATTGGAGATTACCGTAGCTTAGTATATAATATTATTTTGTAGGCAGTTACAGTTTAGATTATTTTGTTCTCCAGTTATAGGTGAATGTTATTGGTACTCGTGATTTACTGGGGATTTTTGTGTTATGCGTTTTATATGTAGGATATTTTCGGTACAACTATAGTAATTTTTGAGGTAATTCTGTTAAATATTTTGTATTGTTTACTTGATTTTGAGTTGTGCTTGTCAATGAGTTTGATGAATATTTCTCCTATGGTTTTACATTTTTATTACATGGTGAGTTGAAACATACGATGTTTCTATTTCCGTTATATATATATATATATATATATATATATATATATATATAAAAACAGTTCTCGACAATAATAGGAGCAGATATTAATAGGAGCAGATATCTGAATACAGAGTTGGTATAGATGGAATAAAATTCCGATAACCAATTTTATTTCATCTATACTAACCCTGTATTCGGATATCTATCTATATATATATATATATATATATATATATGTGTGTGTGTGTATGTGTGTGTGTGTGTGTGTGTGTGTGTGTGTGTGTGTGTGTGTGCCAGATGGCTGCTTACTTACGTGCTTGCATTCAAAAAAGCACCTGTAACTCAGAGAGATTATAGGCTTACGTCCATATGACGTTGAAACATCGGTTCCCACACGATCACCGATATTTAGCAACGTCGATACTGGTCAGTACCTGGATGGGTGATAGCTTGGGAACACCAGGTGCTGTAAGCTTGGATGTGCGGGTGGTGTAATGGATAACGATTTGTAATTGGAAATCGGGGAGCTGAGTTCCAGTTCCACCACATTCACTTATAACTTATACGGGAATAATCTTGGAAAAGGTACGAATTCACATCTTCCCCCTAGCTATGGCTTAACTAGTAAAATTTGTTTTCATTAAATTAATATTATTTCAAAAAAATTCTTACAATCAAAAAATGATTTCTGGCCTTAAATAACATGCAAAAGTAAAAAAAAATGCAAATGTCAGTGACCAGATACTTCCTTTGTATACATCAGTGGGGTGGGGTATTACTAGCTAAGACCAGCTATGACTAGCTTAGACGAGCTCTGACCAGCTTGGACAAGCTATGACTAGCTTAGAACAGTTATGACTAGCTTAGACGAACTCTGACCAGCTTGGATAAGCTATGACCAGCTTAGAACAGTTGTGACTAGCTTAGACAAACTCTGACCAGCTTGGACAAGCTATGACCAGCTTAGAACAGTTATGACTAGCTTAGACGAACTCTGACCAGCTTGGACAAGCTATGACTAGCTTAGAACAGTTATGACTAGCTTAGACTCTGACCAGCTTGGACAAGCTTAGACGAAACAGTTATGACTAGCTTAGACGAACTCTGACCAGCTTGGATAAGCTATGACTAGCTGAGAACAATTATGACTAACTTAGACGAGCTATGACCAGCTTGGACAAGCTATGACCAGCTAACACCAGCATAGACCAACGACCCGAGTGAAAAACACTCGTCTCCCCCACGTTAAAAACCGACCTTGTGCCACACTCTGACTCAGTGGAATGGCGGTGAGGTGTCAAGTAAATCTCTACTATAATTCAGTGACCAGAATTCTCAAGATGCCTGGCTTTGTCGCAGGATTTATTTCAGAGTTCCCTCTCTTAGGCTGGTTGTATTCATTAAGATTCATAGTCGAATCTTCTCTGATCTTACCCATCAGGATTGCCACATGGCTTAGACTGTATAGAGACGGAAGAGAAAATGTGTTAAAATTTAATAAAAACATTGGAAGAAAGAAGAAAGACTAAAAGGCCGAATGAAAAAAAAAAGAATGAAAAATGAAGAGAAGAAAAAGAATGAATGACAAAACAAGATAATGAAAAGGCAAGAAAATTCTGTTCTGTTTCGTCAGTCGCCATTGTCGAGAAAATCTTCACATTCGGCTACAGGCCGATATTATGTTGATTGCCGTAGGGTCTCCGATTGCAATGGATGCTGATGGGATGGGAATAGAATAAATAAAAAAAAATTGCGGTAAAAAAAAGGCTTAAGCTGAGAGTGGGGAATAGGAACTTGGTACAAGCGAGGTTAGCGTCAGGACTGAAAGATAAAGAAGTATTTTCCGAGATGTTATCTTCGTTAGGTGGCCCCAGGGGATATTTATAATAACTGTAATCCGACAACTTCCTCTAAATTATAACCCGACCCCTGACTGCCTCCTCTGGACTCCATTTACATATTCGCTTAAAGAACTAAAAAATACGCACACACACACATCAAGGCGTACACACACACACACACACACACACACACACATATATATATATATATATATATACACACACACACATTCACGGCCACCCACTCGAATAAATCACACACATATGCATGCATAGATAGATAGATAGATAGATAGATATGCATGCGTGATTTATTTGAGTGAGTGGCCCTGAATTGTGTATATATATATATATATATATATATATATATATATATATATATATATATATATATATATATATGTGTGTGTGTGTGTGTGTAACCTCAAATAAATCACACACATACATATATATATATATATATATATATATATATATATATATATATATATATATATATATATATACGTACATATATTTTGCCGTTACCATAGTAATCTTAATTCCATAATGTATATGCTTATAAAACGCGTAAATTTCAGGAATAAGTTATTTAAAAAAAATTTCGCTTGAAGATGGAACATAGCTTAGTACTTTAATTCAATTTAATTCAAATGATTATATTGAAGTTTTCGGCTCTTGTTTTGAAACATGAGAACTCTTATGTAACGTTGGAATCATATTTTTAAATAAATAATTATATTTATGCTCTACTTTTGTATCGAGCACTATTTTTTTAAAATAATAACAAAAAATACTAAAGAAGTTTGGATTATTTACCCAACGAGTTCTTTCTTATTTTCTATATATTTTACACATATATATATATATATATATATATATATATATATATATATATATATATATATATATATATATATATATATATATATATATATATATATATATATATATATATATACACACACACATATATGCACACACACACGCATATATGTACGCATACAGGGTGAATTGAATAAATTGTCGATAATTCATTTTTTGATTTCGCGCATGCGCGTTGTTTGTTTTTGATTTTGTCACTTGCACAGTATAGTAGGGTCAGTTGGGCACCGTCTATGAGAAAAAGTGCACCATGATGCAATTCACTCCGCCAGAAATTTGGAAGCGGCATGCCGTACTGCTTGGCATTCGCAAGGTCCAATACGAACATTTCAGAGTTTTTGGGTGTCAATCTGAGAACAGTGCAGAGAATTCAAAGAGTTGGATGAGTCTAATGGTGATTACGAATGTGTTTAGAGTGATCACTTGAGATGGCGACGGTACGCGTCCATTCATCTTCCCACAGGACCTCAGACTCAACATGGAGGACTACATCAGGAGCCGTGAGGAGGTAATGTTGTCCTGGGTCAAGAGGGTTGCTAATGGAAGAACCTATGTCTGGAAACAGGACTCTACCCCATGCCACACAAGCAATAGAACCCAGTCATTGCTGTCAGCCATTTTCATCGACCACATCACTCCATACATCTGGTCACCAAATTCTCCAGACTGCAACCACCCCTTCATTATTATGTGTGGGGTGCAGTTGAGCGAGAGATCAACAAAACTCCTTGTAAGACCAAAGATGAACTGAAAGCAAAGATTATGGCAGCATTCACCAATTTAAAAATTTTAATTTTTCGGCTGGGGTTTTTGACAAATATTGGATCGTTTCTTGGCCTATGGCTGAGATTCGATCAAGGCTTTGACTAGCTTGGACTGGCTCCGGCCTGGACCTGTTAGGACAAGTCATGACCAGCTTTGACTAGGCTCTGACCAGCTTGGACAAGCTATGACCAATTTTGACCAGTGGCCTTTGAGTGGAAACGCTCGGGTCTCCCACATTAAACGACCTTGTGTCACATCTTGACTTAGTGTGAGTCAAGTAAATACCATTCACCAATTTAAAAAGGAGATCGTCCAGAAGAGATGGAAGAGATTCCGAAGTCTTCTGGAGACTATGGTTGAAGCCAATGGCGATTTTATTGAATATATTTACTCTTTCAAGATAAATTTGTCCAATTTTGGTAAATATATGTTAAAATGAGATGAGAGAGAGAGAGAGGGAGAGAGAGATAGATAAATGGTGGGCTCTCCTGTTGTATTCGATGTACGAGGGTCAAGTAGATCAGTTCCTAGGAAACCGACAGCCCGACACCAGCACATGAGATTTGATTATAATGGTGAAGGCTTTGTGTAGAACCAACCACACTTTTTGAAGCGCCAAACACAGAGACTTGATTCACTACGTGCTACAAGATACCCAAACGACCCTCTATAGGTTTTGAATTCAAAGTTGTCCTTCTCCTAGACCAGTTGCCATCCAAGGCTATAGAACCCAGTCTGTCCTGGTATTTACCCATAGCTGGAGGGAGAAAAGAAGAGGAATAATACCTTTCCCAAGGGCATTATCATGTAAGTGAATGTAATGGATTCGACCGTAATTCGAACTCAGCGCTCTCTCTCTCTCTCTCTCTCTCTCTCTCTCTCTCTCTCTATATATATATATATATATATATATATATATATAGTGCTGAAAAGTTCTCGTCTCAAACATCTTTCCAAAATCTGACTAAATGACCAGCTATAAATACTTTGTTAGTCCGAAAACTTTTCAAAAAATGATTATATCATAATGTTGAATAGGTATGGGCGATATATTTTAACGTTGTAAATGATGTATTCGCATATCTTGGTAGTATCCAATAAGTCACGGATTCCACCAAATTCATATCAAGGGCGTTTTAAATGTGAATTAAGTTTAAACGTCTAATGATTTTTTCTTTCAAATTTAACAACTTAAGTCTTTGGCAATTTCAACCATGGAAAGATTAACAACGTGTTAAAGTTATCGAAGCCTATTACGAAAATGGACGTTCAAATAGAAATGCATTTTGCGCACTTCGCGATCATTTTGGTCAACATAATCGACCAACCGAGAGTGCAATTGGAAACGATGTAACGTTGTTGTGGAGAGGTTCAATTCCTGCGCGCGATAACGAATAGAGGCGTCTAGATTTTCGGCCACATTCTCGTGCACTGCAGCAATGTTTTCAGCTGAACGGTGTAAACGAGCATGTGATGGTGTTTTCACATCTGCCACCGACCCAGTTTGTTTGAATTTACGAACAATTTTTCCAAATGCACTCTTGGGACTTGTTTGATTGTTAATCTTTCCATGGCTGAAATTGCCAAAGACTTAAGTTGTTAAATCTGAAAGAAAAAGAAAAAAATCATTAGACGCTTAAACTTAATCGACATTTAAATTTGGTCCAAGGTATATATATATATATATATATGTGTGTGTGTGTGTGTGTGTGTGTGTGTGTGTGTGTGTGTTTATCGGTCTTCGAAAAAGTCCACAGACACCTATTTTTTTTTCAAAAACGTGGTAACGAATGCATAATTTAGAATCAATTTTGAGCCTCCTCTATTCAATGTTGATTCGTCCTTGGGTCAGACAAAAGCAGACGATTGATGAAACATTTGGAAGTGAATTGTTTGGAAGCAAAATATGTTGTGGAATGCTTGCGATGTTTAATAATGGCGATGTTGACTTGGAGGAAAAAAAAACTTCGCAACGGTAGACCACAAAAATTTGGAAGAAAAGACCTGTAAGTGCTTTGGGATGTTGACCCCCCTCCCTCCCTCCCTCACTTAATAAACGTTAAAATTGCCTGAAAGTCTTAGTGTCGAGCAATATATGGAAGACTCGAAAAGGACGAAAATGTGCAATAGAACTGTCAAAGCACAGCATTCAGATCTTTCAAAAATAAAATATATTTCTCCGAAACTTTATTTGAGGAAAAATTAATCTGATTTCAGTTTTAGTTTAAAATATCATAGAAATGCATTTTTTAACACAGTGGTAGGTGTTTTGATGAGGTGTTGACAGCCCGATTGATTGACAGCCGGAAGTTTATTTATTTTTTTCTACGGTAGCTATATCTGTAAAAATTGCTTTAGAAATATAACGTGAGCTCCTGGAAGTTTAAATGTCGAGTAATATAAGGAGGACTCGAAATGCGTCCCACAAGAACTGTCAAAGCAAAGCGTTGGACAGGGTTTCACCATCTGCATTTTACTTTTTCTTAGATATGAAAAAATACGTTTGTACAAGATTGTCACTGAAGGTGAAAAGTGGATTCACTACAACCATCCGAAATGTCTAAAATGATGGGATCGATCCACGGGATCCGGTTACATTAATAACGAAACAACGATATATGGGCTTCTTGCTCTGTATTTAGGAATATGAAAAGCGTATTATAAACTGACGTGACTTGGTGAAACTGTTATGGTATTACAGTCGAATCCTTCAATGTTTGAGTGCAGCAACTGAATTAAAAGGTCATTTACAGAACCGAGAAGCTGGAAAGCCATACTATTCTACGGCATCACTCGCACTTTTTCGATCCAAAAGCCATAATGGTATTAGAATGAGAATCTTCTTCACGTGGCGTAATTCTTTCACTTCGTTCTATCAGATTACAATTTCTTCCGACCAATGCAGAATTCTTAAATTCATAAGTCTTAAATTATTAATTTGGTCAAACTTCTAAACAGTTCTATGTTCAAAATGTCTTTGACAATTTATCGAAGTTAGCAATCTTCCGTAAGGTTGGCAAAAGGTTATAAAAATTTAGCGAACATTCTATGATGATAAACAAATATATCGCATCATTATGGTGATTTATTAATTAAATAAATCAAGTCTACAAATCAACCATTCGCCCTTGCATGGAGTATTGCTGCCATATATGGTCCGGTGCCCCTTCTGTTTGATAAGATCCAGAGACGGATATGCAATGTAATTGTCCCTGATCTGGCATCTCGTTTGCAGTTGCTCTCTCACAGACGTGCCGTCGCCTCCCTCTGTCTTTTTTACAAATACTTTCACGGTAACTGCTCCGATGAGCTGCTTTCGCTGGTTCCCAGACTTCATGAATTTAAGCGTTCAACCAGCCTGGCATCTCGCTCTCACCTCTTTCACTGTCGAAACTGTTAAATGTAGCTGTCTCTTCTACTCTAATAGTTTTATGTCTCGCACCTCTCGCCTGTGGAACTCCCTCCCCTTTTCCTGTTTCCCTGATAGCTATAAACTTCAACTATTCAAATGTAATGTCAATCGACGTGTCCAGATGCCCTGATCTATCCCCTATCCTTCTCTTCATCCTTTCCTCTATCACTCCTTTCTGCTCTCGCTCCAATTCTCTATAACCCCTTGCATGCTAGTGGCTTCCCGCCTTGCTTTGGGTGAAACGCTTAAAAAAAATAATGTAAGAAAAAACGCTTGGCACGTTTATACACACCTACCAGATTCTGCATTATCAAATAATACATATGATATATGCCTTTCTCTAAAGAAAAAAAAGAACAGGGTTTTGTGGTATTACTCAATCTTTCTGCCTATAAGGAGGCTTCTAATGTCCGCTAGATGGCGTAATGGAAAAGTAGTAGGAAAGAAAAAGGCATTAGCAAACATTCCCTTTATTTTCTCTGTTCACTCACAGGATACCGTAGGGACAAGACGTGCCTCGTTTCCCCTCTGTGGCACTTCTTAGTCAATACCGAATCACATGTCTCATAAATACAGATCACTAAATAATACCCCACTTTAACAACTAGCCCTTCCGCTACAATCTATTGTTATATGGATATTTATTATCTGCAAGTATATTTATCGGAGTTACGTTTATTTTTATATAAATACTATTGTTACTTATATAAAATAGCTTAATATAAGTTTATTCGCCGCTTCCAAGAATAAACTAATCCAGCGCTTATTGACTTTTTAGTATGCATGTTTCAAAGTGAATTTGAAAATGTGATTTCGTTAAGACAATAAACCAAATCTTTACCCAGGATGGTTTCCTCACAGAGAAATTGTCTAATAAATTAAAAAATAATCACAAGTATTCTATGTAGATATACACACAGACTCTCTTCCGGCTTTCTGGCTTACACAAAACGAATTGTACTCATCAAGCCACTTCTTCGTATCAAGTTCCAGGATAATGCAATGTTGAAAAGCAATCAATCGACGCCACAGCACAGAAACACAGATACAATCAAGCCATATCTTTATTTTATGGGCAGACAATTAATAGCCAGCCATCTTGGCCAGTTCTTATTGAAGCCGATCATCTTCTAACTGATTTATATTAGTAAAAACGTTTTTGTCTTCAAGCGGATAACGCATGTCTTGAATTGTGTTCGGCCTAATATTGAATGAAATATTAGCGAAGACGGAAGAATGACGATAGGGACGAGGTGTTCACGCAGTCATCCAGTGTTTTCGTTTGTTTTGTCGAAGGCGACAGGATTCTGAGATGACCAATTGTTTTCAGGCTGTACTTAAGATAGTCTTCATCGCTGCTACTCGAATTGAATCTGATGTCGGAGATGATTATTAAATCGACTGACCTATCATTCGAGCCATTCTGGGGTTTTTTTCGTTCATATTGCTCTATTTTCCTGCTTACGAATATTTTCATTCGTCTTTCCCTTCCTACTTCAACTCTCTCTCTCTCTCTCTCTCTCTCTCTCTCTCTCTCTCTTTTCGTCGTTTCCCTATAAGGAAACATTTGGCCTTCATTGACCGAGCAGCCAGTACTACTTTCGGTAGAAATATTTTTCAGGAAAATAGGTTTCACAACCTATTTTCTCGAAAAATTGTTTTAAGAGAAACATTTTATAGTCCAGTAGCTGTTATCGCTCTTTCCAGTATCAATGGGTGTTTCCTTCCTAACCTTTTATTTAAAGTAGTGTGGAATATCAACATCATGATTATGCCATTATTTTCTCTTCGAATTATATGTGCTATCCATTTTAATTGTTGCCGCTGTTGGTAGTCATCCAGTGATGTGAGTTCTGTTATTTGGTACAATTCTTTGTTTGTTATCCTGTATCGCCAGTCCACAATATTCAAAGAAGAATGGTTTTTGCCAAAACCCTCAGGTTCCACTTCCTCAAAGACAGTTTAAAAGACACCGACATCCGACATTATTTCATTTCATGTTCTTTTCCTACTGCTCCAAATTTTATTGTGTGGATAACCATGTTTGAGTAAACGCTCTGTTTTTTAACCCGTGTAAATTACATCTACCAGCCAGTGAATTCGAGAGACATATTAAAGAAAATGTACTCTCTCCAGTAGGGTTAGAAATTGCGCTCCTCTTTCTAAGAGAAACTATCGTCACATCCAGCGTGATTTCTGTTACAGAGAGGTCTTAAGCAAAAGTGGATCAAACGATGGTTTCTCCTACAAAGGGGGACACATCTTCGAACCTCCTCTTTATTAAGTCTCTCGAATGCACTGTCCGGTAGCCGTAATTCTCTCTGTTAAAAAAATGCATGGCGTCTTTTCGAACGTGGGCATCCACAAAATAACTTCTGGAACAGCACGAAATCAGTACATATATATATATAGATAAAAAAAAACTTTTGTTAAATTCAGCAGACAAGAGTTGACTGTTTAATTTTTATTTGTATTTTTTCAGTTCTATGGAATATGGTGTTGCACATCCAAATTAAAATAGTGGTTAAATTATCTAAAATGAATGTTTTTGTTCTACTTTCTTTCAAGTACTTTGGTTAGTGTCAGTCATTTTCAAGAGTAAAATGTTGTTAATATAATTTCCTGGCATTTTTTGGAATGCTACATATAAGTGATGAAATATGTACAGGGTGCGATGGGCAAATTGTCGCCATTTTATATTTTTACTTTCGCGCATGCGCGTTGTTTGTTTTTGATTTTGTCAACTGCAGAGTATAGTAGGACCATTTTGGCACCGTCTGTAAGAAAAAAGAGCACCATGATGCAATTCATTCCGCCAAAAATTGGGAAACGACATGCTGTACTGCTTGGCATTGGTGCCGGAAGCTCCAATGCGAATATTTCAGTGTGTTTGGGTGTCAATCTGAGGACAGTGCAGAGTATTTGGAAAGAGTTAAATGAGTCTAATGGTGATTACGGAAAACTCATTCTGATCGTTCTACTAAGTCCCAAATTTCTTGGTGAGGGCCTCAGACTCAACACAGAGACCTACATCAAGTGCCTTGAGGGGGTAGTGTTGCCCTCGGTCAAGATGGTGGCTGCTGAAAGACCGTATGTCTGGCAACAGGACTCTGCACCATACCCCACAAGCAGGAGAATCCAGTTATGGCTGTCAAATAATTTCTGCAAACATCTCAGCTTTTACATCTGGCCACCTAACTCCCCACACTGCAACCCCTTAGATTATTATGTGTGGGGCACACTTGAGCGAGAGGCCAACAAAACTTCTTGTAACACCAAAGATGAACTGAAGACAAGGATTATGGCAGAATTCACCAACTTAAACATGGAAACCGTCTAGAAGAGTTGCAGGAGTAGTAGAAGCCAATGGCGATTTTATTGAATAATTTTACTCTTTAGTATTTCAAGATATTTTTGTGTAATTTTGGTAAATATATCTGTTAAAATGAGACGCAAGTATTATTTTCATTTTTACGGAATTTAGACGATAATTTATCCATCGCACCCTCTACAGCAGTTACACAGTTACTGCACCAGTAAAGAAAGTACAATCATTTTTTAGGCATATTCAATATTTTATATGGCCTTTAAAATACAATCTCCTCTACTAAAAAATGATGTTATTTAATGCGGATTGTGTCTTTTGAATAATAATTATAATAACCTGGCACATGTGAGAGGGTATTCCCCCAGACGAGGCTATGCCCGAAGATCAGAGTCTCATCTCGGGAAACTGAATCCGTTTTTACGTGGTCTTTAGAGAATTTTTTGCCCGAGCCTACGGGCTCGGATACCCCACTTTAAAAATCGACCTTGCGCCACTTCTTGCTGCGTGGGGCAGTGGGTAAATAATTTATAATAGCTGATGTAGAAATACATAAAATATGTATTTTTTAAGAATTTAATCTATAGGAAATTAATTATAATCGTATAAATAATAACACATCTGTAGAAACCAAGTATATATATATATATATATATATATATATATATATATATATATATATATATATATATTTTATATCTTACTGTTTTTCTATTTTTATATTATATATATTTATATATATATATATATATATATATATATATATATATATATATATATTTGGATAGATGTGAGTTTGTGACCCTGGGTTTCACGCTTTAGCGCATATAATATATAAATAATTATACATATATATATTTATTTATACTTATATACACTTTTCACATATATATATATATATATATATATATATATATATATATATATATATATTTAAATTGTTTAAAGTTTGGTATATTTATAGCGGCGAAGTTCTCATTATCGAAGACAGAGAATTGTCAGAAAAGTAGGTTAGATGTAAAACTGATAATGCAATGTTAATTTCTATGTACATATTATCTCTCCTCCCCCCCTCTCTCTCTCTCTCTCTCTCTCTCTCTCTCTCTCTGTGAGTAAATAGCAGGACAGACTGGGTTCTATAGCCTTGGATGGCAACTGGTCTAAGAGAAGGACAACTCTGAATTCAAAACCTGCGGAGGGTCGTTTGGGGACCCTGTGGCACGTAGTGCACCAGATCTCTGTATTCGGCCCTTCAAAAAGTGTGGTTGGTCCTGCACGAAACCTTCACCACTATAACCAAATCTCAGGTGCTGTTGTCGGGCTGTCGGTTTCCTAGGAACTGATCTGCTTGACCCTCATACGTCGAATTCGACGGGAGAGTCGAATATATAATATAAAAGGCTCAAACGCTAATATTCCATGGTTAAAATTTATTACTTTGGAATCGTAATCACGATCTAATTCATCAAACCAACAAATTCAAATGCTTTATATTCTTACCCTGTCCTGGACATTGAGTTCTACCTGGAATCTATCCTCTTGGGAATTAATGTATATATATATATATTGGCCACTAATATCATATATATATATATATATATATATAATAATAATAATAATAATAATAATAATAATAATAATTGTTGGTAAAGCTTCCAAACACAATCCTGTCGACACTAAACTTGCGAAATGAAAAAACTTTAAAAGACAAAAATAGGAACCAAATTAACAAATGAACAAAAAACGACAAAAGAATGAAAAGAAAACGAACAAAAACGAAAATGAACAAAACGAAAAGAAAATGAACAAAACGAAAAGAAAAAAAAAGTGAAAACCGAATAATCCGAAGTGCTCAATACCTCGAGCATATAGACCAAGATAGAACAGTAACACTGCCCAACAAAACAGCCCCACAAGAATTGGTGCAAACTGTTACTCTGAGATTCAATCAGAATGATCGTCAGATGACAGGAACGGAGCTTCTTATCTTAGGTATCAAGCAAGTGTGTGTGTGTGTGAGCGCGCGCGTATATTCATAGGTGAATCAATATATATATATTTATATATATATATATATATACATAAAGATAGAACAGTAAGATATATAATCCGGTTTTCTTACTGGCATTTTTATTTTTACAAAATAGTGCTCAATGTAAATTTACAGAGCATTAATATTTTCAATTAGCTGGTTTAAAATATGGGTTATTTTTCGCTACACAGTAATAACCATCTTTCAAAAATGGAAGCTAAAAGCTTTGAATTTAATTAAATACATTAGTTCCATTTCATCCTCAAGCGAATTTTGGAGTAACTTATTTTTTATAATATACTAAGTTTTAAAGGTACAGAAACATATATATATATATATATATATATATATATATATATATATATATATATATATATATATATATATATATATATATATATATATATATATATATATATATATATATATATATAAAGTTAAATAGAATAGTTTATAAATCTAACATGTTTCACTTTTATTTCAAAATTCTGATGAAGCTGACATAAGAGCTAAACATGTTAACTTTATAAATGTTTCCCTATTTCTTCTTTATTTAATCATTTTGTGGGGGGGGACACACTCACATATATATATATAATTGTTTAAAGGTTATTTTTAATGAATACTCATATTTCAATAGATGTTCTGTTTTTTGTTAAACAGTATATTAATTACATATATCTCATAATATTTGAGAAATCTTTTATGAAAAACTTGCCCCTCGAGAGTATTCGAACCTGCGTCCCTAGAGGAAAGCACCATCATATCTAAAGTGCCTTGACCTCTTGGCCACCTCCTGATCAAACACAGCCCGTGAAGATCTTTTGAACACATATCTCGCAAATTCTCGAAATATAAATATTTGCTCTGTTTCGTATCCTGACGTAAACAAAGGCATTTTTTAGGAAATGTTTTAAATCCGTCATTTTTTAATTTATTTGTTTAAATAATATATATATATATATATATATATATATATATATATATCTTTTGAACATATGAAGACACTTATCTGTAAAGGCCAAGGGGTACATCTAAAAGACATGTGAGTAGAGAATCTGAAATACAGGTAGAGTTGGGATCGCGGAGGGCAGACAGGAGTGTTAATTTGCTTGAGAAATTTCTACATTGGGGCTATAAGAAATGGCGTCTGAAATGTCAGGAAGGCCGCAATGAAGGGAATGGAAGACAGTTAAATAGGTACCATGTGTTATAGATTGAAGATGAGATGGATACATGAGCATACTGCCAAGCACATGGGTAGATGAATACCAGTTGATTGCTAGATACATACAAAGTGTTAGATGTCATTTTAGAGGCTAGGAAATGGATTAGTCAGACAGATTTGATATATGGGAAGACATAGATTTTAAGACATATAGAATATATATATATATATATATATATATATATATATATATATATATATATAGAAAGAAAGCGAGAGAGGACGAAGGAGAGACTGATAAGTTGGAAATTAACACACATACATATACTCAGACACACACACACACACACACATAGATAGATAGATAGATAGATAGATAGATAGATAGATAGATAGATAGATAGATGTTGTGTTTAATTATTGGGATTTTCTTTTTAGGAGATAGTGGATGAAAAATTAACAGTCATTTTCAATTAAATATATATTTGAGAGTTATTTCTATCCAGATACACACGCTCACACACACGCGCACACACGCGCACACACAAACACGCACACACATATATATATTTTTTTGGGGAATCCAAAAAAAATTTCGCTTTTTTGGAATCCAAAAAAATTTCGCTTGAAGATGGAACAGAGCTTTCTTTAACTCAATTTAATTCAAATAATTATATTGAAGTTTTCGGCTCTTGTTTTGAAACATGAGACCTTTTATGTCGCGAGTTGGAATCATATTTTTAAATAAATAATTATATTTATGCTCTACTTTTGTATCGAGCACTATTTTTTTAAAATAATAACTAAAATACTAAGGAACTTTGGATCTACCTAACCAGTTCTTTCCTATTTTCTATATATTTTCGCAAATATATATATATATATATGTATGTATGTATGTATGTATGTATTTATGCCTGTATGTATGTATGACAAAGTGGAAAAGTTTTTCGTGTGACGCGTTTCAACCGTTAGGACTTCATCGGACTAAGTTTATGTTTACGTTGACGCGACTACGCATGCGCACAACCGAGAGACGCTGGGAATTTTAAATTTAGAAAGATGTTATTAAATATCACAGACGATCTGCCAAGAATGGTGAAATGTTGTAAGGGCCTAGATGCAAATTTATTGTGGATGAACAAGCAATTAAATCACTTTCTAAACCTTTTCGGCTTACGTAGTGAATTATTTTCTCTTTTAAGTAAAGTTAGCATTTTTATGTCAAAATTGCGATCAGTTTCGTTACAATGAGCAACTAATGCGTGTAATCTGTTGCTTTGGGGCTTTTTTAACGTCTCTCTCGTGTTCATATAATCTTTTATTTATCTGTCTATGTTTCTGAGATGAGGTATTATGTACACTATTTATATTATTCGGATTATTGTCCTCATCTTTGTTGCCATATTTATCACAACGTTTTGGCTGTTGTACGTGGTTCAGGTGGTTGGAATGTCGAACTGAACCCTTTATTTCGCTCGCTGGGGTAGACTGTTCTAGTTCCACTAGCTATGTCTAATGGATGTCAGTTATCAATTATCTCCTGTTAATTCCCCTCTCCAAGTTCTCCACTGCCTTAACCAGATATTGAACTTGTGGAGGAACGTGTGAAATTTGAGTGTTGTTAAATTAGGAACACGTGCTGTGTATTCCTGCCAGAAGGTCCAACTACAAGAACAATGCCGGAGTCAAGTTGAGTCCAACCGAAGATGTAAAGAAAAAAAGACTGGTATGTATATGTCAACAAATATATGTATTAAACAACAAATTTACAAGTGACAAAGTCATTAACATTTGTGTTTGTGTGTGAACGTAAAGAGTTTATATTTTGGTGAATGTTCGTAAGTACGTGAATGTGTGTTTCATGGCGTTTTCCCACAAGTGGTCGAAAACGCGTGTTAAATGTGTCCGCTGAAATGCAAAGTAAAAAAGAGAACGAGGCAAGAAGTTGCCCAGTATTTATAGTGTAGGGAGAGCGAACCCTAGTGAACAATTAGGGAATTAAGGAGGAGCTAACTCCGACAAACCCACAACTCTTTGCGTCCTATCACTAGATCTAACCGACGCTTTTATCCACTGTGCCATGTGTCCTGAATAATGTAAATAATCTTTTATTTATTTTTATTATATTCTTTCTGGCAATCTTTGCAGGTGATAGAGTAAATTCCTCCTTCAAGTTTTGGCTCGATATTTTGTTTTATACTGATTAAGTCTTTTATTCTCTTAGATGGAGTTGTAGCAAATTTTATGTTAAGTTTACATAAATTCTTTTAGGTTGTCATTGTATTAGATTTTGAAGGTAAAATAATTTTTTTTTTATTAATTGCGAGGGCCGCTTTTCTATTTTGGTATATTTTATAAGCCTTTTGTTTCGCATTTCATTATTTTTGGAACGGTCCCTTGTTATCAAAATGTGGGATTTTTAATAATAAAGATGATGGAAAGAAAAAGAAAGAGAATCTAAATGAAATTGGCTAGATCCATAGAACCAAAACAAATTAAAATTTTTTCCAAATTTAAAATTCCCAGCATCTCTCGTTTGTGCTTATATGTAGTCTCATAAATATAAACAAGCCGAAGTCTGATGAAGTCCTAAGGAACTAAACGCGTCACACGAAAACGTTTTCTACTTTGTCATCCATCGAAAACTGTTCTTGATATATAAAAATTTATATATCGTCATCCCATATATATATATATATATACATATATATATATATATATATATATATATATCGGCATCCCATATATATATGGTAGGTCTGATGATTTGGATCGTGATTACCATTCCAATGTAATAAATTATAACCATGGAATTTGAGCCTTTTATATTATATTCTTACTCTGTACTGGACATTGAGTTCTACCTGGATTCTATCCTCTTGAGAATTTATATATATATATATATATTCTTGACCACTACTATTATATATATATATATATATATATATATATATATATATATATATATATATATATATCAAAAAGAAAAAACTACATCACATATCAATTCGGCATTTAATCTCATTCAAATTAATCCCCTTCTGATAGCCACACACACTTTATCCGGTGTCGTTTCTATTGATGGAAGCATTATTATGCCTCCCAAGTTTTACCTTCTTCTTCTATGTGCTGTTACGTAGGTGATCATGGCTCTCCACAAATCCCTGACCTTTGTAGCTTTTAACAAATTTTGTCTTTTGATTAAATGATTTTGTCATTTTCTCCTTAACCCTGTTCCCCTATCCATTTACTCAAGCTCACCAAGTGAATTTTGCGTTGTTTTCCTCTGTCCTATGAGTATCAGATTTTCCAAGCCTTCTTTCCTCATTATATGCTCCATAAATTTTCCACTGTCTCTTCTTGATATTAAGTATAATTTCCCTTTTGTTTCTATTTTCTCTAAAATTTCGCCGTTGCTCACATTTTCGCTCCGTGCTTTCCTCAGCATCTTCCTGTAGAATCACATATCTGCTACTTCATGTCTCCTCTTCATCTGTGTGATTGTTCAGTATTCACTGCCATACGGAAGGATTGATATTACGTAACAGTTCAGTATTTTTTTTCTAACGAAATATTTCTGTTTCTTAATACTTAGCTTTTGGATTGCATCTTTTGTTATCCCAATGCTTCTTCGAATTTCAGTGTCAAACTTTCCGTCCTCTGTTAAAACACTGCCCAAATATTAAACTCTTGTACTTGTTAAAAGCAGTTAGAACTTACATTTGTGTGAATTTTGCGCTTGGCTGCAAATTAATTGAAACAAAACGAGTAATTCCGTTATTAATAACATTTTTTCGTATTTTACCACTGAAACATGACCCAGTGCATATGTTAGTACTTCATACGTTAATTCCACAAAGTCTTTCCTTACAGATTGACCACAGATTCTCGATTGAATTTAAATCAGGAGAGTTTGCGTTCTTTGATTTTCTCATTGGTAAGGCTTACCAGTTTGTTCGTGCAACGTTACAATTTTCGTATGCTTCCTTGGAGTAACGTCCATCGCGGACAACGGCCGTAGACAGTCGAGACAATAGTGTCTGGGAGTGATGAAAATCTGATGCAATCACGGACGACGCAATATTTTTCAAGATCAAACAAATTTCATCATAAAACCCGAAAATAGATTCATATTACTGCACACCACAGCAAATGACCTAATCTGAGGAAAATAGTAATCGATTACACCATGTCACTCCAGGTGAAGGAAAAGAAACTAAAACTTGTTTCAATTAATTTGCACAAGGTTGTATGCTCAGAGATTCTTTACAAATGAGAAAAATAAACTCTAGACCCTTTTACAATTGTTCAAGTTTTTCAGGTATATTAATATTTTGAGCTAGCTGGATATTTAGACTGAACGAAAAGTCAAAAAGATCTTTGTCATTATTTCGCGCTGTAAGAAGCCTGGTTATTTTAGGCGTTGTATCGGAATTTGTTAATTAGGAGACTACATAGCAAAAACATGTCTAACAGTTTGAAATCAAATATCATGATGTTCATTTTAAACCCGAAAATCTGACTAATAACGAATTTATCTCTGGGAATATTTACAGATAACAGACAGTAGGCAAATAATTCGATGACTTTTAACATTCTCATCTTCATTTATTTTTTTTTTTATTACCCCGTTTCAGTCTGTATGCTCTTTTACGATATATCATATCAGATTACTTTAATTGGATTTGAAAGAAACACTTTATTTTGTCTAGAGCAATAATTCCCAACGTGGTGCGCGTCGGTGGGGCAAGGTAATATTTTGGTGGGGCATGCGCAGGATGTTCATCCTTATGCTTACTATACCAACGTGAGCTCTAATTTTATTTTGACATTATTAATTCATGATTAAAATGATCAGAATAAGTTTTCATTCAAATATTTTATATTTCTGCCTTTCAATTCTTTATTATATGTTTTACAACTATATATATTTAACTGTCATTTGGTTTTTCAATTTTTCTTTTTCACGGACGTTATGGTTTTTTGGGGTTCTCTTTAGAGACCAAGTTAATGGCCTTTTAAGCTTCCTTCATGTGAATTGCATTAACATTTTGAATGTGTAAGAATTAAATATTAAAGGGGGCAGCAGAATTTTAGAAATACCAAAGTGGGGCGTGGCCCAAAATCGGTTGGGAACCATTGGTCTGGAGGGTTACTTTTTCATGACTGTCACGTTAGACAAAAGGTCAGCAAATTGGTTGCGAGTCTGTGAGGAAGGCTACAATGACAAGGAATCTAGTTCTAAATAATCGTAAAGTCAAAACACTGAATTTCTTTTATCAAGACCAGATACATTATAACCGCCCCACCCCCTTTCACCACAAGAGTGAATCTATACGATTCCGAAATTTCTGGTGTTTATTTTCGCTTTTATTTTCTTTCTTTGTTTTTCCACCGTGATCATCGAATTCCTTCTTTTCTTGGCTTAACTATTGAAGATTTATCTATTACGAATTGCCTTTCTTCGAATTCTTTCTTTGTTTACCAATCCCATGTGTTGCTAATGGCCACTGGCACCGACAGGAAAGACGCAACCTCATTAAACTACAAAGAAGTCACAGCGTGTATGTTGATAGAAATAACGGCAGAGAAAAAGCATTCTCACTCCACAAAGCCCCCACACACACAAACATATATATATATATATATATATATATATATATATATATATATATATATATAGTGATTTTCCAAGCGTAGCTTGATGTGTACAAGCCGAAAGTAAGGGGCACCCAGTGAGGATCGAACTCACTACTTATTTGTAATTGTTCTAGCGAGACATATCAACACATATATATATATATATATATATATATCTCTCACTATATATATATATATAAATATAAAATCCCAAGAAGATAGAATCCAGGTAGAACTCAATGTCCAGGACAGAGTAAGAATATAATTTCCGATTTCTTTTTGAATTTCTAGGTCTGATGAATTAGATCGTGATTACGATTCTAATGTAATAAATTATAACCATGGAATATTAGTGTTTGAGCCTTTTATATTTTATATATATATATATATATATATATATATATATATATATATATATATAAACAAATGTAAAAGAACGAAGAGTAAGATTTCAGCGTTCAGAACATTAATTTATAACAGGGTTCAATACAAAAGTAGAGCCGTAAATATTTATTTATTATGCAGTGTTACATTAGAACATGCACATACCCACTACAAAACTGTACATCTTGTTTCAACGTTAAAAAACGAAAACTTTTTTAATGTTTCATCAGGTGAGGAATCATGATGTGACTGAAATATTTTATTTAGAAACGTATACCTTTTATGGGAAAATTCCTAATGACGGAAGTGAAAGGCGCATGCTTCGATAACTACATTTCTAAATAAAATATTTCAGTCGCATCGTCATTCCCCACCTGATGAAACATTAAAAAAAGTTTTTGTTTTTTAACGTTGAAACAAGATATACAGTTTTGTAGTGGGTGTGTGCCTGTTCTAATGTAACACTGCATAATATATATATATATATATATGTATAAGCGAACATTAAAGTCAACACTTAAAGGCGACAGTCTGTTTCATGCTAGACGCAATCGTGGCCTGACGATTGCGTCTAGCATGAAACAGACTGTCGCCTCTAGGCGTTGACTTCTATGTTCACTTTTATATTTACACACACTCTATCTCTGATATTGAGCACTTTATCCCATAAATATAGCACACCTTAAGACTATATTTCTTCATATATATATATATATATATATATATATATAGGCTATCGTCGCACGGCAAATTTGTTATATCAATAGAGGAAGAATGTTCAGTATTGAAGATGAAACGTTTCAAGATATAGTGTGGACATAGGAAACAATACTGCATGGTGACTGTCAGTTTCATACTTTCGTCTGAAGATCATATTGAAAAGTGAAACGGACTGTCACCATCACAGAAGAACGACTAAATCAGTTATTTTTCTGCATTTACCTCATCTACGTTTAAACATTTCTGCTGATGTGGTTTTTTCTTATCTTGTAATCGGTTTTGATTAAACTTGAAAACATGCATTACAACCGTTTCCGCGAATATATATATATATATATATATATATATATATATAGCCTTTTTATTTATACCTAACATTTTTTATCACGTTTTTTCTCCTTGCTAATTTTTTGCACTTTTATTCCTTGACAGATTTTCTAAGTCTGTAATTTTCACCTTCAGTGTTTATTTTTATTTTATTTTTTTTTTATTTAGCCATTAATTTCTCTTCTTTTTCTTTTCGTGGTGGTAGTAGCAGGGGGCTTTTTTTTTTTTTTTCTTTCTTTCTTCCATTCTTTCTTTGTCGTTGTCATTTTCTTTTCTTCCATCGGACTAAGTGGCCAACACTTCTGTTTTCATTCAACCTCGCTTTTACTGATCCGACGCCATCATGGTTTTGACGGCCGTGTTGGACGAACAGGTTTCATGCCAGGAGCGGTCCAGAAGAACACCAACCTTGGCATTGATCTGCAAAACAGATGCAAGACAGAAAAGACAAGATGAGGAACGCTAAAATGGAAAGGGTAGAGAATACTGTCAGTCAAATAAGAAGTAAGCGGTGATTTATGAAAGAAAGTTATCCTTTTCTTTTTCTTTTTTCTCACTCATTGATATTTCGCTTGCTTTTTGAAATCGGATTTCTTCCTGTTAATCCCAGCTTGCTGGTAATGACATAAGCGGTCTCAACCTTTGGGGAATTTATTTTTTTAGTTTTTGTTTTTTTTGTATAGGAAAGGCTTTTTTTAGACTTTTCTTTCAACTTAGTTTTCTTTTTGTGCGAAGTCCAGCTCACTGATTGTTGGTTGATGATTCCATCTCTAAAGAAAAAAAAAAGGGGGAAATTAATGTTAGACGTATAAGAGGAAAACGAGAAGGAAAGAAAAAGTAAGCAGATCTCTGAACGTCAATAGAAAGATGAGTTGGAGGAAAGCGATTTAGTTTAGAGCTTTAATAATTGAAAAGCAGAAAAATGTTTTCTGGACTGAAAGTTTTTCTTTCTTTGTTTCTTCGCCTTCAGCGTCTTTTTCATCAATTTGACGCCAACTGTTTCAGTGCTTTTTTTTTTTTTTTTCTTGGAACGAATGTACGTTTTTAATATCACTTATAATTCAGTTACCACCCATTTCTTCATATCTAGCCTATTACCAAAAGGTTTCCTTGTCTTATTCTCCATCTAAGTTAGCTTTACTTTATCTTTATTCTCGTCTAACGTTGGTCTAGCCATCTTTCTTGTTAGATTAACCTTTGTTCATCTATTTGCGAACTGCTTGGTTGCTGCTATATTTTTAAGTAAACCTTTTAATTCGGTTCCAGTTAAAAACCTAGATTTCGATATTGATTTTTAAGACGGTCTATATCTTATGGAAATTATCAATATGCAAATATCGTAGTTTTTTTTTTTTTAGCATCAGATAATTTTAGATGAATCTGGTCATATTAATACTCGATTTGTGATCCTTATTTCATTTTTTTTTTTTTAATTAAAAACGTAACCCTAATGAAAGTTAGATATTTTCGTTATTACGGTTTAATAAAGATATGCTCAAAAAGAAAATGGAGGCTCCCTCAGGCTTAAAATATGCTTTTTTTTTTTTTTTTTTTTTAAATCTGAACCTTGTCCTATTTAAAAGCCTTAAACTAATAAAAAAAAAAAGTGTAACTACATTTTTCTGCTCCGACACCAATAAGGTGTGCCTGTCTGTTTGAATATATTTCTGTCTTACCTTATCTTTCTGCCTACACCTCTCCCCCCCACCCCCGACCTCTACATACTGAATCAGGGCAAGGGCTTTTCGTAGGAGGAGTCCAAAATGGAATATATTCACTTCCATTTGAATCGTAGCTTTTTAACACATTTAACAAAGAATTATGTTTAAAACATTTAAACCAAATTAATCCAAGAAATTTTCTACAGACATTATGTCTGCTGAAAATTTCTTGGATTAATTTAGTCATTTGTAAAGACAAGAATTTGTCGTAGAGAATGCAATAAGACTTTGAGATTTCAATGTATCTTCCAACCGACACCTGAACACTGGATAGAATTGTTATAAACAATAGACCACAGAATAAATCTATAAAAAAAATGAAAATCTGGTTAAATATGCCAATTTTGTCAGAGAGCTGCGGAAATTTTTGAATGCGATGGTGACAGTCGTACCAGTAATTTTCAGAGTGCTAGGAACATTCCAAAAGAGACGAGAGAAAAAAAGGTTACAAGGAACAGGGATACGGAGGCGGCGAATTGACATCTTCTAGACGACAGCGCGGCTAAAATCCGATAGAATTCTAAATTTGAGGAAATTTGCTTTCATTGGAACAACTGTCTAACAATTACTGTTTGCAAAATGCCACCTTCCTTCAGGAGGCATACGATCATGACTCTCCACAGATTCCTTTTATTTATTATCTGTGAATTGCTATGTATTCCAGGGAAAGATAGTGGAGTTGTTTCCTATTGCCTTCTCCACATTTGAAATTCAGTTTTCTTTCTCTTAGAGTCAAGGCTACAGAACTCGATCAACTCGTAACTGATACGAATGGAAAATATAGTGATTTTCTAAGCGTAGAAGTGGCAGAAGGCCGAAAGTAAGGGACACCCAGTGAACTCACTACTCAGTCGTAATTGTTCTAGCGAGAAAAGCTTGCTAACCATTACATCACCTCGGTGTGCCCCCGAATGGAAAATATAATAACTTAACAACCACTAAAGAAACAATATAAGATCTTTCGACCAAATTCAAGCCCTATTAGAATGCACTTGCCAATACAATAATGTCGATATTTACTTGAATATTATAGGCTATCTAAGTTTACACGTACAAGGTTTGTAGAAGAGTTTTCAAAGCTCAAAACATCTCTGTTCATTGTATGAAGAACGATCTCAGAAACGCCAACCGCTGTATTGCTTATTACTATAATTTATACCCTAAGGGTATTTTTTTGAATAACATCCCCCTTCAGGACTGAGGCAATCATGAATCTCTACAGATAATTTTTTCTTTCTATTATCTGTGAATTGCCATGTCTTCATGAGAATTATAATGGAAGCGTTTCTTGCTGCTTTCTCTACGCTTTTGAATTATTTTTTTCTTCTTCTCTTAGACTTGCATCATCTCAAAACTAGAGAGTTCAGACTATCCTGCAATTTAACTAGAGGGGAAGGAATTATGTCTTTTAGAAATAGAGTATAGCAGGAGGAGCCAGGTGGTTACTAAATCGGTACAAGGGACCCGACCAATTTTCCAGACTGAGATCAAAGGAAACTAATCGGTAACTTAAAAGGTAATGGAGGGGAGGGATTATATTTTATGTTCTTTTTATCCTTCTTTCTCTGTCTTCACTGGGTTGAGTGGACTGGTTCCAGTAAGAATCTAGATTTTCAGAGGTTGACGGAGGGGAAACTGTGAAGGCGGGGCCCAATCCTCAGCCCTCCCATTCAATGACGGGCAAATCTAATTTAAAATCTCTTGATGATAACATTATCTGCTTGTTTTCTGTACCCTCAATATTCTTCTTTATCTCTCTCTCCCTATATATATATATATATATATATATATATATATTAATATAAGTAAACGTTTGTCATTTAGCTGATTGGTGTTACTTTCAGCATTCCGGCTCCAGAGTTTCGTAAATATATATATATCAAATATATATATATATATATATATATATATATATATAAATTTAAAAAAAAAACAGACCACTTTAAGGTACCATTATAATAATTTATTTCACCAGAACCCTTTTAAAGGACGCCGGATCATCAGATAGCACTTCCAAAAATGAAATTAAAATTGATGGGTAGTGTAAGAGAGTGTAAAAGGAGTAGTTAAAGAGACATGGTAGAGTATAGGGAGGGATTAATTTCATATCTCTCTCAAGCATACCAGACCTATATATATATATATATGATAGATTAGTTAATAAAACAAGAACAAACGAAAGGCTGCCAATATAATCTGTACGATAAACATTTATCAAATATTAATTATTAACCATATGACAGAAATGAAGCACGGAGAGAAAGTTTTTATCATCGGAATTTTCGGACACGCCTGTGTCCTTCATCAACGGATCGAGGAATAAATAGAGAAATAGCAATTATTCACCGACAAAGTCTTTGTGGTGTATTTTCTGGTGGAAAATGTATTTTTAGCAAAAACCCGATCTCTGTCTGATTCCTCAATGTGCCAAACATTTTATGAAAATTAATTTAAATTTAAAATTTTGATCAGTGTAATAGCGTCAGGCAGATCTATTGTTACTAGTGTTTGTCGTGGGGGGTGGGGAGTGAGGGTGTAAATATAGATTTAGAGAGTTATACGTTAAAGAGGGGGAAGATGTCTTGCGTTTAGCAAGATGCAGCAAAAATTGTCGGACCAAGTTGTCAAGTGTAGAAAGATGGGCTGTGATTAGAATCTGATTATCGAGGTATAAGATACTAAGTAATGACCAGCCTCGGCCCTTCTCTTTCCATTTTCAGCCTTATGCCACAATTGTATTTTATATAAAATAAATCTAGACAATGTTTTCCCTAAGAAATTAGAACTTAGGACAATAACATTTGATACTGATGTTTAAAAAATATTTAACGGAAATGTCATTATGGAGGAGACGCCACTAGAACGTTTTCCAAGAATTTCTGGGTCATTTAGTGAGATTTTTGGAAGTGTAAGAGCCGAGAGCTTTTCAACGACATCTCGTATAATTCGTTGAAATACTATAGCACAAAATATTGGGTTAAGTAATAAATAATTTCCGTTTCTTTTTATCAACTTCAAAAAAGAATTATTCATTTATATATTAACCATTATTTACAATAAATTTGCCACTTGCCAGGAAGTTCTTCTGTAATTTTGAGTAAAATTTCACAGTTTTTTTTTGTTTTTTTTCGGCGAATTCTTGAATCGGGTTTTCATTAAAGAAAGTTTTTTTTTTCCATCAAAACGTTTTGCCGCAATCGACGATAAAGTTAATAATCTGCTGGTGCAAAATCAGGAGAATATGGCGAGTGTGCAGTGCTGGCAACCCGGACAAGCTGAACTTCGGCGCCCTTACAAGTATTTTTTTTTTAATTTTCACAAGGAGAAAAACTGAAAATGTAGAATAATGAGTTTATTGCAATATACAACTTAATACAAGCTAAAGAAAACATTCATTAACTAAACTAAAACGTTTTTTTTCTATCCTTTAAATCTAGAAATCTTCTTTACAAGATCATTTTCTATTGATAAAATAACCAAAGAATTTAATCTATCTTGAGTCATGAACAAGTATGTTTTTATAAGCTTTATTTTTGGAAGGATGGCGCCATCTTGAGTTGTCGGTACCTCGAGCCGACAATGCGGGTCGGGTAGAATAGGCTAACCAAGTTCCGAAATTTTTCCTGTATACTTTTATTATATTCGAGTTTGCGTTGGTATAGAGGAGAATAACCTTTTTACCTTTCATCGACTGTGTACGCTGCCACTGCTATACAAAAAGTAAAATATTTTAGTGTGCTCTAAATTTATTCGTATCTACTATCTTAATGTGATACTGCCATTTATGATTAGTCGTTGGGCTGATACAAAACGGCAATTACTTACGACTGAGCCTAATCGAATATTTATTTATGATTTTTAAATGAAATATTTATATATGATAGATATGTTTCGGAAAAACAAATTCACATTTTAAAACAGGTCTTTTGAATTTGCTTGTTTATCTTGTATGTTTTAAAAGAAAATGAATTTTTTTGTATAAAAACTCTCGACAGTTTGCGTTTTTTGAATTCACCCCCACCCTGTCGGCTGGGACTTCAGAATACGCCGACTGCAACTCTGCAGAGGGGGTAAGACCCCCCCCCCACTACCTCACCCAATGAGTCGTCTTGGGTAAGACGATAAACTGCGTCCGCGTCCTGGGTAAGACGATAAACTACGTCCAACACCAAGACAAAAAACTCCAACAATATTTGTGAATGATTATTTACCAGTGAATTTTCACTCAAATAATTTTAGTTAATATTTGTGTTTATTGGATATTAATTGTTGAGACAGATGTGAATTTTTGCTACAAATTGTCATTGAATATTATTTGAAAACACTTGTTTGTGCAATGTGACTGACTGAACAACAATAATGTTACGTTATTTACATCATTCGGACTATTGTCCTCATCTTTGTCGCCATATTTATTACAACGTTTCGGCCGTTGCACGCTCCGGCCTTCTTCAGGTGGTTGGACTGTCGAACTTATGCCTTTATTTCGCTCACTGGGGCACTGAAAAAAATCAGGCGTGGCTAACCACATATGGAGAGAAAAGGGAAATCACCGCCCTCTGTGGGATCAGGTTGAGATCATAGACAAAGAATACCATTGGAAAATTCGTAAACTTAAAGAATCATCACATATGCTAGGCCACAAAAATCTCTTGAGCCGACCAAGCATAGAAATGAATACAATATGGGAACCAGTAATAAGGAGTGCCAGAGAAAAGCGATAAACAACAAAAATTGCAATATGAGCAAAAAAAAAATGCAATGATAACAGCAAACATTGCAACATGAGCACAGGTAAAAAAAAATGATGCTGAAGACATTAGGTTTATAATACCCAGAAATTTATACACATATGTCCTTAAGGACAGTGGATAAAGGCGTTAGTTAGATCCAGTGACAGGACCCAAAGTGAGTTCAGTACACAGCTAAGGCAGTGGAGAACTTTCAGAGGGAAATTAACAGGAGATAACTAATATCCATTAAACATGGTACGCGGAACTAGAACAGCGAAATAAAGGGTTCAGTTCGATATTCCAACCACCCGAAGAAGGCCGGATAAATATGGCGACAAAGATGAGAACAGTAGTTCGAACAATGTAAATAATGTGCATACTACCTCGTCTCACAAATATAGACAAACAATAATGTTATTATTGTTTTCTTTAGAAAAATCAGATAATTTCTTTATTTTCATGGCTACATGAATTATATATATGTTAGAAAATATACAAAAAAAAACTGTTGATAAAAATACTGGAGAAAAAAAACATGCTAACTCTCTCGGTAGCCATGGAAAATTCCTAGTTTTATCTCTTTATCCAAGTCTCTTGGTTCATAATTAGTGTTCCACTGATTAAATGTTGAGTGTTGGTCTTTTGTCAAATTTGACAGGATTACAAGATTCTCCTAATAAATAAATTATTAAGCTTTCTTTACTAAAAGAGCTGTCAATTGAAAATACAACCTATTCAATCCGCATGTATTTTTGAAAACTGTTTCACTGTTTTAGGCCATGATTTTTTAATAACAGATTTATCAAAATGGAGGTTTGTTTACAAATGAAACCTTGGCCTGAACTGGGTTAATGACATGCATCTGTTGAAAATGACTGCTGTGAATATGAAGAATAAAGTATTAGTGCTAATATTTTTGGTCAGTTTTTGAAATCCTTCCATTTCTCCCTTTGTTTTTATGAAATTAGAAATGTAAATCTCCAGACATTAAAATTTTCAGGTTGTTAGGTCTGGTAAAATCATTCATTCAGAATAATCTCTATAATTTGCAATATAAGCTGATATTTTCTCTCTGTATTTTCTTTCTGATTTAATGATCTGATGGAATCTTTAAGAAAGATTAGTGTAAACACTGTATATAAGCAACTAACAGTGAGAGACAAAAACTCCAGCAATATTTATGAATGATTATGCAAATTGGAGAAAGTAAATGACTGAATATAAAATAACAATATAATTAAAAACGATGTCGATTTTGACTTGAGTACAGTATTCGCATGCTAATGGTTAACAGGTGTAAAGTTTTCAAAGTATTGGGTCATCTTTTAACGTAGCAACACTCATACCAAGGTACCATCTGTGTATGTCCTTTATACGTAGACACATGCTTAAACAACGTTCAATATGAATAAAGAGTTCAGTGTCGTATCACAGAGATGCACTCACACATTTTTGAGAACGGTTGAAGAAAAAAGAAAAAACATATCAAACCTAAAGACCAATATCTTATTCTTGAACAATTTTGGGAAGATAAAATGACACATAATTATATAAACAATTTATACCATACTTTACAGATTTAATAACAGTTACTTTTCTATCCTTATGCAATGGATGGACAAAGAAGACTGGAAGTTCTAACTTCAAGATAAAGAGCATTTTTTCCTGTTTCATCCTTGTATAAAAGATATAGACAATTGCCTAAGCTTCCTGGGTAAGACGACATCCGACAGCAAGGCCTCTGATCAGGTTTTGAGGAGCGTGGAACCACCTCTTAATTCCTGGTGTTCCCAGGTCCACCATGATGCGGGGTGGTAGCCCTTGTTAGGGTCTCAGTTATGGGCAAATAGTTAACCCCCAAACTGGGTTCAAAAAGTGTAAAAATTACATGCATTTTTGTAAAAATTATTACCAGCAATGAATTTTTGAAGAAATAATTATCAGTAATACATTATTACCAGCAATACTTTTTTGGAAAAAAAATATTACCAGGAATACATTTTTGAAAAAAAATATTACCAGCAATTAAAATTTTGTTGGTATTAAATAACCCATTGAGTTTGATATGCCGTAAAAGAAACCAAACCAAACCAAACCAATTGCCTAATATAGAAATAAAATCCGAAACTTAAAGAACTGCTCCGGAAAAGAAAGATTTTATAAATTCCTTCTGAAAGTACCACTAGCTGCTCAGTCAATGAATGCTAAATGTTTCTTTATAAGCAAACGGCTAATATTACCATTACTCCTTCAAGGGAATCTAAATATTTCGTTGCATTTTTATCTGTCAAAAAATTCGGTTAAGCATCTTTAGTAACTCTACTTGTGTATATGACCATTTAAAGTATTTTTGTTTTTTTTCTTTTTTACGAATTCATACGCCGCCATAATTATAGAAGGGTCTCTATGAAAAACAAATAATAAATCTCATTTCGATTAAATATCGATTTATTCAAACGAAAACTTGACGCTACAAAATTCAAATCAGGCAGACGACACTTGGAAATCAAACTCCATTAGCATGTTTCGTGTGGGACGAAATTGAGTAAAAACAATTATACAGTCATTTTCATGATACGGGATTTGATCGTATTTTTATTGGAACGGGTTGATTTTGTGAGGAGGCTGTATAGCCTAGTTATGTTATTGAAAAACATCGATCACGACTTTTCTGTTTCCACACTTCTTGCTGTAACCTCATTTGTTTGGTGGCTAGTGTCCACCGAAAATTATTACTCTGCCAACAGATAATAACCTTATTTTTTAATGTCGACTTTGTTTGTTTTATGGTCGCTGATTGTAAAGCTGAGCCCGACAGGCTTCCCTGACAGATTGTTCTAATTTCAGTCTTTAAACTCAGCTTTTTCTACCCAAAATGATAGTGTTTAATGTCTATGCGTAGGTGTTGTTTTAGCTATTCAGAGAAATCGATATCAGTCTACATGTTCACCTGACAGTAGGTAACTTCACTAATTCGGAATGAGTAAAGTTTACAATGAATTTTTAAAAATGAACAAGTTTTCTTGAAGCTTTAATTTTAGCTTTAATTGAAAACTAATAGATTTAAAATTTACTATTTCCAGTAAGCAAAATACTTTGTGGTGTATTTCAAACGTAAATTATCTTGTTTTGGAAAGTGCCTACGAACCACACCATGGGTTGATCCAAGCCTTGTAAATGAGATTGGGAGACGGAAGTGTGAAATTAAAAAATAAATAACGTTTAAATAACAATCGTTAAATATCGTTTATATATATATATATATATATATATATATATATATATATATATATATATATATATATATATATATAACGATATCTTTGATTTAACCAGCTTCTAATGCTCTGGAGGGAGCGACTTGGTGAAAAGAAGACGTTGCTTGTGGGGAGTGGGCACAATGCAATGGGAAAAGTATATTTGGATGAGTTACACCACGGAATTTGTGAGAGAAACGCTGTATCGAGTCTAGTTAGTAACCTATTCGTTATCGATACACTTTGGTCAAGTTGGTATGACGCTTGCGTCGCATCGTAACGGCAGTGGATGCGCACTGCTGATGAGTCTCAAATACAGGACGAAATGGCCGCCCAGTGTTTTCTGTAGAAGATTCTTCTAGACTCGATGAATGACTTTGATTATATATATATATATATATATATATATATATATATATGTGTGTGTGTGTATATATATATGTGCGTGTGTGTGTGTGTGTATATATATATGTGCGTGTGTGTATATATATATATATATGTGCGTGTGTATATATATATATATATATGCGTGTGTATATATATATATATATATGTGTGTGTATATATATATATATATATATATATATGTGTGTGTGTATATATATATATATATATATAATAAATTAACTGATTTAAAATATGGTTTTCTTCGCTACACAGTAATAACCATGTTTCAAAAACTGAAGCTAAAAACTTCAAATATAATTATATAATCAAATTAAAAGCATTAGTTCTGTTTCATCTTCAAACGAATTTTAGAAAAATTTTTTTAGCTTCAGTTTTTGAAACATAGTTATTACTGTGTAGCGAAGAAACCATATTTTAAATCAGTTAATTTATTATATTTATGCTCTGTAAATTTACATTGAGCACTGTTTTGTAAAATAAAAAATATCAATAAGAACACCGGATTATATATCTTACTGTTCTTTCTTTTTTATTATATATATATATATATATATATATATATATATATATATATATATAAAATTTCAGATAGAGTATATCTGTAAAAAGGACAATATGAATAAAGACAAAGGAAAACTTATCTTAGCCGACGCTTTTCGTCCTCTGAGGGAATTTATCAAGTATCTTGATAAAGTCTCTCAGGGGACAAAACGTCTAGGCTAAGATAAAATTTCCTTTTGTCTTTCTTCATCTATATATATATATCGAGAGAGAGAGAGGTAAAAAGAGAGGCCAAATAAATTGAAATATGTTATTTCAATTTATTTATTATTAATGTTTCATTTGTTAATACTGAGCACTTATAAAAACTACTTGACTTCAAAGCGTTCGCCTCCACTAATTTACTAGTCGATGGTTTTTAGGCTATAACAGTCTTTATTATTATTATTATTATTATTGTGTGTGTGTGTGTGTGTGTGTGTGTGTGTGTGTGTGTGTGTGTGTGTGTGTGTGTGTGTGTGTGCCCCATCTTCACCGTTAAGCACGAATATTAATTTGGATTTAATAGTGTATATAATTAGATGTAAAAGTAAAAACTCTGAATAAACTGGGATTTATCTTATTTCATAGGGCAGTGTAGATTCGGTCAATTCTGGCAATCAACCCGGTGAATATTCGCAAAAATTCTACCCTAAATCCGGTTCTCCCCAAAAGATTTTGAAATTACGATAAACTACAGAAATAATTTTTTGTGTGTGTGTCATTTTGATGGTCACGTCCTGTTCTGTTAATTTTTCAAAAACAAATCAATTCATGTTATAAGCGGATTACATTTCACAAATACCCTAGAAGAGATTATTTTTATTTTATTTTACTATTTTTCCATTTTTTATCAACTATATAAGGAATGCTTCTATTTATAAAGTTTGTAAGGATTTAATCGCTAAAATGTCATATGAATAACAGCCATTAGGTCAAGAGAATAAATTGTATATCAAGGAGAAACTGGGTAAATCAACTAGTTATTATATTTAAAAAAAAGTATTCTCATGTAAATCAACCAAATGAACATAAAATACACGGAGTTTTCTACTGTTGTTCTTTACTTTCGTTTATTGAACGAAGAAAATATGAAAAACAAATACACAATGTCGACTGAAGTTAGATTTCTTTTACTGCAACTCAATCAAATGTTGCCGTTTCCAATGAAAAGCATTGCAATAGCGCACTGTCTGCACGTCTTCAAGTCACGTTAGACCGAGAGCACATAGAAGTGAGAGCAGCAAACGAGAGTTAAAAATGCCACGATTTGACAGACTTCAAGGAACGAGGTTTTCTTTCCAAATTTTAGATTATCGCCGCTGATTAAAAGTGCGTAACTGTGAAAAAGAGAAGAAAGCGAAAGATGACATTTAAATGATGTAGTATTGAAAAAAAATAATAGACACAAAAGGGTTTCCTTATCGTCTGGACACACTAGACTGAAAATGTTGACTGGCTTCAGTTGTGAGTACACTAAAATTGGAACAGTGCTACAATTAAGTTGTAACTTTTTTACACGTACAGCGGGCAAATTTGCGAAGCGTTTTCTGTTTTTAGAAACAATTATCGTGGCTGCTGCTTATTTTTTTTTTTTTTTTTTTTTTTTTTGGCGTGTACACATTTCTTTCCGAGTCCCGCCCGGAGATATAAGGTTAGAAATGGAATCATGACACTTTCCACTGACAAAAATAAAAAAAAAGTAAATCGTAAAGTGTGGACTGTATTTGTGAGAACAATTTTTTGTATCTCTGAGACATGGACTTCCAGGAATCCCTTCAATTAGTCTACTGGAATCTTTTCCAACCAAACCGAGGGCTCCAACTACAACAGGGATTGCCATATGCCACCTTTTCGAGATTTCTATTTCAAGGTCCTTGTGTTTTGATAGCTTTTTGAATATTTTCAAAGATACATTACAGTCTGCAGGGACTGTCATATCAATAAGGAGGAACTTTTTTTGTTTGTGGTCTTTAATAACAATGTCTGGGCGGTTAGCTTTGATTGTTCTGTGAATGTGTATTGTGTAGTCCCATAGAATTGTAACAGGTCCTGTCTCCGTAACCGGGTCTGGATGGTGTTCATACCAGTTTCTTTCAGTTTCCTTCTCGTAAAAGTTGCAAATTTTCCAGTGCAGATATTGGCCCACTCTGTCATGCCGGGATTTTAATTCAGTGGGTGCCAATATCGTGCAACCTGATACAAGAATCTGCATTTTGGGCTACCACAATATTATAGTATGTGTGCTTGATAATTCCTAGTTAACAAGCATTGGTCCTGTGCAGTAGGGAAAAAAACCTTCAGTTTCAGCTTTCAACCCTGCACTACGTAGCCACTGATGGGTACGGGTTTTGTCTATGTCATCTGGTTTGGTCCGGACAGAGTATTAGTCATGAAGCGGTTTATCTTGCTATTGTTTCTGTATCTGGTCGGTTGCATTTGTCTTTGCTTTTTTTTTTTAAGTATTTTGCAGCTTCAGCTGGTGTACTGTCTTTACTTGTATTTCTGCGCCCATTTGAAACTCCATTTTGAATTTGTTGGCTTCCTTTATTACGGAGTAAAGACAACACTACTTTCATGTTACTTGACACATACCATTATCCAGTCTTCTGTAGTTTCCAAGTATCTTTGGAGGCCAATTGTTGTAGTTTTGTAGGACAGTTCTAGTTGAACTAATTATTATTATTATTATTATTATTATTATTGTCGTCCTTTTTATTGTTGTTGTTGTTGTTGTTAGTAATAATAATAATAATACGTTAACGAGATTAGTATTTTCGTTTCACGTCAAATAATGTCTATGAAAATGTGTGCTTTTACTTTGTAGGCGTTGTACTTTGCTGGCTTTGTTTTATAATGGATTAGTGGTTTGTTGGCTTGGTCTTATAGGTTTTTTCTTCTTCTATACTTAAAAATAGTCAGCAGGGGATTGAGACTGTGCAAAATTTATCGGAACAGTGAAACAACGTTTTTTTTTTGTTTGTTTTTTTTTGTTTTGTTTTTTTCAAGTTAAGTTCTTATTCTCAATCTTGCGACTCAGGTCCCCAGCGTAGTAATGAGACTTGGGAAAGATGTCTTCAAAAACACTGTTAAAGGTTTTGTTTGAACTGTTTTTTTAAAAATAAAAGCAACAAATATTAAAGAACTTTGGATCATCAATCTAACGGTTCTTTCCTATTATATATTTGAACACACACACACACACACACACACATATATGTGAAGCGTAATCGTTTCCTATTGATTTCTATTATACATTTATTTTAAGTCATTCTACTAAAATGTTTTGTTTTCAAATTACAAAAGCAAGAATGAAATTCAACAGAATTGTTTATCTTGGACAGTAACCAGGCATTTACTTGGCCAAGTCGTTTTAAGATCAAATCAGAATGAAGTAAACGTTAGAATATTTGGCAAAATGCCAGATCATCAAATGGACAAACAAAAGATTTTTTATTCATTTACTTATTTTATTTACTTATTATTATTTATTTATTTTATGTTCCTCATTTGCATATTTCTCTTTTTCTTGTTTTCACAAAAAAAATACCGTCGACATTTTAAAATTAACAAAACTGTTCGTCTGAATGTTTTCATTATAAGTGTAACATACATCTTATTACACCATGTCATATTTTATGATTCTAGTCAATATTTTCACAATGAAATTGACAATAACAAATCGATATGCTTTTATTTTGGGGATGTGTATGTAAGTTAATGGTTAGAACTTGGCATGTCAAAAATTGGCCAGCCGAGTTCGAACTACTAACTACGAACTCCTGTCGTGTTTGTTACATTTACTTTGGTACAAATACCTTTGTGAAAGATATGAATCCATCTCTTCTCCCCCACCCATGGGTTAAATAGCAGGGCAGTCTGGGCTTTCTACCCGTGATTGGTAACTAGTCTACAAGAAGGGTAACTCTGAATTCAAAACCGGCATGTAGCCCCGGTGGAGCACATACTATACAGCCAGAGAAAAATTTATGGATTTCACAATTGAACTGCATCCTTGTACAGGCGCCATCTTGTTTATTTTTTAATCGATTTGTCAATGTCCATATGGTGTTATCGTAGAGCAAGACAGATACAACTATGGCTTGATAGAAGTCCTGTCTAGGAAAAGCAGATTTCCAGACTACTGATGCTTCTCCATTGCAGGCTAAGCCTTGCCAATGAAAATGTTCCCAGCACTTTTAGTGAACGAGATAATGTTACTTCAAAGATAATAGAACTTTTCGGTTATTTTTAATGGTTCTCATGACAAGGAATTGATGAAGCCTTGTTAATTAAACACATGAAATCTTGTTTTGTCTGCATTTACATGAAGACCAATTCCTCTTTCATCTTTGTCTAGACGATGAAATAATGATTATATGCAAATAGTTTGTCAGCTGCATAATCTGCGTGTGATGGTTTCTCTCGGATATCTTCTGCTTGTTTGAAAGTTACTTTATTTGCCTTGGTTTTGTCTACAGAATTCCCAGTACATGATCGATACATACAATAAACAAGTGGAGTGCAGATGTATTGCAAAACTCAGGTAACAATGTCAAAAGATCTGATGTCTCCATCAGGGGATCGTACCCTGGTTTATTTGTCTTTATCAACGTCATTATGATGCTGTTCAGTCTCGTTGGAAATATCATAATCCAATCGAGTCTACCCTGTTTTTCTTCTATGTATCAAATCAAAAACCTTTTAAAAGTCCACAAACAGAAGAGCGGCTTCCAAGTTCTTCGATTTCACTCCTCCACCGATTCTCCTGGTAGTATCTAAGCAATAGTGAAACGATTTCGGCGAACACTATTCTGGTTTCTCCGTAGAATTTTCTCAACTTCTGCTCGGATATGATTGAAGAATATGATATTTGATGGGTATGTCTGTGAGAGTTATACCTCTGTCATTCTTGCTGATTTCCATATCGCTTTTCTTTGGAAATGGAACACTCAGTTTTTGGGTTTTTTTTTTTTTTTTTGGTTTTTTTTCCATTTCTCAATTCGACTTCTGTTGTATACTGCATTTTCTAATCTTCTATACTTCCGGTGAGATGTCATCAAGTCCTGTAGCTTTCTTGTTTTTGACGATGAAAAGTGGTTCTTAAAACATTTTGCATTCTACTTCTGATGAATCGTCGTCCTGGGTAAGACGATAAACTACATCCAACAAAAGGCCTCTGATCAGGAAGTTTTAAGAAGCGTGGAACCCCTTCTTAATTGCTGGTGTTCCCAGGTCCACCCTGACCCGGGGTGGTAGCATCTGTTAGGGTCCCAGCTATAGGCAAATAGTTAACTCCGAAACTGAGGTAAAAAGCATTATAAAAGTGTAAAAATAGGTTTTAATACCAGAAATACTTTGTAAAAAATTATTACCAGAAATAAACTTTTGAAGAAAAAAAATATTACCAGCAATATTTTTTTTTGAAAAAATAATATTACCAGCGATATATTTTTGAGGAAAAAATATTAACAGAAATAGAGTTTTTGACAAAACAAAAATATTACCAGAAAAAAAAGTTGTCGGTATTAAATGACCCATTGAGTTTGATATGCCGTAAAACAAAACAAAGTAAATCAAACTTATTATTATATTTTCAATGCTTTATTTGGTGGACTGTTAACCATTATGGCAATCGTACTATTAACCGTTTGCTTATAAGGAGACATTCGGCATTTTTTGACAAAACAGCTTGTATTATTGTCGATCGAAATTTATAGACCCTTTTTCATTTTAAGGAAAATAGTTTCTCAAGCCTAATAGCTGTTATTGCCTTTTCCATTATTGTTGGATGTTTCCTTCCTACCCTTTTATTTGAAGCAGTGTGGAATGTCAACATCTTTATAGTGATAATTATTTTTCCTTCGAGTTCCATATGATATCTACTTTAGCTGTTACTGCTTTTGTAAGTTTTCAAGCGATGTTGTTTCTGTTATCTGGTACTGTTTTATGTGATTCTGTAGCGCCAGTCCACAAGGATCGAAGAAATGTGGTCTTCACCAAGATCCATATGAAAAATGAAAGACTACGTTGTTCCATTTAGTGTATGAAATATTTATGCAAGTGTAACAACTATTATGGGATATGAGTAGTATTATGGGATATAGATAGTATTATGGGATATAGGTAGTATTTGTTTACACTGAAAATGATTATTTACATGCTATGATATTCTCTTTACAGATAACCTTCCTGCCATTGTTTACTGCTTTTTACAACGGAAACCATCAAAATGAAAAATTGGCTAGTGATGTTCTTCATTTTATGTATGACCGGAGCGATCTTCGTCCAGGCTGAAAACGCCGAAGTCATGTCGGAGAGTGAATTTGGGAGAACAGATTCGGAAACAGACAGCGAACCTGTGGCCCGTGTTGAAGGAGAGGCAGCCGCGGCCGCAGCGGCTGAACCAGCAGCAGCAGCAGCACCAGAACCAGCAACGGAAGCGGAAGCGGAACCAGAAGCTAAAGTTGAGCCAGCTGCAGAAGCAGATGCGGAAGCAGTGCCTGAAGTATCAGTGGAAGCAGAAGCAGAACCGGAAGCAGAATCTGAGGCCGATGCCGACGCCGGCGTTGCAGCAGCAGAGGAAGAGGAAGCAAAAGCTGAACCCAAACCGGAAGAAAAAGTGACTAAAGCAGTAGACACCGAAGCAGGTGGGTTACATTCTTACTAAATTGACATCCTAAACAGACACTTCTTCTTTGATGACTTTTTAGGACGTACGCGATGATGGCCAAAACAACTTCTTATCATTGTAGCTTCAATAAATGTTTATCCTTTTACCCTTCCCAATCCGTGTTTAGTCATCCATTTACACAAGCCGATAGGTAAATTACTCACTGTTTGCTTCTTCTCCTCTTGTCTTCAGTGTGTCCTGTGGGTGCCAAATTATCTTGCCACTCATTCCTCATTATTTCTCGTTTTATCAGGTTTTCTAGTTTAATAGGCTATTATTCTAATTTAAGGATCTGAAATGTTTTGCATACACCTAACAGAAAACGAATAATCACCTGAAAGACCCTTCCCTACCTCCCATCAGTATGGCTGATGCTAACCTCCAAGAGAGTGACGTTGCATCTTCTCTGTCTAACATTTCCAGCTGACATGAAGTAGAAAGACTATATTGAATCCATTGCTAGGTCTGCTGCTATGAAAGTCGGGTCATTGTCTTAAATATTTATAAGTCTACCATTTGTCCATTCTTGGAATACTACTGTATGGTGCTCTTGCTGTATATTTAGAGATTCTTGATAAAATCCAAAGAGTCAGCCCGGAATGTTTTAATTTGCTCACGGAGTCAGCCTGATTCCAAAATGGTATGATATGTTAGGTTACGGCCTCTAGGAGTAAAGTGGAAAAAGTGTGACACAGTGACACACTGACATTAACATTTATTATATAGAAGAAGTAGATGACCTATTAAGAATTGTGCCCCTTTAATTGAAAAAGTGTACCACGATGACACACTAACATTGATATATAATCGATTCTCCTGTCGAGATTCGACGTATGAGGGTCAAGCAGATCAGTTTCCAGGAAATCGACAGCCCGACACCGGCACATGAGATTTGATTATAGTGGTGAAGGCCTCGTGCAGGACCATCCACACTTTTTGAAGGGACGAATACAGAGACCTGGTGCACCGAATGCCACCAGGTTCCCAAACGACCCTCCGTAGGTTTTGAATTCAATGTTGTCCTTCTCCTAGACCAGTTGCCATCCAAGGCTATAGAACCCAGTCTGTCCTGCTATTTTACCCATAGCTGGAGGGAGAGTAAGAGGATTCATACCTTTCCCAAGGGTATTAGCACGTAAGTGAATGTAATGGATTCGATTCCTCAATCCAAGCCGCTATCCATTACTCCACCGTGCCTATATATATATATATATATATATATATATATATATATATATATATATATATATATAAGTAAAAAAGTTTGTCACTTAGCTGATTGATGTTACTTTAAGCATCCCGACTCCAGAGTTTCATAGACGGACCTGTTCGTCCATTCTATATATATATAAAAAGAAAAACATTCAGGGAAGGCCAACGTATGATCAGAACACCTCACAACAGGATCATTTTAAGATGCTACCCTACACTGATAGAGGCAGCAAGATGCCGACAATCAGTGTATATTAGAACACATGGTTAATATTTACCTACCTACCTAACATTCATCCTCCGTTTGTAGAAGACTCCTTACTAGTTATTTGCTTTTTTGCAAGAAAACAGTTGTATAAAATATTAACGTAGCTCCTTTTCAAAGGAATACGCCTTGGGCCATAGATTGGGTGTAAATTAGTTAAAAAAAATTCTTATCAACTCTTTGCAGGTTATTTAAAGCCAGAAAATGTTTTAGATTGTAAACATGTTTTTTGAGATAACAATGGTTTAATGATAAAGTTTTACTAACTAACTCATAGCTGGGGGTGGAGAGATGGGTTCATATTTTTCCCAAGCGTATTTCTGTGTAAGTGAATATAACGAACCCACCTGGAATTGGAACTCGGTTCTCCAGTTAACAATTCCGTGCCATTATCCATTACACCACCCGCACATTCAGCACCTGGTATTCCCAATCTAGGTACTGACCAGGTTCGACGTTGCTTAACTTCAGTGATCGTATGGGAACCGGTGTTTCAACATGATGTGGCTGTAAGCCACATTCCCCCTCCCATCCGAGCTTACAGTAAATAAGCCTTATTGGAATAGCCAGTCTCGAAGGACAGTTCTCAATTCAAAACCAGAGGCTATCTGGCCCTAGACACACCCACTGCTGTTGCAACTGCAGGGCGTGTGGTGTTCTAACGACCCTAATATGTTACAGGGCTCATGTTCGTAAATTAAACGGAAATTGTGAGTAAAGGACAACTATTGTGTTCTCATGGCTTCTTTTATATACACGTAATCTGCTAGAAGAAATTTTATGCCGATGTTTATTCATCTTAGTTCAGTTTGACAAAAAGGCCACAAGAGTGGAACATCCAGGAACAAATGACTATGATAACTAGATTTGTATCTAGCGAGTATCCTTGTGAATAGTTAATAATCTTCGCTTACTTTGGCACAAGGTGACATATATAACGTCTCCAGTGAGAACTGACTGACCTTTAAGCAAATAGAATGAATCGGGAATAAAAGATCGAAATTTGAATTCTCATTCCCGATTTTTAGGAGACTGACATAAAAAGTGACTTCGACTATGAAATCAAATGGTAATAGTTAGCCTTTTCCTTGTAAGGAAACATTTGGCATTCATTAACTGAACAGTCTGTTGAAATTTATAAAATCTTTCTTTTAACCCTTCCCCGCCAATTATTTTGGAGAAAACGTTTAGGAAAAAATGATGCATCTTGAAGTACCCGAACGGTGGCTAACACCTCTCCCAGACGTATGAGTTGACAACTGAACTCGTTTCAAGCTTAGAAGGGCATAAAGTAAATCAAGATCGGCGTATAAACGCGTCTGTAGCTGGTTTTTGAAAATTATGTTTTGAACGTGTTTATTCGTCCGTGTCTAAAAAGTTACTATCGGTAAAACGTATATACACATCTACGCCGGGAAAGGGGTTAAAAGAGTTTTTCAGAACAATAGATTTCTCAAGTCCACTAATTGTTGTCGCTCTTTCTAGTACTGATAGGAGTTTCTTTCCTAACCTTTTGTTTAAGTTTGTGTGGAAAGTTTAAAATCTTGATTATATTATTTCTCTTTTAGTTACCTCTGCAATCTTTTTTATTTATTACTACTGTTGAAAGTTTTCAAGTGGTGTGATCTTTGTTATTTAGTCTTTGTGATTCTGTAACGCCAGCCTGTTTACCATGATGAACGATTGTTTTATTTAAGACTAGAGAATTTATTCGCTTAAAGCCATTTTAATTACTAATCTGAGAAAATGGTTGTATATACGTGATAGTTTTTAGAGAATTCTGAACGAGTTAGATGCTATTCCGGACATCCACATGACAGTCTAAGTCTGACCTCTGCTATTCAATACCATGACTCAAGCTTTCAGATTAATATTTAGGTTTTGTGGCTTGCAAAGAACAGTGTTACGGTTAGGTGACCAAAAAAGCTTGGTTCATTGGATGAGAAATTGTCGTACGAAAAATGAGGGAAGAAACAAAATTTGGAAATCCTATTCAGTGGTTAGAATAGTTGCGACCAGAGTAATGAAGAAATATGCTAACGCTGATTAAATAAGTAAGTCATATTTATTTAGAAAAATGCGCATCACAATTTTTGTCTCGTATTAAACGAGGTTTGGTGAATATTAAGAAACCCGATCTTAAAATGAGGATCTGTGAAAAATGGAGACTTATTTGAACAAGACAGACTCGTCTTTAAGCAACCGATCTTTATCTAACAATACAAAATTTCCTTAAGCGAACAAGACTTTATCTAACTTGACAAACACTTCCCAACGCGACTAAAATGTTTGTTTCCAAGACTTTAGCAAGGCGAAAACACAACTAATTTCTTAGATCACACCATTTATAGCAGAAGAATTCTTCTACAGAGTATGCATTGAATAAGTTAGTCGACGTCAATGATATAGTGGTAAGGGCTTTAATGGCCGTCCATTTCAGTTTAAAAACTTTTGAGATCTTGTAAAAAAAATGTGTTGTTATCAAGAATCCTTTTTTTTTTCTTTTTTTTTTTTCAGTCGAAGAAAAAGAAAAAGTAGATGTTGAGCCAACAAAAGCAATGCCTAAAGCCGAACCGGAAACTGAAGCCAAAACCAAATCAGAGGCGGAAGAAGAAACTAAAGCCGACGGCGGAGCCAATACACTGCGCATGTGCACTGGAGCCTTAATTCTTGTGTTTGCCTTGGTTATCCCTATTTTCTGATAAATTATTTAAGAAACATAAAATATTTAACACATTTTAAAAGTAATATTTTAATTTTTTTTAATTCCGTTCTTTATTTTTATGTTTAATTTTTCCTTTTTTATTTTTATTTTATTTTTTATTTTATTTGCATCAGGCTAAGAAATTTGTTTTCACCACAAATTTAGACACACAACAACAGTTTGAAAGCAAAGAAAAAGTATTTGAAAAAAAAAGACCACACTAAGCACAAAAACCAAATCTTTTTAGTTAATGAGGGAGTGGAATGAAACAATTTTTTTTAATTAACTTGGGGGAAAAAACGGGAAGGGACTTTTTGTTGTCATTTAAAGCGATTTTTCAATAAATATTTGAATTGGGGATTATCTTCAAAATTAATTTCAAACACATTCTTCGGTAATAAAACGTTTTATAAGAAAAATGTATTGTTTGTTTCTTTTATTTTTATTTTTTCTCAACAAAATAAAGACGCCAAATCCAAACGTTCCAGATGAATATATAAATGATTTGAAAAGCAAGTCCATCGATTAATATTTGTCGTTAGATTTTGTTGGTATAAAAATATAGATTTGGAATTTGAATTCTTTGTTTAGTAAAGGTCAGACAATAAAGCTTTAGACTATTTTTTGTTCAACGCGTCTCTCTGGTGGACGATAAAATTTATTTGACATTTGGAATTTAGAGTCTCAACTAAATCGAACGCTACATCGAAAAGAAAAAAAATCTAAATTCTCAAACTGTCTGTGTAGGAACAAAAATGAACTTGTTTATGTAGATACAGTAAAATCCCTGACAACCGGACTAAGAAGGCCTTCCGGATATGAGGAATTGGTGACAAAGTCCGGATATGAGAGGTTATATTTAGATTAAAATAAAAGAACTGAAATCAGGTTTAACATTTATTTCCAATGTTTTATAGTAAACAAAATAAGTTAATGATGAGTGAAATACAACGGAATTGATTTTAAGGAAAAAGAAATGTAATGTTAATGAAAATTCATGAAATAAAGTCTGCCACGTATGCAAAACAAATAATGTAACAAGGATTTTTTAATCGCTGTTTCACGATGATTCTTTCTCTTCTAATGTCCTTCTCAACTTTTTCTGCGTTTCGTTTGGCGTTTGTTCTTGAAATTTTTTAAACGAAAGACACTTTTTAACTCTACGTGCGTTATTGCAATCGTCATAGCTGAATGCTGGCTTTCTTTCCATAAAACTGACAACCATTTCAATAGCTTTTTCAATTTCAGTCCCGGTTTCATCACAATCATGCATCTCGTCGCTATCTTATTGCGGATGTGTCTCATTGTCGTCCTTTCCTCTTATTCCCATCATCTTTTGCACCAATACAAGCCCTTTGGGTGAAATAAACATAAGCAATTATCCAAAGTAAATTTCCTGAAAAACAGAAATTTCAAATCAGTTACATATCAACCAAATATTTCAAATATGCACATCAAAATCATGTCCGGACATGTGGGATTCCGGATATTAGGGATTCCGTATATAAGGGATTCCGGATATAAGGGATTCTACTGTATTTCCTAAACTTATTCTGGCATATAGCGTTGTGGAAAAATAAAAATGTCGTGCTGTCAACTTTTCAACTTCATCTTTTCGGAAGGGTTCTCTCTAAAAGCCTGGTTTTTAGTGGCCGTATTTATTTTCATCGGGTCGCATGTAACGCACGAGGCCGACGCTACTGGAGTGATCCCTTGATCGCCAGTCACATTCACTCTGTTGGTCGCATCCTGATGGTCCAGAGCTAGCACCCAATTCAGGAGGTTCCAATGACCTTAGAAATCACCCTGTGAAATGTTGGCTTTAACACTTGTTCTACTGACCGTAAAGAATAGTGAATAAGCAAAATTCTCTAATTTTGTCTATATTAAAAAACACACACACACAAAAAGGAAATATCAAGTGTAAAATATGCAAGGATTGATGACAGGATAGGGCATACATATGCTTTATTATGCTACTCCCACGCATACTTTTTATTTAATTAGGGTTTCTATATATTATTTACATTATTCGGACTATGGTCCTCATCTTTGTCGCCACATTTATTACAACGTTTCGGCTGTTGTACGCTCCGGCCTTCTTCAGGTGGTTGGAATGTCGAACTGAACCCTTTATTTCGCTCACTGGGGTAGACTGTTCTAGTTCCACGTGCCATGTTTAGTGGATGTCAGTTATCAGTTATCTCCTTGTTAATTTTCCCTCTGAAAGTTCTCCACTGATTTAACTGGGTATTGAACTCACACTCTTTGGGTCCTAAGCAACGCCTTAATCCACTGTGCCATCTCCATTGTGAACTCTATCGAAGGTCTTATTGAGTTCACATGGTCCAGTAGAAGGGAACAACAGCCAAAACGTTTTGATAATATCAGCAAAAGTGAGGGCAATAGTCCGAGTATGAATAGTATAAAGAAGATTATAAAGAGAAATTACCTTTTCTACCAATACACGTGAGTTTATACAGCAGTAAAAGCAGAAATAGAATCGAGACGACAATAGATATACTGATATCAGTCAGTTATGTGCCATGCGTGATACACGCGTAGGCGATCATGTATCTTTCGACACATGACTGACATGTTTAATGGATGTCTGTTATCAGTTATCTCCTGTTAATTCACCTCTTCAAGTTCTCCACTGCCTTAATCGGGCATTGTCCTTAAGGACACATGGCACAGTGGATAAAGGCGTTGGTTAGATCCAGTGACAGGACCCAAAGAGTGTGAGTTCAATACCCGATTAAGCTAGTGGAGAATGGAGACATTAGGTTCTCACTTCGTTACGAGAGACTTCTGTTTGTAGCGGCTTTGTCTCGTTCGTCGAAATAGGATAGGAGAGAGAGATGTATATTTATGAACAATAATATCCTCACTACAATCTATTGCATATATATAATAGATTGTAGTGGGGATATTATTGTTCTGTTTTTAAAAAGGAGTTAGCGTAGTGTATTGTATATGTCACGTGGTTCAGCTGGAAACTAAGAAGTCTCCCAGAGGGGAAATGAGACACGTTTTGTCAATACAGCATCAAATGATTAAAGAGAGAGACAAAAGGAAGAGAATATGCGCCCTTTTCTTTTACGAAGGAGGCACGGTGGAGTAATGGATAGCGGCTCGGATTGAGGAATCGGAGAGCCGAGTTCGAATTCCAGTCGAATCCATTATATTCACTTACGTGCTAAAACCCTTGGGAAAGGTATGAATCTTCTTTTCAGCAGCTATAGATAAATAGCAGGACAGACCTTGGATGGCAGAAAGAAATGGCAACCTACTGCGGGAAAAAATCTGCCTCGTCATTCATGTATCGAAATATACATGATCGCCTAAGCGTGTATCACGCATGGCACATAACTGACTGATACGACGCACCTAGTGGACATTGGGTGAGGCTGCTTGGCGGGCAAGATGGTGGCAGTTCGACAGAATCCATATTGATGCTTAATTCATGAGTAAATAATTCTTGGAAAGTTAATTGATTATAAAGCCATTCAATAGAATCCCTTTCTAATATTGTGCTTGCGCAGAGGGAGTTGAAATCCGTACAATTCCCAAAGATGTTAGTACGAAGACATAGCGACCGGAAATCGCACATCCTGGATTTGTGAAGGACACAATAAACGCGTTAGATGCAAACATCTGCGTTGAAAGAATCTGTTATCCGATTGCATCTCGGGAAATTCTGAATTTACCATTTCCGTTCGAATATAACTTGAATGCATTTATTTTCTGTTCGTCGTTTAATACGGTATGTGTAATTCTAATCTAAAAATTGACAACCAGAACTGTTCCTTGTACCACGGTGATAGTCCAAGGTAGAACCAGTAAAGAAGAACTCGAACACAAGTATGGAATAACACAGATATATTACAAACAGGAATATATGCAGAGAAGTAGAAGTGTTAGTATGAACAATCAGGTTTAGTAGAGAGAACAATGTAGTTTCGACCAGTATCACTATTCCAACGTCTTGTAGTAATTGTCTGAACGCGACTCTGTTTCGGACTGCCTCTGACTAGACTCTTCACTCGACTTGAACTCGACTTGAACTACTGACTCGATATTGAACCCCCCACGAGGGTGTCTCACGATTTTTAACGTGGAATTCCCCCATTAGGCTCCAAAAAATAACCCATTTGAACCCGTATAAACGGGTTCAGGGGCAACATGAAGACTCCAAGGCGTAGCCTCGGTTTTTACAGAGAGTTGAACCGATCAGTCTGTTCAAAAGTGAACAGCTGACTCACGATATTGAGTCACCCCACGGGGTCGGTGGCAAAAGGCCTTTTTTAACGTGGGGAATTCCCGAGCCATTAGGCTCGGCCAAAAATTTGAACCCGTATAAACGGGTTCAGGGCCGAGCGCACCTCCCCGAAGGAGACTCCGCCCATCGGCTTGGCCTCCTTCGGGTTCCTCCGTCCGGAGACAGAGAGTTGAACCGATCAGTCTGTTCAAAAGTGAACGGCTGACTCACGATATTGAGTCTCCCCCACTGGGGCAACATGTGACACAAGGTCGGTTTTTATTGTGGGATTCCCCCGTGGGCTCGAGGGTTTGAACCCGCATCAACGGGTTCAGGGCCGAGCGACAAGGCCTTTTTAACTGTTCAAAGTGAACGGCTGACTCAATTATTGAACCCCCCGAGGGTGTCATTAGGCACAAGGCTTTTTTAACGTGGGGAATTCCCGAGCCATTAGGCTCGGCATTTGAACCCGTATAAACGGGTTCAGGGCCAGCTTTTTCCTCCCGAAGGAGACTCCGCCCATCGGCGTAGCCTCCTTCGGGTTCCTCCCGCCGTCCGGAGACAGAGAGTTGAACCGATCAGTCTGTTCAAAAGTGAACGGCTGACTCACGATATTGAGTCACCCCCACGAGGGTGGGGCAAAGGCCTGTTACAATTCAAGCCATTAGTCGGTTTTTTGAACCCGTATAAACGGGTTCAGGGCCATTACCTCCCGAAGGAGACTCCGCCCATGGTAGCTCCTTCGGGTTCCTCTCAGTCAAGACAGAGAGTTGAACCGATCAGTCTGTTCAAAGTGAACCTGACTTTGAACCCCCATCAACACAAGGTCGTTTTTTGGGGCCCGTGGGCTCGGCCCAAAAATATGCCCGTTTGAACCCGCATCAACGAAGGGAGACTCCGCCCTTCGGCGTAGCCTCCTTCGGGTTCCTCTCCGTCCGGAGACAGAGAGTTGAACCGATCAGTCTGTTCAAAAATGAACGGCTGACTCACGATATTGAGTCTCCCCCACTGGGGCAACATGTGACACAAAGTCGGTTTTTTATTGTGGGGATTCCCGAGCCCGTGGGCTCGGCCCAAAAAACCCGTAAAAACGGGTTCAGGGCCAATTTTACCTCCCGAAGGAGACTCCGCCCATCGGCGTAGCCTCCTTCGTTCCTGAACCCGAGCAGTCTGTTCAAAAATGAACGTTCACGATATTAGGCCATGTGACACAAGGTCGGTTTTATTGTGGGATTCCCCCCCGTGGGCTCGAAGCCCGTTTGAACCCGCATCAACGGGTTCAGGGCCCTTCCCCGAAGGAGACTCCGTCCATCGGCGTAGCCTCCTTCAGGTTCCTCTCCGTCCGGAGACAGAGAGTTGAACCGAGCAGTCTGTTCAAAAATGAACGGCTGACTCACGATATTGAGTCACCCCCACGAGGGTGTCATGTGGCACAAGGCCTTTTTAACGTGAATTCCCGAGCCATTAGGCTCGGCCAAAAAATATGCCCGTTTGAACCCGTATAAACGGGTTCAGGGCCGGTTTTACCTCCCGAAGGAGACTCCGCCCATCGGCGTAGCCTCCTTCAGGTTCCTCTCCGTCCGGAGACAGAGGTTGAACCGATCAGTCTGTTCAAAAGTGAACGGCTGACTCACGATATTGAGTCACCCCCACGAGGGGTGTCATGTGGCACAAGGCCTTTTTAACGTGGGAATTCCCGAGCCATTAGGCTCGGCCAAAAAATAACCCATTTGAACCCGTATAAACGGGTTCAGGGGCTTACCCCCCGAAGGAGACTCCGCCCATCGGCGTAGCCTCCTTCGGGTTCCTCTCCGTCCGGAGACAGAGAGTTAAACCGAGCAGTCTGTTCAAAATGAACGGCTGACTCACGATATTGAGTCTCCCCCCAACATGGGGCAACCCATGTGGGCACAAAAGGTCGGTTTTTTAACCCGCATCAACGGGTTTTCCCCGAGGATTTCAGGTTCCTCCCCGAGCCCTGTTCCCTTCGGCTCGGCCCAAACCCGATAAACAGGTTTCAGGGCAATTTGAACCGATCAGTCTTCGTTCCTCAAAGTGAACAGCTGAACCGATCAGTCTGTTTTGAACCCGCATCAACGGGTTCCCGAGGGCCTCGGCCCAAAAATAACCCATTTGAACCCGTATAAACGGGTTCCCGGGCCGAGACCTCCCGAAGGAGACTCCGCCCATCGGCGTAGCCTCCTTCGGGTTCCTCTCCAAATCCGGAGACAGAGAGTTGAACCGATCAGTCTGTTCAAAAATGAACGGCTGACTCACGATATTGAGTCTCCCCCCACTGGGGAACCAAGGCCTTTTTAACGTGACCCGAGCCCGTGGTCGGTTTTTTTTGAACCCGTATAAACGGGTTCCCGGGCCCGTTTACCTCCCGCTCCGCCCATCGGCGTAGCCTCCTTCAGGTTCCTCTCCGTCCGGAGACAGAGATTGAACCGATCAGTCTGTTCAAAACCACATCAACGGGTTCCCAGGGGGCTCGGCCAAAAACTCCCCCGAAGGAGACTCCGCCCTTCGGCGTAGCCTCCTTCGGTTCCTCCTCCGTCCGGAGACAGAGAGTTGAACCGATCAGTCTGTTCAAAATGAACGGCTGACTCACGATATTGAGTCTCCCCCCTGGGGCAACATGTGACACAAGGTCGGTTTTTATTGTGGGGATTCCCGAGCCCGTGGGCTCGGCCCAAAAATATGCCCGTTTGAACCCGCATCAACGGGTTCAGGGCCGAGCTTACCTCCCGAAAGGAGACTCCGCCCTTCGGCGTAGCCTCCTTCACAAAGGTTCCTCTCGTCCGGAGACAGAGAGTTGAACCGATCAGTCTGTTCAAAATGAACGGCTGACTCACGATATTGAGTCTCCCCCACTGGGGCAACATGTGACACAAGGTCGGTTTTTATTGTGGGATTCCCGGAGCCCGTGGGCTCGGCCCAAAAATATGCCCGTTTGAACCCGCATCAACGAGTTTCAGGGCCGGTTTTACCTCCCCGAACGAGACTCCGCCCTTCGGCGTCGCCTCCTTCGGGTTCCTCTCCGTCCGGAGACAGAGTCTGTTAAAAGTGAACGGCAGTCTGTTCCCCCAAATGGGTGGCTGACTCACGATATTGAGTCTTCCCCCATTGGGGAACCATTTGAACCCGTATAAACGGGTTCGGGCCAATTTTATCCCGAAGGATTCTCCGCCATCGGCGTAGCCTCCTTCGGGTTCCCGTCCGGGACAGAGAGTTGAACCGATCAGTCTGTTCAAAATGAACGGCTGACTCACGATATTGAGTCACCCCACGAGGGTTCATGAAAGGCCCGTATAAATTAGGGTTTTGAACAGGGCCGGTTTTAACCCCGAAGGAGACTCCGCCCACTCGGCGTCGGCCCTCCTTCGGGTTCCTCTCCGTCCGGAGACAGAGAGTTAAACCGAGCAGTCTGTTCAAAAATGAACGGCTGACTCACGATATTGAGTCTCCCCCACTGGGGCACCATGTGACACAAGGTCGGTTTTTTGAACCCGCATCAGGGGTTCCTGGGCCATTTACCTCCCCGTGGGCCGCCCTTCGGCGGCCTCCTTCGGGTTCCTCTCCGTCGAAAACAGAGAGTTGAACCGATCGTTTCACGATTGAACCCGTATTTTTTTAACGTGGGACGGGTTCAGGGCCGAAGGAGACTCCGCCCATCGGCGTAGCCTCCTTCGGGTTCCTCTCCGTCCGGAGACAGAGAGTTGAACCGATCAGTCTGTTCAAAAGGAACGGCTGACTCCGCCCCCCACGAGGGTTTTTTAACGTGGGAATTCGGCGTCGCCTCCATTTGAACCCGTATAAACGGGTTTCCTTTACCTCCCGAAGGAGACTCCGCCCATCGGCGTCCGTCCGGAGACAGAGAGTTAAACCGAGCAGTCTGTTCAAAAATGAACGGCTGACTCACGATATTGAGTCTCCCCCACTGGGGAACCATGTGACACAAGGTCGGTTTTTTATTGTGGGATTCCCGAGCCCGTGGGCTCGGCCCAAAAAACTTGCCCGTTTGAACCCGCATCAACGGGTTCAGGGCCAGTTTTACCTCCCGAAGGAGACTCCGCCCTTCGGCGTAGCCTCCTTCGGGTTCCTCTCCGTCCGGAGACAGAGAGTTGAACCGATCAGTCTGTTCAAAATGAACGGCTGACTCACGATATTGAGTCTCCCCCAACATGTGACACAAGGTCGGTTTTTATTGTGGGATTCCCGAGCCCGTGGGCTCGGCTGAACCCGCATCAACGGGTTCGGGCCGGTTTTTTAAGGAGACTCCGCCCTCGGCGTAGCCTCCTTCAGGTTCCTCTCCGTGAGACAGGAGTTAAACCGATCAGTCTGTTCAAAAATGAACGGCTGACTCACGATTTGAACCCAACATGTACAAAAGTCGGTTTTTAGGGGTATTCCCGCCCCGTGGGCTCGGCCTGTAAATATGCCCGTTTGAACCCGAAAAACGGGTTCCGGGCCGAAATTTTACCTCCCCGAAGGAGACCCGCCCATCGGCGTCGCCTCCTTCGGGTTCCTCTCCGTCCGGAGACAGAGAGTTAAACCGAGCAGTCTGTTCAAAAATGAACGGCTGACTCACGATATTGAGTCTCCCCCACTGGGGAACCATGTGACACAAGGTCGGTTTTTTTATTGGGGATTCCCCGAGGTGGGCTCGGCCTGTAAATATTCCCGTTTGAACCCGCATCAACGGGTTCAGGGCCGATTTTACCTCCCGAAGGAGACTCCGTCCATCGGCGTAGCCTCCTTCGGGTTCCTCTCCGTCCGGAGACAGAGAACCCGATCATCTGTTCAAAAGTGAACGGCTGACTCACGATATTGAGTCACCCCCCACGGGTCATGTGGCCAAGGCCTTTTTTAACGTGGGAATTCCCGAGCCCTTAGGCTCGGCCAAAAATTGAAGGGAGACTCCGCCCATCGGCGTCGCCTCCTTCGGGTTCCTCCGTCCGGAGACAGAGAGTTAAACCGATCAGTCTGTTCAAAATGAACGGCTGACTCACGATATTGAGTCTCCCCAATTCCCACTGGGGGAACCATGTGACACAAGGTCGGTTTTTTATTGTATAAACGGGTTCATTTACCTCCCGAAGGGAGACTCCGCCCATCCGAGCCTCCTTCAGGTTCCTCGGCCGGAGACAGAGAGTTGAACCGATCAGTCTGTTCAAAATGTGCCTGACTCACGATTTGAACCAACATGTGACACAAGGTCGGGTTTTTTATTGGGGATTCCCGAGCCCGTGGGCTCGAAGGTTTGAACCCGCATCAACGGGTTCGGGCCAGTTTACCTCCCCGAAGGAGACTCCGCCCTTCGGCGTTCCTCCTCCGTTCCGAGACAGAGAGTTAAACCGAGCAGTCTGTTCAAAAATGAACGGCTGACTCACGATATTGAGTCACCCCACTGGGGTGTCATGTGGCACAAGGCCTTTTTTTATATTCCCGAGGGCTCGGCTAAAAATAGCCCATTTGAACCCGTATAAACGGGTTCAGGGCCGGTTTACCTCCCCTGAAGGAGACTCCCCCTCCCCGGAGACAGGATCAGTCTGTTCAAAAGTGAACGGCTGACTCACGATATTGAGTCACCCCCCCCGAGGGTGTCATGTGGCACAAGGCCTTTTAACGTGGGAATTCCCGCCCATTTGAACCCGTTAAACGGGTTCGGGCCGTTTTTTCCCCGAAGAGACTCCGCCCATCGGCGGCGTTCCTCCTTCGGGTTCCTCTCGTCCGGAGACAGAGAGTTGAACCGATCAGTCTGTTCAAAAATGAACGGCTGACTCACGATATTGAGTCTCCCCCCACTGGGGCAACCATCGGTTTTTATTATTGATTCCCGAGCCCGTGGGCTCGGCCCAAAAATATGCCCGTTTGAACCCGCATCAACGGTTTTTTATTCCCCCGAAGGAGACTCCGCCCTTCGGCGTAGCCTCGTGGGTTCCTCGGTTTCAGTCTGTTCAAAAGTGAACGGCTGACTCACGATATTGAGTCTCCCCCCACTGGGGCAACATGTGACACAAGGTCGGTTTTTATTTTTTAGGGATTCCCGGTGGGCTCGAAGAAGGAGACTCCGCCCTTCGGCGTCGCCTCCTTCGGGTTCCTCTCCGTCCGGAGACAGAGAGTTAAACCGAGCAGTCTGTTCAAAATGAACGGCTGACTCACGATATTGAGTCTCCCCCCACTGGGGCAACATGTGACACAAAGTCGGTTTTTTTTATTGGGGTATTCCCGAGCCCGTGGGCTCGGCCCAAAAATATTCCCATTTGAACCCGTAAAAACGGGTTCAGGGCCAGTTTTACCTCCCGAAGGAGACTCCGCCCATCGGCGTAGCCCTCCTTCGGGTTCCTCTCGTCCGGAGACAGAGATTCCGATCAGTCTGTTCAAAAGTGAACGGCTGACTCACGATATTGAGTCTCCCCCACTGGGGCAACATGTGACACAAGGTCGGTTTTTATTGTGGGATTCCCCGAGCCCGTGGGCTCGGCCCAAAATGCCCGTTTGAACCCGTTTCAACCCGTATAAACGGGCCCTTCGGCGTAGGGGTTCCTCTCCGTCCGAAGACAGAGTTGAACCGATCCTGTTCAAAAGTGAACGGCTGACTCACGATATTGAGTCACCCCCACGAGGGTGTCATGGGCACAAGGCCTTTTTAACGTAGAATTCCCGAGCCATTAGTCGCCTCCCCGTATAAACGGGTTCCTCAGAGCCCCCACCGTCCGAAGGAGACAGAGCCCAAACCGTAGCAGTCTGTTCCTCAAATGAACGGCTTGAACCACGAAAAAGTGAACGGCTTCACGAGTCTCCCCCACTGGGGAAAAGGCCTTTTTTAACGTGACCCGAGCAAGGTCGGTTTTTATAAACGGGGGCGGTTTTACCTCAGGGCCAATTTACCTCCCGAAGGAGACTCCGCCCATCGGCGTAGCCTCCTTCGGGTTCCTCCTCCGTCAGGAGACAGAGAGTTGAACCGATCCCAAAAGTGGACTCACGATATTGAGTCTCCCCCACTGGGGCAACATGGCCACAAAATATTCCCGAGCCCGTGGGCTCCGTTTGAACCCGCATCAACGGGTTCAGGGCCGATTTACCTCCCGAAGGAGACTCCGCCCTTCGGCGTCGCCTCCTTCGGGTTCCTCTCCGTCCGGAGACAGAGTTGAACCGATCAGTCTGTTCAAAAATGAACGGCTGACTCACGATATTGAGTCTCCCCACTGGGGCAACATGTGACACAAGGTCGGTTTTTTATTGTGCGATTCCCGAGCCCGTGGGCTCGGCCCAAAAATATGCCCGTTTGAACCCGCATCAACGGGTTCCAGGGCCAGTTTACCTCCCGAAAGGAGACTCCGCCCTTTCGGCGTAGCCTCCTTCGGGTTCCTCTCCGTCCGGAGACAGAGAGTTAAACCGAGCAGTCTGTTCAAAATGAACGGCTGACTCACGATATTGAGTCTCCCCCACTGGGGCAACATGTGACACAAAGTCGGTTTTTTATTGGGGATTCCCGGCCCGTGGGCTCGGCCCAAAAAATATGCCCGTTTGAACCCGTAAAAACGGGTTCAGGGCCAGAGGACCTCCCCGAAGGAGACTCCGCCCATCGGCGTAGCCTCCTTCGGGTTCCTCTCCGTCCGGAGACAGAGAGTTAAACCGAGCAGTCTGTTCAAAAATGAACGGCTGACTCACGATATTGAGTCTCCCCCACTGGGGGAACCATGTGACACAAGGTCGGTTTTTTTATTGTGGGATTCCCGAGCCCGTGGGCTCGGCCCATATGCCCGTTTGAACCCGTATCAACGGGTTCAGGGCCTATTTACCTCCCGAAGGAGACTCCGCCCTTCGGCGTCGCCTCCTTCAGGTTCCTCTCCGTCCGGAGACAGAGAGTTAAACCGAGCAGTCTGTTCAAAATGAACGGCTGACTCACGATATTGAGTCTCCCCCACTGGGGAACCATGTGACACAATGTCGGTTTTTTTGTTGGGATTCCCGAGCCCGTGGGCTCGGCCCAAAAATATGCCCGTTTGAACCCGCATCAACGGGTTCAGGGCCGATTTACCTCCCGAAGGAGACTCCGCCCTTCGGCGTAGCCTCCTTCGGGTTCCTCTCCGTCCGGAGACAGAGAGTTGAACCGAGCAGTCTGTTCAAAAATGAACGACTGACTCACGATATTGAGTCTCCCCCCACTGGGGAACCATGTGACACAAGGTCGGTTTTTATTGTGGGATTCCCGAGCCCGTGGGCTCGGCCCAAAATATGCCCGTTTGAACCCGCATCAACGGGTTCAGGGCCCAGTTTACCTCCCGAAGGAGACTCCGCCCTTCGGCGTAGCCTCCTTCGGGTTCCTCTCCGTCCGGAGACAGAGAGTTGAACCGATCAGTCTGTTCAAAAATGAACGGCTGACTCACGATATTGAGTCTCCCCCACTGGGGCAACCATGTGACACAAGGTCGGTTTTTTATTGTGGGATTCCCGAGCCCGTGGGCTCGGCCCAAAAAAGCCCGTTTGAACCCGCATCAACGGGTTCAGGGCCGGTTTACCTCCCCGAAGGAGACTCCGCCCTTCAAGCCTCCTTCGGGTTCCTCTCCGTCCGGAGACAGAGAGTTGAACCGATCAGTCTGTTCAAAAATGAACGGCTGACTCACGATATTGAGTCACCCCCACGAGGGTGTCATGTGGCACAAGGTCTTTTTTTAACGGCCCGAGCCATTAGGCTCGGCTAAAAATATGCCCATTTGAACCCGTATAAACGGGTTCAGGGTTTTACCTCCCCGAAGGAGACTCCGCCCATCGGCGTAGCCTCCTTCGGGTTCCTCTCAAATCCGGAGACAGAGAGTTGAACCGATCAGTCTGTTCAAAATGAACGGCTGACTCACGATATTGAGTCTCCCCCACTGGGGCAACCATGTGACACAAGGTCGGTTTTTTATGTAGGGATTCCCGAGCCCGTGGGCTCGGCCAAAAAAATATGCCCGTTTGAACCCGCATCAACGGGTTCAGGGCCGAATTTACCTCCCGAAGGAGACTCCGCCCTTCGGCGTAGCCTCCTTCGGGTTCCTCTCCGTCCGGAGACAGAGAGTTGAACCGATCAGTCTGTTCAAAAATGAACGGCTGACTCACTCCTTGCCTACTCCTGAGGCGTAGTATTTATTAAGTATGGAATAGTCCATTATTATTATTATTATGGGTAATATCCCATAACAAGAACATAGCCTGGAATTGCGTAAAACTGGAGACACCGACTCATTGCTAAAAATGCTGGAAAAAAATGATCGGTTTATTCTCTCGTCTCGGGAAGTACCTGGCTCCTTCTGCTATGCTTCATCTTTACAAGAGTGAGATTAGACCAAAAATGGGGTATCTGCCATATATGAGCTAGAGCTGCTCAATCTTCGCTTTCCAGAAAGTTCTTGCACGTTTTCATCTAAATTCGTGCTACTTATATGCCTTCATCATCCATCAGTAAACGAAATTAACATTACTTCAATAAAACTACTTCATATCTTGAATTTTTTAAACTTCACTTTTTTTGCCTTCGATCCCCTTTTGATACAGTTACATACATTTTTGGGATTCCTCTAACCTGCCTACGTTTAGTCTTCACGTATTTTTTGCACTCAAATAATCTACATACCTTTTATTACGTTTGACTTTTAAAAATTGGCTAAAATGCCGCCTCAGAGAAGAAAACTTTTTGGATGGCGCCCGGCTGCTGCCTCTGCTACAAGAGCAGCAAGGACAAATGAAACCACAGAGCAAACTTCGTTGCACCTTTCTCAGATAGACTCACGCTCTGCTGCCCGCATCTCCACGGAAAGTACCGCTGAATGGACTGTAATGCTTGCATCAGTAGCATCAGTTATGTCATCACGACGCGCTAGACTTTCAACTGAACAGCGTTTGGTACAGAATTCACAGGACGCAATACGCGTTTCTAGGGCCACGGATTCCGAGTCCCCGACACAGACAATCCTTCGGCGTTTAAGGAATCGCAGCGCTACAGCATGTTCTAGAGCTTTAGAAAGCCCTGAACAAAACACTTCGCGTCGTCTTAGGAATGCTAGGGCTACATCATCTACCAGGGTTTCGGAACAACCTCAACAAACCGCTATTCGTCGTTTAAGAAATGCCAGCGCTACTGCGTCTGCCAGAGCTTTAGAAAGTCCTGTGCAGACCATTAATCGTCGTTTGAGGAATTCCAGATCTACTGCGTCTGCCAGAGCTTCAGAAAGCCTTAGTGCACGGTGAGCACGGCTCAACAACAATGGCCAAATCGCAAGACAGACGCTCAGCGTCGCAGGTCTGCATTTAGGTGAACAGTATTTCGCCCATGGACAGCTTTATTTATGTAGCCTGCTCCAGAGTCGGGAGTAAGGATAACGTTTACGTTTTCTCTCAAACAAACAAAGCTAAAAATATTACCTACGCAGACGTCCTATAGTCCATGGACGGTCACGTTTAAACGCAATGTACACATCTATATGCCTCCTTCATTTTTGAATCCGGTTTATTTAAAGGTCATCGTAGTATCCACTTGCCATTACTAAGACATTTCATTAAAGGTTGTCTTGGTCACCAGATGCTCCCTTATCACTTAAACCGCACCATAGCTGCATTCGCACTTACATGTTGACCACGTAACCATATTCAGTTGCAACAGAAAACCAATACGTGGGAAGGTGGATTCGTTTAATTGTCAGAGAAGTCGAGTGCGCCCACGCAATTCAGGCCTCAGCAAAAAGAAGTGGGATAATAAAGGAATAGCATCATGCAGAGTTATAATATACATTCTCTGCCATACACCATTGGTGCGTTTCTCCCCTTACCATAAGGGCTGCTTTAGGTAACGCTACGTGTGCTTCATGCTCGCCTCAACTGGCTATTAAAAACTACAAAAAAATTTGTGCCATTTACAAGTACTCGCCCCGGCACCTTCCCATGCTTCTGTTATGTGGTACTGTTTGCGGTAGTGGCAGCGCCGTCTTTTGGGCAAAAGACGCGTCTACCTTTCACACTATTACGCTTTACTACGTTGCAACTGACACAGGGCTTCATGTAATGTCTTGCACTCAGGGATAATAAAACCATCCCATCAGAATACAAAGCCATCTGCCACAACTCACCAAAAACTTCCTACGGCCCGTGTTCGTATTGAACTTGACCACTTTTAATTGGAGGTGTCTTAGTAATGGCAAACGGCTGATGCTACCATGGCTGTCTATTGGCTTCCTTTTAAGCCTTACAATTTTTTCTTCCGTTGTGCTGATGAATACCAACAACTTGTGTACATTACGTTTTTTTTACGTGGGCGGCCATCAATTCTACTTGACTTCAGCCTTAAATGCGTGTACAAAATGAGTATGGCGGTTATGACCTTCCATTTCGAGGAAGTTTACTCCCGGCCAACGCCGAACTTTACTGCTAGTGCTGGGATAAGTGTACAAATCCCCAAAGGAAGTAGATTATGACGCCATTTCACTTGGTCGGTTAGTTTTTCGTTTATATCAAATGACTGGATAATTTTCAAAAATACATAATATATCTGCGGAAATACACAATTGATATGAAGTTTAGAACCATGACTAGTTTCTCCAAAAATGAAGCACATTTTAAGCATGAAACGAGATTTTTTTTAGGCATTTTACGTAAAACGGCTTAAATTTCTAACTACTGTTAGCGTCATATTTTAAGAACTAAATAAGCATCAAATGAGGCTCAGACTTGAGAATTTGTACAGTCATGAACCGTGACTCAATTTAAATTATCTGATGCGAATAAACAAAAAGTTTATTTCGATGAAAATTAAATAAAATAAAAAATATATTTCTTTCATTTCCAATAAACCCCATCAAACATAGAATTAATATTTTGTCGTGTTGTTAAAAATTTAATGTAGCTGCACTGCATTGGTTTTTTTACAACATTGATGTGTTCTATCGTTTGGTTTGTTTGTTTGTTTGTTTTGTTTTACGGCATATCAACACCTCAATGGGTTATTTAATGCCGACAAGATTTTTATTGCTGCTAATATTTTTTTCCAAAAATGTATTGCTGGTAATATTTTTGAAGAAAAAATTCATTGCTGGTAATAAGCTTTTACAAAAATATATTGCTGATATTAAAACCTATTTTTACACTTTCATAATGGTTTAACCTCAGTTTGAGGGTCAACTATAGCTGGGACCCTCACAGGTGCTACCACCCCGGGTCAGGGTGGACCTGGGAACACCAACAATTAAGAGATGGTTCCGCGCTCCTCAAAACCTCCTGATCAGAGGTCTTGCTGCTGGATGTAGTTTATCGTCTTACACAGGAGCGGATGTAGTTTATCGTCTTATCCAGGACGAGATGTTCCATTTATTGTATCAATTAACTGTATTGATTATTGAATTATTAGATTTATTCACTGTATTCATTCTATTCAATTTATTAATTGTTCACTGCATCAATTACTTTTAGTCACTGCATCAAAGTATTGGTCCCTTCAATTAGTTTTATTCATTGTCTAAATTGCTTTTATACGATCTACTGATGCTTCTATTTAATAACTAGTTTAGTTGCATCAATTCTCTTTATTCAGGATATCATGATTCCTTGTACCAATTAGACTTATTCATCGTATTGGTTTAGTTTATTTATTTTAGTCGAGTTTAGTTTAGTTTATTTATTTTAATCGAGTTCACCCGAAGCAAGACAGTAAAGCCACTAAGACACAAGGGTTTACTGAATGTAGAAGAATTAGAAAACAGAAACATGAGTGAGTATAGATGAAGAATAATCAGGTGGACAGTAGATAACGATTGATATTGCATTTAAATTTTGGAAGATTAGAGCTGGCTAGAAAGCATGGAACCGGAGCGGAGTTCCACAAATGAGAAGTGCGAGAAAAGAAATTGTTAGCATAGAACTTACGATTACATCTAACCCAACTCAATTGTATATCGATGAGACTTCGTCGCCAGTCTGGTACTTCACTTAAATTCATAAAGTCTTCGTACTACAGCGAAGAGTTCATCCGAACAATTACTATGAAAGTAAATTTATTTGTTATATGAATTGAATTTATTCGTTATATTAACTGAATTTATTCGTTATATTAACTGAATTTATTCGTTATATGAATTGAATTTATTCGTTATATTAATTGAATTTATACGTTATATGAATTGAATTTATTCGTTATATTAACTGAATTTATTCGTTATATTAACTAAATTTATTCGTTATATGGATTGCATTTATTCGTTATATTAATTGAATTTATACGTTATATGAATTGAATTTATTTGTTATATGAATTGAATTTATTCATTGTGTGTATCATTTGTTCTATCAATTAGTTTTATACGCTGTATCATTTCTTTTTATAAGCATCAATTTTCTTGATCCGCCGATTCAAATACTCTTATTGCTATTATCAACTGGATTATTTACTGGATATTTTTTTTCATTGTATCAAACATTCTTCTTCATTGCATCAATCAATCAATCACATTTATAAATGCATCAAATAATTTTATTCACTCTATTCATTATTTGTTAATCAATTACTTTTATTTAGTGTATTGTTTAGTTTTATTCACCTAATAAAAAAAAAGTCTTTATTTTTCTACACATTTTTTTTTCATCTTAGCTTTGGAAAATTTTAGGTTAAGTACTTTAAATTAAGTGACATAGAATCGAAATCTAAAAGTAAATTCCAACAAGACTTGAAGTAGCTTATCGTATTTTAGAAGCTCGATTCTCATATATAACACCTTCACAAGTTCGGCTACGGGGTCTAGTGTTTGGGCGTGGCTATATTGACCTTTTCATATACTGTCTTAATTCTTGGGTTATATATTTTCTTTATTTTAATTTCGTTAAATTTACATCAATTTGGAAGGTCGTGATAAAAGTCATCAGTAAGATGAATATATACGAGTCAGAAATAAAGAAAAAGAATATTTTATTAAATTACCATCTGGAAGTACTTGAGACCATGACAATAAATCTAAGCAACCCTCTCTCTGTAAGCAGAAGGGGTGCTTACTAGGTCGCAAGGTTATCTGTCCGTGACAATTGGTGTTGGTTGTCTCTGGTAATTTCTCCCGCTAATTTTACTCACTATGCACAAATTTGTATATGATCCCACAGAGGACGGTGATCTCTCCGAAAAGCTGTAACACGAGGGGAAGTGGAAAAATCAGGAGCGGCTGACCACATATGGAGAGAAAAGGGAGATCACTACCCTCTGTGGGATCAAATCATAGACAAAGAACATCATTGGAAAATTCGTAAACTTAAGGAATCAGCATATATTCTAGGCCACAAAAATCTCCTGAGTCGACCAAGCATAGAAATGAATACAATATTGGAACCAGTAATAAGTTGTTGAAGATATTAGGTTTATCTCAGAAATTCATACACAGATATCCTCAAGGACATATGGCACAGTGGATAAAGGCGTTAGATTCAGTGACAGGACCCAAAGAGTGTGAGTTCAATACCTGGTTAAGGCGGCGGAGAACATGGAGAGGGAAATAACTGATAACTGACATCCATTAGACATGGCACGTGAAAATAGAACAGTCTACCCCAGCGAGCGAAATAAAGGGTTCAGTTCGACATTCCAACCACCTGATGAGGATGATAGTCCGAATAGTGTACGATTTTACTGTAAATATATTTTTCTTGGCTCTTACTTCCCTTGTTTTAATAGATTTTTTTATATATTATATAGTAATATATACTTTTTTAATATGACCTTTTTTTTCCGTGATTATACTCTGTATCAAAATTTAAACATCTTAAGATTAAGAAATGTTCAATTGTTTTCGAAGATTTGGATGTTTTATTTCATATTTTCTTCAAAGTCCAACAAAGAATCTGGTCGTCTCAAATTTCTAATTGACTCTCTAAAATAAATCAGTGGAATATGAAATAAGCAAATGTCAGTATTTAAAGACGTAGTACCCGATTTTGAACATAAAATCAAAACAGAACACCTAACACTACATATTCTCTATACATTTCCAAATAACAAGTCAATTCATTTATGTGCCATGCGTGATACACGCTTAGGCAATCATGTATCTTTCGATAGTAGGTTAACATTTGTTTCTGCGGTAGACCAGTTGCCATCCAAGGCTATAGAACCTGGTCTGTCCTGCTATTTACCCATAGCTGGGGACGGAGAAGAGGATTCATAACTTTTCCAAAGGTATTAGCATGTAAGTGAATGTAATGGATTCGACTTGAATTCGAACTCGGTTCTCCGATTCCTCAATCCGAGCCGCTATCCATTACTCTACTGTTGTGTAACTATTAATTCAATAATATATAAATTGCATAATAGAGGGTATCCATCATATCTATTTATTTTAAAATCTTCAAAACTAAAAAAAAGTCTTATATTTGGGGAATTAGTTGGGCAGAGAACATTTTTCAGCACCCTCTAGTATAAAATAAAAGTAACACTTATTGAATTATCAAGATTCGGATTCGACAGCCAAAATTATTCAACATCATTTCGAAATATATGTGTGCTTGTGCGCATGCGCTCACCTGTGGGAATTCCGAGATAGCGTAACTGGAACACAATCGACAAATCGGGTTCTAATTTTGGTTGAGATTATTTGTGTCCCCTTAACATTACGCCCATTCAACAAGAGACACATCGGAAGTTGTCTTTCCCGTTTCCAAACGAACTCTAAGATGAAAAGACATAAAATCGGCAAAACCTCTACCCATTTCCGGCTCCCGGAGATCACAGAGTTTGTCTTCAGAAGATAAAAATGGCGCCAAGACGTTTTTGAACCAAGTTTTAAACAACTTTAGTCTCTGGAGTTTATTTCGGAGTAAACACCGGAAACTAACTCGGCCCATTTGTCAGTCAATCGCAGTAGTTTTGCTTCGACTGTCCATATAATACACACTTGACCAATCTTTTCATGACCAGTGGTCAGTTTATAATGAGATAACAACCTGGGGTATGGTCATATCGAGATAATAACCTGAGTTGCCGTTAGAAATTGTGTTCTTCTTCTTCCACATTCCTTGTCTCTTCAGGATGTTGGCGATGATGGCTCTCCACAATTTTCTATTCTTTGTAACTCTTAGTAAATTTGGTCTTTTTGTTATCTCTCCCAAACCCTGTTCTACCATCCGTTTACACAAGATCATTGGGTAGCTTATGCGCTGTTTTCATCTCTCTTGCTTTCACTATGCCTTGTGAGTGTCAAATTTACCAAGCCCTCTTTCTTTAGTATGCGCTTTAGAAATTTCACTTGTCTCTTTCTGATGTTAAATATAAACTTCCTTTTAATTTCCATTTTCTCTGAAAGTTCGTCATTGCTCATATATTCAGTTTATGATATTCTCAGCATCCTTCTGTAGAACCACATTTCTGTTGCTTCAGATCTCTTCTTCACCTGTGATGAGATTCAGTGCAGTCTATTCTCAGTATCCTTCTGTAGAACGTCATCTCCTCTTCATCTTTAAGGAAACTATCCAGCGTTAGAAAAATTGATACCATGTAGCAGTTCAACACTGCTTTCTTAGTTTCTAACAAGATTTTCCTATCACCTGATACTATGCATAGTTTCTAGAAGGCATCTTTCGCTATTCCTCTAAAGCAGGGGTTCTCAACAGGAGGGAAATTCACTCCCAGGTGTGAATTTAGAATTTTCAGAGGAGAATTGTGACCACAGTAAGTTTAGGGAGAAGGAGAGCAATTATAGAATTTGGCCGATCTGGCCTGTCACCTTGAAAAGGAGAGAGGAATGGCATTCTGACAAATGGCAAGCAAGGTTGCGAAACCCTTCTCTAAAGCTTTGGGTGTTTAACACTCACAGAGCATGTTGAAGACAGGAAGGCCAGAGCCAAACAGAAAGTTTGGTTTGATTGATTTTGTTTAGCGGCATATCAACACCTCTATGGGTTATTTAATGCCGAAAGCTAAATAAGTTGAACACAATTTTATGGCTTCAACTCAATATATATTGAAGGCAATTGTATGCCTTCAACTACAGATAAAATATATTGCTGTCATGTATTGTCGATCTTTTTTATATAAAAATGTATTGCTGGTATTTTTACTATTAAGATATTATATACTTTCATAGTGCTTTGTTTGGGAGGTCACTATTTGCCCATAGCTGGGACCCTAACAGGTACTACCACCCCGAGTCAGGGTGGACTTGGGAACAACAAAAATTATGAATCGAAAGAAACCTGATCAACCAAGTGTGTATCACGCATAGTATTTAACTATTTGAAAGTTTGTGTCTCATTATATATTCTACTAATTTGGTGTATATAAAATCTTTCTAAGTAGGCAGGTGTTGATAGCAATTGTTTAGACAATGTTTAACATGTCGGCCATATTTGTTCTTTGGGAATCAGCGTAATTTTAACGTCCTTTGTCTCAAAGACAGGAAATTCACCAAAATTGATTTAAAATGAATAAAGGGAATAGACAAGATCTGTAATGCTTGATAACATTAATGTTACAACAAAGGCCTAACTATTACATAAATTATGCACGTTGTGTAGTTTTTTCTCCGCTTGAGAAATGAGATGATAATTACCATGCTGTGAGTGTGTTTCAAATATCGAGTTTGAAAATTTCAAACGATTTAAGAAAATAAAAGAATACAAAATAGATACATAAAGAACTTGACTTAATTATATCCAGGTGTCTCAAAAGATTCGCTAAAAAATGAGCATACCATGATGAAAAAATGCCACAAAATAAATCAAAATAATGTCTTATAGTCAACATTTTTATGTTATCATTAAGAAAAGAAAAGTAGTTTTTGATTATTAAGTTATATTTTTTTTTTCCTTTTTAGAACTTTCCTAATTTTGGTTAAAAAATTTTGTTTTTCTTGCGTCAGTGAGTGACCAAAAATTAGTCTGGGAAATTTTAGCGTCTTTTTGCGGTGCAACACACATTGATTTAGAAATTCTTGCAAAAATGTTGTCGGATTTTAATGAAGCAAGACTTATTCATAAATGAAGAAAATTATTTATGCAAATGTTTCTTCTTTAGAAAATCTTTGTAAAAATACTTATTTTTACATCTGTTACCCAACACTTATCTAATTTTATGAATTTTTTTTTTTTTTTTTGTGAGGCTTAATTAGTTATAAGGTCAGGTCCTCGGAGAATTTAAATCATGAAATTTTTAGGGTCAAACAGGACTTCCAGTTATAGAAATTCTGTTAAGAATCGTAAAATAAAAATGCAATAATGTCTTAGTTTTATTAAGACATTTTTTTTAATTAGAAAAGCTTTTAAGTGTCTGTATGTATAAAATATATTATGGACATTAATGTCTTAAGAAATAAACATTTTCGATGAATAACGAATTTTTACAAGAATCGTTTTAATTTTTTAATTTTAATTATAGTAATTTATAAAGTTTGGAATCTTTTAAAATGATGTATTAATTTGTAGTGTTTAGTTGATATCGTTATTAACTAATGCCTATATTCACAAATCATAAATAGAAAAGCTTACTACAATTCAACGATTCCCAATATTTTAAAAAGAAATTTGAATTTATTTTATATGTGTGTAAATATGTCGAGTTTTGTAAATATTTGTGTCCAAACGCGGCATCAGAAAACAAGAATGGTAACTGTAGTAAAGCTAAACTTTATTGGTCATTTTCTAACAGTCAGACTTTAAAACTAAAGTACCTAAAATTCAATAAATTAGATTGCTTACAATATCTCCTTAAATTTTTAAGATTACCGGGTAGTTAAAAAATTATATAAAAAGGAGTTCACGTTATATTCGTCAATTAATTGTTACATTTATGTCCTCCGAAGAAAAAATTTCCAATCATAAGTCTAGCGAGAAAGTTGTCAACACTTCACAAAAACACCCGCCTCAGTATTAAAAATGCTTTCCTGCAATATTTTCAACTAAAACTATTATTTGTTTCAATTCAAATTAATTAAACTAAATCGGATAATCTTCCTCACATAAAATAAAAAAAATAAAGAATTTTTTTCAATAAAGGGAATTACGTTGTGTTGACAGATTTATCAATATGGACTATTTTAGCATTTTTACTGATAATAAAAACTCATTCCAATGGATTTAAATTCTGTTTGAAATGCGTCAAAGTATTTTGCTAAGTAGAAATATTCAAGTTAATCTATTAGTTTGTAATTAAATCTAAACTAAAAGCCTCATTTTTAAACATTCATTTAACACCTTAGGTGTCGCTTTTCTTTGGAGATATCTAATTATATCGCTATATAAATAGTGTACACTGGTACGCGTAATTTTATATCGCAAAATATTACGATAATTTATTTGGATACAACACTGAAATTTTATTAGATAATATGGTAATACTATTCAAAAATAATACATAGGGATGGTTGTACTATGAGGTCGTAATTTATTCCCTGTTTTTAGCTTCGGAAACATGGAGTCGTATTATACTAAAGCCATATTATACACAATATTATATTATCGGTATTATCGCTTATATTTTGAAGAGACACGGCACCTAAAAGAAAATCGATTGTGAAATAATTCTGAATTTTTCAAAAGGTCCGTTACTACGTCATCTTCACCTTATACGTTTCTATCTGTTGTTACTTCAGACGCATCACTAGTATCTGCCAGAGTGACTGTTGGTGGTATTTTTATCTTCAAAATATACAAGCTTGCATTGTACTCTTAACTCACCCTTAACATTTGCTAACTTCTTCATTGTCTTTCAATTCAAGCCCTTGTTGTCTATATATGTTAATTCTTGATCGATCATATTTCTTTCCTGATAATTTTTCTGCACTTTGCCAATTTGTCTTCAGTTTTTCTTGTTTTATTATTGTTGTTTTTTCTGGTTAGTTTAATTCTGCATTTTCAATGTTATCTCTGAATAGTTCTGACTTTATTTCTTCTATTTCCATCAGTTTTATCAGACTTATCTCCCTTTTTTATTGATAGTTCCTTGTTTTCGCAGCTGCTTCCTCAATTATAGTTACCAATTTCAAGTTATTTCCACTATTTCTTTTATTTCTATCTGAAATTCGGTAACGTTTCCGCTGACCTTATTAGGATATATTTCCTTGCAGAGAGTAGTGCAGTTTCTTACGTCTTATGTACACCCAGGTACATCGTCTTCAGATTTAGCTCCTTTACGGCTTCTGGCTTTCTTCAAATTTGAAATCGCCTTTGAAAGGGAGGAGATTTCAAAATGTGAACAAGATTAAGGAGACCGCAGCGAAGCAGCTGTGAGGATCCCAAAAGATGGATTTGCAGATTGTTTTGAAAAATGAAAGAATGTGTGGATGAGGACCCAACGTTGGTACCTTTAGGTTTTTGAGATATTGTGGAGACTTTCTGTACATACTTTGCACACATAGTTCTTAGAATTAATGATCAAAATTAAATGCATATATATACATTCTTTTTATCGATACAAATATTTAAGTAAATGCTCTGTTTATAATAAACAGTATTAAAGAACATTTACCGGCCTGAATGTCCGAGAAATTTTCACAGAAAATATCCGTCCTCCGACAGGATTCGAACCTGTATCCTATACGGAACGGTCCTTTAGCTTGACGTGCCTTTAACCGATTTGTCCACAGAGGAGCGTCCGGTTAGCAAGGTCGAATTTACTGTATTTGAACTTCAATCTTCTATGAATCTCTCCGGTACACTGCTCATGGCGTATCAAATGTAAACAAATGACGTCACACATTATGAAATGCACAAAGTCTGACAATTATTTTAAGATATTTTTATGTTTATACATTCTTTTTATAGATACAAATATTTAAGTAAATGCTCTGTTTATAATAAACAGTATTAAACAACATTTACCGGCCTGAATATTATAAACAGAGCATTTACTTAAATATATTTACATTTACATACGCTCTATTTATATTTACATACGCTCTATCCCGATAGGTGTTAACTTCAATGTCCACTATATATATATATATATATATATATATATATATATATATATATATAATTATTATTTATAAAAAAAATTATAACATAAGTATGTTATAAAATCAATACAAAAATAGCCATTTTGTTTCAACACACTCGGTGTCTTATCAAGTAATGATGTTGAAGATAAAATAAATGGTTTTAAAAGTTTCAGATTAATTAACGATCCTACACTAGGGGAAACATTGTTACTAAAGCTAGAATAACCAATCAAAAAACCAAGTATAGAAAGATTCAAAAGCTTGACAACGAAATCATGTTATAATAGCTATTCAGATCTTTAAAATACGTGTAATATTAAAAATAATTTATACTAACCAATAATTATAAAATTATATGATAAAATTTAATATTAAAATTAGAAACTGGCAATTTTAAAATCCAAATTTAATCACTATTAAGTTTAAAAACTACAAAATTATTGAGAAAAAAAAATATATATGTTTATTCAATTTATTTCTTCGTTGAAATTACGTTCGACAAGACGCTACAATATATCCGGTCATTTGACAATACATGTATATATATTTTTTATTCTAAAGTGTGTGAATGTGGTCTTAAACTCACGCGCAAAACAACAAAAACACAATCAGATTATAATACATAAGCACCCAGTGAGTTTGAGACCACATTCACACACTTTAGAATAATTAGATTGGTTATTCTAGCTTTTGTAACAATGTGTAGTGTAGGATCGTTAATTAATCTGAAACTTTTAAAACCATTTATTTTATCTTCAACATCATCACTTGATAAGACACCGAGTGTGTTGAAACAAAATGGCAATTTTTGTAGTGATTTTATAACATACTTATGTTATAATTTTTTTATAAATAATAATTATATCTGCTCTACTTTGTATTGAGCACTCTTTTAAGAATAGTAATTGTTGGTTATTGGAATTCATTCCATATATACCAATTATATACTATATATATATATATATATATATATATATATATATATATATACTGTTTTTATACGTTATTTTATAAATACAAATATTTAAGTAAATGCTCTGCATATAATAAACAGTATTAACTACATTTACCAGCCTAAAATGACCGTAAAACTTCGTATAGAATATGCGTCCTCCGGCAGGAATCGAACCTGTATCCTACACGGAAGTATCACATAGTCTACCGTGCTATAATATGTCAAGTTATATATAATAAACAGTATTAACTACATTTACCGACCCGAATGTTCCGAGAAATTTGTAATTTTCATCAGGCTATATGACGGTGCCGTGTAGTTAATACTGTTTAGTATAAACAGAGCATTTACTTAAATATTGGTATCTATAAAAAATAACATATAAAAATAGAAAATATATACAAATAATTTTTAAATCACTGTTCTACAGCAAAAGCAACAATGACTGCATGTCTTTTCATTTATTGGGTTAACATCTTCCTCTGACTGGGTTATATGAAATAAAAAAAAATATTATAAATGATTTGAGTGTGTAGTGAACTTAAAACAATATGTCCTCAAATAGCACTCACCCAACCTGTAATATATATATATATATATATATATATATATATATATATATATATATATATATATATATATATTATGGTTGGATAGATGTGAGTTTGTGACCCTGGGTTTCACGCTTTAGCGATCGTCAGACAAACTGATTAATTTTTAAAATTTTGGGTTTATGTAGATTGCGTGTATTGGTGTTATTGTGGAAGTGGTGGGGAAACTTCGTTATATATATATATATATATATATATATATATATATATATATATATATATATATATATTGACAAGTTTTTTTGTTTTTTTCTAAATAACATCTAAGTTATGCTTGTTATATTTTTTTGTAAATGTTGGTCTTGTTGACGGTTTAGTTCCAGCATATGGACAGTTTCTCTTCAGTTCGAGGTGAAGAGAAACTCTGCCCACAGTTCATGCGTTTGTTCTTGTTAAAGTTAAGACCTTTTCGATTGGTTTCAGTCATTACCAAAAATAAAACAAATTGAATGTAATTCAATTTCCATTTAGTAATAGCTTTCATCTTTGGGATGATTTTGAATTTGAAGTTTTGAATGTTTGCCATATCACATGGACGTGATGGCATTAAAATATTTTGGTGCCGCGTGGAGTCGGCGTAATGTGGATTCTGAGAATTTAGACACATTTTAGAATATATATCCTTGAATCAAAAGGGTTTTTTTATTACTGGTTGTTTTGACTTATATAGAATAGCTTCTAAAATTTTTAATCGTTGTTTACAATTTGTTTTGCTGACTATTATTGTTTCATTCACATTCAAGGCTCCTCCAACATTAAAAGTCTTTTTCTCTACAAAAGGGATGATCACTAAACCAAATGAAGGATTTAGAAATAACGTTAAGAAGATTGTTTTACGCCAATTATCAGTGATTGTCTTTTGTAAATCAACATTCAGTCATGATTTTCTATCTGGAGCGTAAAATTTCGCAATCTACTGAATCCACAGCAGCATCATTTAATTTAAGTTTCAGTGATATGTGTTCAACTGCTTAATGGCTGAGATAGGGTTGTGTTTGCCACTGAAGCAGTTGACGGTGTTCAAGCCGCAATAAAAGCGAAGATTTCAAATCAAGAAAGCAGCACAACATAATCTTCCTAATATCAAGCCGAACTTTGTAAATCTCAATATTACTGGCGCCATGAGTCATCCATATTAATTCGATTTATTTAGCAAAACGAGACAATGCAAGACTTTTCAAATTGTTGAATTAATCGATCGGACATTTTGATCGATTAATCTAATTACCATTGAACCCGATCAACTATCAACAAATTAATGAGTACGTTGCGTATTTTTAATTATCAGGAAATACAGTAGAAATGAAATTTTCAATTGACCTCATACAGGATTTAATTTTAAAAAAAACGAAAAGATCATGATATTAGTAAAAACAAAATGTAAAAAAGCCGACGAGACTGTGCCTCTGATAACCTAATCTATTTATATCCACCGTAAAATCGATCGGAAAGTTTTCCAGTCATCATCAGTTAATACGATATTACAAAATCACTCTCTTCAAATTATTTTTAAATTACTAGTAAGCTTTTTCAAATCTCATCCTTAACGTAGCATATCTGGAGTCGGCGTTATAACATTTACTGTTCGACGCTACGGCATTAGGTTAAAAATGTTTCAAGAAACAGGTCACCAGATAAACCTTTCCAAAACATAAACTATGATCTGGAATTGGAATGAAAGCACAGATTTGAATTAATCATAAAAAATCAGGAGGTGGAATTTATCTATCAATATAATTCTAAAAGTCTGGGATTGCGTTCTTGGTTGTGTGGTGAGTCCGTCCGGCGCATAATGATTTACGAGTTGTTTATACAATAAGTATTTTTATTTTACCTTTCTTCAAACAGACATTTTTTTAATTAAAATATTTTTAAGTTGAAGACAGACACAAAGAGATCCCGCTTTGCCGTTTTGTAGAGTAATTATTTATATTTCGGTTTTCATTAAACAGACAATATTTTAAATATTTAAAAAATATTTTTGACATATTTCAAAAATATTTTCAAGTGAATATGATTTTAAAATATTTTTTGACATATTAAAAAATATTTTAAGTTAATCTGATTTAAAGTTCAAATTTATCTCGGAAGTTTTATTCCGATTAAAAACTGTAAACAGTCTGTAAAGCGTTAAAAATGAACTTGTAAACCAGACAGCACAATCGAATTGAAATATTTAACTGAATCATAATAAAATTAACTTTCATTTCAATGGAACGTTGAAATGAACTTCAATGTTTTATAACCTGAACTATCAGTGACACAATGGGTCACGTGTAGCCTAGAAAATGTTAAATACTTCATATATCTAGGTGGATGATCAGTTATAACAAATTTAATACACACACTTCTCGCTTGTGGAACTCCTTTTCGGCTCTATGCTTTCCAGCCAACAAAATTTTAAAAAATTTAAGTGCAATGCCAATCGCTATCTACTGTCCTCCTGATTACTCTTTTCTCTTCCCACTCAGTAGTAAGGTTTCTGGTCCTAATTCATCCACACCCAGTAACCCCTTGTGTCTTAGTGGCTTTACTGCCTTGCACGGGGTGATACTGATTTAAAGAAAAAAGGGGATAAGGAAAATGAACATAGAATAGGCTGTACTGAGGGTTATTTTTCTAACATTGCATGATGCCATAAAACCAAAACATTAATCTTAGAACTTGATGCTCATGTTCTTAAATAGCCTCATAAGAATGAGACTCTGATATTGATGGCATGCATGGCACTAAACTCATTCAGAGATATCTAAATTGTCAGCTGTATACAACCGCTTTTTAAAATCAATGAATAAAAATGGCTTCGAGCGAATGAATCCTGTAGGTCTTAACGAGAACCATATTTCTTAGAACCTCACGAACTGGCGCTACAGAATCACAAATAAAAATACTGTACAAATAACAGAAACCATATCACTTGAGGACTATCAACAACAACAGCAGCAACTAAATTGGATATCACCGGAAGGGAAAATAATTGCATAATCAAAATGTTAACGTTCCACAGTACGTCAAACAAAAGGTTAGAAAGGAAACCTCTTCCAATAATGGAAAGAGCAATAACAGTTAGTGAACTAGAGAAACCTGTTTTCCTGAAAAAAAAAAATTAATACAAAGTCTTTATAAATTTCCAACGAACAATAGCTTTTGCACGTCTATGGCAGCGTACACAGTGGATTAAAGGGAAAATGTCTTTCTTCTCCATCACACCGTAAGAAAGTATACAGCCAGAATAATACTCAATTATAACTGAGTAGTGAGTTCGATCCCCACTGGTTCCTCCGAACGTTCGGCCTTGGGCCACTTCTAAGCTACACTTAGTAAATCACTACAGTAAGAATAAGACAGGAAAGTATTTTGAAACTCGGTTGGTCTGTTCTACCGCAGCCCTCATATTCACTTGACCTTGTACCAACCAATACTAACAGCTTTTTGGATCACTTCAAAACATTTTGATGGCGACAACTTTCTCTAATGAAAACCAGATTGATGAAATCCTCGAAATCTTTTTCACGAAAAAAGTCTGAAAAATTTAACTTCAAGAAATATCGAATAACTACTTGATAAGAGGCAACAAGTCGTTGCAAGTAATGGTGAATATATAATGGTGAATAAAATGGAAAGTTGATAAAAAACAAAAAAATTATTCACAATCTAATAAAATCTGCAACAACCAACATGTAAAGCTATAAATATATTTTTCCTTTCTCATGATTATTTTGTTTCTTTACCAAACTTCTTCAGGCGAAACAGTCGAACGTGCAAATAGATATTTTATGTAGACAGTTTATATATAGTAAATCTTTAAACGACTAATGCATTCCTAATGTAATCCGACATTATTTATTATTACCAACGTTATATTTAGTGGATGGACGCATTTGAGAAGACATCCATGTTTTTTTTTTAAACAATGAAATGAATGTCAACCGACTTATAAATCGAAAAGTCCTACTAAAGAAAATGATCAGTGATTGAGTCAATAGCTTCGTCCACCGCAAAGAATGTTGTCTCCCTGTGCCGCGCCAGGAAAATTTTCTCGCCGGAGTCAATCCTTCAAATCTGCAAATCAACCATTTGCCCTTGCATGGAGTATTGCTGCCATATATGGTCTGGAGCCCCTTCTGTTTGTCTCAAGGTTCTTGATAAGCTCCAGAGACGGATATGCAATGTAATTGGCCCTGATCTGGCATCTCATCAGCAGTTGCTCTCTCACAGATATGCCATTGCCTCCCTCTGTCTTTTTTACAAATACTTTTCACGGTAACTGCTCTGATGAGCTGCTTTTGCTGGTTCCCAGACTTCATGAATTTAAACGTTCAACTAGGCTGGCATTTTGCTCTCACCCTTTTACTGTTGAAACTGTTAAATGTAGCCGTCTCTTCTACTCCAATAGCTTCATGTCTCGCACTTCTCGCCTGTGGAACTCCCTCCTTTTTCCTGTTTCCCTGATAGCTATAATCTCCAACTATTCAAATGTAATGTCAATCTACGTCTCCAGATGCTTTGATCTATCCCCTATCCTTCTCTTCATCCTTTCCTCTATCACTCTTATTGCTCTCACTCCAATTCTCTGTAAATCCTTGCGTGCTAGTGGCTTCCTGCTTTGCTTGGGGTGAAACACTTAAAAAAATTCTATTCAAACACATTTGCCCACTAAACGTAACGTTTATAGTAATAAATAATGTCGATTAAAAACACCCATTAATCGACTATGTACGCTGCCACTACCGTTTAAAGACTAATCTATGCTACACTGCGCCCTGTCGGGTGGGGCTTCAGAATACGCCGAGTGCCCCTCTACAGGGGGATAGGACACTCTCCTCCAAAAGAAGTGGCCTGGGTAAGACGATAAACTACATCCAGCAGCAAGGCCTCTGATCAGGAGGGTTTTGAGGAGCGTGGAACCACCTCTTAATTGCGGTGTTCCCAGGTCCACCCTTATCCAGGGTGGTAGCACCTGTCAGGGTCCCAGCTATAGGCAAACAGTTAACTCCCCAAAACAGTGGCAAAACACTATGAAAGTATAAAAATGCGGTTTAAAGAAAATTATTACCAGCAATACATTTAAAAAAAAAATTACCAGCAATAAAAATCTCGTCGGCATCAAATAACCCATTGAGGTGTTGATATACCGTAAAACAAAGCAAAGCAAACCAAACTATGATACCATACACCAAAATGGAGTTTTATTTATGATTATAATTGCTTAAAAGGGACGTTGTTCATATTTCAGGTATGAAAATAAAGTTAGCAGATATAGACTTTGAAATGTCCCAACGAGAGATGCGCATTCTTAAATAGGGTAATTGAATCATGATGGCTTCTTGGTGGGGTACACTTAGTTTAAAAGGTTTTTCCATGATGGAAAAAAAGGTTTCATGGTTTAAAAAAGAAAAAGAGATACGTACTCAAACGCGTGTACCTACTAAAATATAACGTTTATAGTAGTATAAATATGTATGTGTGTGTTGCGTGTTGGGATGTGTGTGTTTTGTGATGTATATGTATTGACTGCTCATTCACTAAACGAAAACAAACAGATGGTGACACCTTCAACATGCGGAAGTCTGATGGTATCCACATGATAGTTTATCATTATTCATAGCTTGTGCAATCATGCTCTCAGTATCAGATAGGCTTGATCTAATGACAAGAACCAGACAGGACAATTGGAGACCGCCTGTGCTACATTTGATTCCAGTGGTTTCACTGTATGGCACGGGCTGGGGGTCATTAATACCCTAATCATATCACGTTTATATAACCTCGGTCAATATATAGAAAACAAAACTCGTCTTTTAAAGTTAGGTCATGATATAATCTACAAATCTGAGTAAGTTGTTTCGTTTAACTTTTCCGGAACTGAGTATTGAACAATATCTTTAGACATAATGAAGACAGACAACTGTAAAAAAAAAAAAAAAATGAAGGCCAATGACAACGATAAAAGTTGTTTTGATATCGGCTTCACCAAGAAAGGAATACAAAAAAAATATTAATTCTAAATTTGTCATTCAGTATATTATTGCGCTATCGCCAAATATACTGTTCAGAAAATAATTCTTTATTCTTGGAAAAATAATAATAATAATAACAGCTTCAGCTTGCGGTACCCGTGAAAATTTCACGGTTTCTCTATTTTAATTTTCTGGTGAAGATTCTTTTATGTACCGCATCCTTTCAGGGCGTAAGCGATCATAGCTCTCCATGATTTCCTAACCTTTGTGGCCCCTAGCCCGTCTTCTCGCTTTGCTAAGTCTCTCGTCTTCCGTTCCGCCATATAGTCACACAAGCTCGTCAGGTAAGTGGCTCGCTCCTTTATCCTGTCTCTCTTGCCATCAAATATGCCCCGTGAGTGTTAATTTTTTCCTCATTATATATTCAAGGAATTTCGACCGTCTTTTCCTATTTCCTTGGTATTATAAATAAATTATATATATTATAGTGTTTCTGGTGAATCGCAACTCTTAATTTAATGACTAAATAGTTTCATGCCGAGTTCCACGGCTATAAAATACCCGTGGAAATTCCCCCATTGCATCGTTAAATATTAGAGCTAAACAACTTTAAATATTTCAGTAGCAATCATAAGTATGAATAGCGGTTATTATTTAAAGAAGTAAGAAGGTACAAATGAAAAGATTAATACCTGACAAGTTTTTCTATTTCACTGAAGCAGACGTTAAAAGTGCGCAAGCGTTATGGCTTCCTTTCTGTCTTTCTCTTTCTTTCTTTCTTTCTTTCTTTCTTTTTTTTATTATTATGGATGCTAACTAAAACAAAACAGCGTTTGTGATATATCCTTTTCTTCTGCCTTTCCTCGCAATCAAAACGTAGGGGTCCATTATATATCTGAGCCAATGGCAGGGCGTGACGCACACGCTTACTAATTTACTAAATAACGGAAGAACAAGCAGAATTATAAAATGATAAAAATAATAACTCTCTCCGTAGCCATGTAATTTTTTTGATATTTTTTTTTTTAATCAATTCACTACTGGGAGTAAGAGAGAATGAAAACACTTTAGACGGATTTGGAAACCCACTCCTAAGCAGGCAACTAGGGATAAAGCTCTACTCCTGTTCAAAATAAGCAATAATATTTGAAAAAATATATTCAAAGACTCACACGTGAAAATGATAAAACTTAACGAAATTGCCATCATTTTTGATGACATGAGTAAATTCGTAAATTCAAGTGCCCCACCTTGAGCTAATAGTTAGTGAACTTGTCTAGCCAATGATTACTAAAAAGCCAGTTCGAGCCTTAGAGGATCCCCCCCTTACACCACCTCCTCCTGTTAAAACTCAACTCAGCAGAGTAAATAAGATTCCATTTTCCTAATATCAAACGCCGACAGGAAGCATCCCGCTGTGATATTTTTAATTGGACAGAAAATGCGAGTGGTTAATTTAGTTTATGGCTAAAAGTAACAATCAAAATTCATTTTGTAAGAACCAGAAAATAAAATCAAATATAGAGACACGAAGGCGGGAAAGAGTTTTGAAAAGAAATAAGAAAAAAAAACTGATCACCCACTTAATGACAACAATAGTAAAAAGCCGAATTCTTTATATGTTAATGCAATTTTAATTCGAATTATGAAATCATTAAAAAAAAATCTCAAGTTGTTTTCAAAATGTTCGGCCATAAAGTGAACGTTCTGAACACAAGAGGAAGGAAAGGAAAACTGGTCTGCCTCTTTATGAAAACGATGATTTTAAAAAAAAATTGGAATATAGTCATATTCCAATTTTTTTTTAAATCATCGTTTTCATATTTAATATTCAAAGAAAAGAAATATAAATGGCGTAGCTCATCACGCAAATATCGAGCGGCCCAAATTAAATTCTATCACCGACAAAATTTGCAATTAGTTAGCAATTATTTCGTGGCGGCCGACATCTTGAAAATCGAATCGAAACAATTCAAAAACAGACGACGATTTAATTGGTCGCTTCATGAAAAAAAAAACTGATGAAATTGTACGCCACAACTCAGCGTGAAACACTAAGGGGAATGGCTTGCATCAGCATTCCACAACAATTACGTCATGCATATATTATCCCCTCCTCCTACTTTCCAAAGTTGCTGGAGGTAGTGTAGATGGAAATGAGGATGAACAAAAGAGTATAAAAATGGAATAAGTTTCTTTTTGTACACTGAAAAACTTAAGTAAGCGTGCAGCGCTGCCATTTTGTAACTGTTTATCGGTCAAATCACTATTAAACAGAAAATGACTGTTACTGCATCTTTCTAACTGTTTATTTAGTGAGTTGGAATCGCAGATGTCTAGTAATACACGAAACAATAATCTGGTGTATTAAAACGTTAAGCTGTAGATTCGGTGGTATGGTAATTATGAGTTCAATCCTTGAGCTGAGTATTGCAGAGTCGAACTGAGTGGAAAAATGATAAGAAATAACTGAGCAGTACTTAAAGAAGAGATATCCTTAAACATGGACAGCGAGTTGAAGACAATCTGCCCTCGTAGATTAAATAAAGTGTTCAGATGGAAATTCCCTGAATGTTACCAAACGGAAGAAGGTTGGACTATGCTATAGCAGAAACGTTGTGACAACAACGAAGATGTGTACATTAGTCTAGATGTAAATAAAAAAGTAACTTTTACTTTATGACTGACATAATTTGTTTTTACAGATTTTGTATAACTCTGACTCTAAGTCAGTCATTCAGTTCTGATCAAAGAAGCCTGTTCTGCTACCGACGTCTTCAGAGATTTTTTTCCAAAGTGGATTTGACAGGTAGTTTCAAAGGTGACGGAAATACATATTTGAAAATAAAGACATTTTTTATTGTAAACAGTTACTCTTCATAGATATCTAATTGCATCTGCATCATTTTTTTTATTAACATGAGACAAATATAATTACAAGTTATGACTTGGCAGGCATTATTTTCAGAACAAGCTGTGTACTGTTTATTATAAATATAAAATCAAAATACTGGATATTATCTTTTAAAATGCTTAAAATAAAGTTTTTCCCTTTTTATATTTTTACATGTTTATTATAATTTGGAAGTTTATTATGATGTAGTTAGCAAGAAGTTGACAAATATAGATTGAATTGCGATCGTGAATTTGTCGATATATCAATACTTGGTGTGTTATTTAATGTTGATTTTTTTTTCTATTATACTTGAGTCTATAATAATAACAAAGATTGTGTTGTGACAAAAAAATCCACTAGCGCATTTATGGAGGATAACTGCGGAGCCAACTAAGGAAGATAACCGTACGGAGTTATCAACCTTGACTGAGGAGTTTTTAGCCTGCAGGGAACTACAACAATGGCGGACACATAAACACACGTGCAAAACACGGTTTATTCAATCCCCTTCCATCCGCTGGTTACATGTCGGTATTACCAAAAATAAAGGTTTAAATAATAACAATATCTGATCTTCAACTTGTTTATTTCAATATAACAACAGTTACAGCAATAATGCTTTTAAGGCAAACGGCCTTTGTAATGGATATGTTCACTATTAAGAGATTAATAGCAACAAATAAAATTAAACATTTAACTTATCTTCCTGACTCGGAATTTCCCAGATTTCATATAAGCTCGTCAGAGGGTTTTGATGATGATGATGATGTTGATGATGATCTTGCCTCTACCCCTTTGTTTAATGAAGTCTTTGATAGTCTCCCTGCTAAACTGTAGAAGGTCCAGCCGACCCCATAAAATTTGATAAGTATCTGTCATTGGCGACGGAAGGTTGAACATTTGTAGAAAGTCACTTGTGCCATGCTCCGAACCTGTAAGAAATGGTAAATGTTGTACCATTTTTCAATTATACTTTTCCTGTACTTTGATATGATTGTAAATCTCTTTGACTCAATTTAATTTTAATTCTTTCATTTTAATTTCTCTTCTCTCTTTCCTTTACCCTTTTTTTTAACTCTATATACTAAAATCTGATATCCCCGCCTTGGAGTGGTCACTCCGATTTATACTAAGTTAAAACTTAGTATAGTCTACCCCACTGAATACCATACACTATTATGAACTATTCTACCTTCGATATATTAATAAATCCACATTGTAGCCAATCTCATTGGTTGGACGTGCTCTTGGGTCTTCTTCGAGAATCGTCATAAAGCTGGTAACTTGAACATAATTACTCCTTGGCGGTCAAGGTTAAAACGCAAATCTCTACCAATTTCAATGAATACGAATAAAGTTTCATACCGGATCGGAGCGTCACCCGGGTCAACAAGGGCCGCATCCCTCAGAGAGGAAGCAGTCTGAGGACGAAAAATCTGTCACTGGAACAAACTCTTCCCCAAACGAAGAGACACTAGGTCACCAAAACCGAATTATTGCCAACCTTGGACCAAGTGACTCTATACCAAATCGACTAATAAAAAATAAACGAACGAAATGGACCCGCGAAGGATATCGACAAGTCATGTCATCATTCTTCCATGCACTCGAAAACCCAGCAAAGAAAACCACCAATCAAACATACCAAATATGGAGAAGTATGGTGGGAAATGATATAAGACCTAACCTCAATCCAAACATGCTTGCCAATGTTCGTAGGGACATTATGGGAAACAACAGACTCTCAAAGACAGAAATAGATAGGATAAAATTAGATATAAGACAAAATACTATGACACATCACTCAAACTGTAATGAGATGAAAGTAGAAATAAGGAATATGACAGAGGATGAGGTAAAAACTAAAACAAATGAAATACGAAATAACCTCCCAGGAAATAAAATCAAAGACTCTACCTTAAACACAACCTGCAGACAATGTCACTGAAGATGACTCCACGTACATTAAGTTAGAATTGCTTGAAAACCACAAAGCTGAAATCACCGAAGCGAAAAACCACATCATCCAAGTACTCAGCTTTCATACAATTGTCAGAGACCAGCTCCCCAAAATCCATATGACGAATTCCAACAAGCACATTGTGAAAATATACAACGCTGCTCTGGAAACACTGTTAACAGATAAACCACCGGGAAACATCACAGAAGTTAACAATGTCATATACGCAACAGCTTTAGCAGCGACTCGGAAGTTTGGGGTAAAGACAATAAATAAAGTTAACAGACACAGAGAGCCAGCTTGGAAAGCAAAACTAATACAAGAAATAAAACAAATCAGATGTGAGATTTCTATATTAGATGAGCTCCCTAGAAACCCTAATATTCGCACACGCAAGTGCAAAAAGATCAAGCGGAAATATAAGATTAAATCCCTAATTGATATTCCATCAATCACAGAAATGCTGAAGCAGAAACTTCAGCTAAAGGCACAGAGAACAAGACGATACGAAAAACGTTGTAGGTTCTATCGCCAAAATAAAATATTCCAAACGGACCTTAAGAAATTTTACAGGGAAATTGGAAAAACACCTAGACATGTCGAAAGGCCACCATCGATTGATAATGTACAGACATTTTGGGAAAATATTTGGAGCAGCCTAAAGGAATATAACCCAAATGCAGAATGGATCCGACTTGAAGAAGAACGAATGCTGGATGCAACTCTGCAAGAATGGGAAAATATATTCACAGATGATGTTAGGCAAGCTCTAACGAAATCCCAAAAATGGAAATCCCCAGGAAATGACAAGATGCCCAATTTCTGGCTTTATCATCTCTCATCTATCCATAAAATCCTTGCAAAAACATTATTAACGCTTGTAAATAATCCCAATAAAATCCCGGAATGGATTACTGAAGATATTACATACCTCATGCCAAAAACAAATGAAACAGACGACCCGAAAAATTATAGACCGATAACATGTCTCTCCACAACGTATAAGTTGATCACGTCTGTCCTGACGAACCGTACTTATTCCTTTTTCGAAACAAACAGCATTCTTCCGCCGGAACAGAAGGGATGCATGAGAGGTTCATATGGCTGCAAAGATCAACTAAATCAAATAAATAAAATGATCCTGGAAAATTGTAGGAGACGACGTAGAAATTTTAGCACAGCGAGGATTGATTATCGTAAAGTCATTGATAGTGTTCCACATTCTTGGATCCTTAAGACTTTGGAAATGTACAAAGTCTCCCCTATGCTATTAAATTTCCTTAAGCACAGCATGGGAATGTGAAACACCAAACTATACCTTCGTCACACCAGAGGTACTGCCATATCAAACCGTCTAAATATCCGACGAGGAATCTTTCAAGGAGACTCTCTGTCACCCCTTCTGTTTTGTTTGTCCTTAATCCCCCTTACGCATGAACTGAAAAACAGTAGCCATGGTTACAAAATAAATAAGAAAATATTCAATTCCCTACTCTACATGGATGATCTCAAACTCTTTGCCAAAGACGACAATGAGTTGAAGGGCCTCCACAATATTGTAAAATACTTCAGTGACGACATAGGTATGGACTTCGGATAAGATAAATGTGCAAAAGTAACATTCAAGAAAGGTAGAATTATAGAAACACCCTTAATAGATTTAGATTTTGTCACAAAGATTAGGGAACTGGAGCATGATGAAGCTTATAAGTACCTAGGAATTAGCGAAGGAGACGGCATGCAACACCCCCAAATGAAGGAGAAAGTAAGAAAGGAGTACTACAGGCATGTACGTCTGGTACTAAATACTGAGCTAAACTCAAAAAGCAGAATATCAGCCATAAACACCTTGGCTGTTCCTGTGGTGCAATACAGCTTTAATGTCCTTAATTGGACCATAGCTGAAATTAAGCGAATGGACGCCAAAACGAGAAAGCTTCTCACTTGCTACCGCATGCATCATCCCAAAGCTGATGTTGACCGTCTGTATGTGCCCAGATCCGAAGGAGGCAGAGGATTAGTTCAACTAGAACAGTCCTACAAAACTACAACAATTGGCCTCCAAAGATACTTGGAAACTCCAGAAGACTGGATGATGGTATGTGTCAAGGAACATGAAAGTAGTAAGCGTCTTTACTCCGTAATAAAGGAAGCCAACAAATTCAAAATGGAGTTTCAAATGGGCGCAGAAATACAAGTAAAGCACAGTACACCAGCTGAAGCTGCAAAATACTTAAAAAAGAAAGCAAAGACAAATGCAACCGACCAGATACAGAAACAATAGCAAGATAAACCGCTTCATGACTAATACTCTGTCCGGACCAAATAAGCTGACATAGACAAAACCCGTACCCATCAGTGGCTACGTAGTGCAGGGTTGAAAGCTGAAACTGCACAGGACCAATGCTTGTTAACTAGGAATTATCAAGCACATATGCTATAATATTGTGGTAGCACAAAATTCAAATTCTGTGATAAATATCCAGAAACAATTGATCATCTTGTATCAGGTTTCACAACATTACCACTGAATATAAAACCCGGCATGACAGAGTGGTCCAATATCTGCACTGGAAAATTTGCAACTTCTACGAGAAGGAAACTGAAAGAAACTGGTATGAACACCATCCAGACCCGGATACGGAGATAGGACCTGTTACAATTCTATGGGATTACACAATACACATTGACAGAACAATCAAAGCCAACCGCCCAGACATTGTTATTAAAGACCACAAACAAAAAAAGTGCCTCCTTATTGATATGGCAGTCCCTGCAGACTGTAATGTATCTTTGAAGATATTCAAAAAACTGTCAAAACACAAGGACCTTGAAATCGAAATCTCAAAAATGTGGCACATCAACAATCCCTGTTGTAGTCAGAGCCCTCGGTTTGGTTGGAAAAGATTCCAATAGACTCATTGAAGGGATTCCTGGAAGTCCATGCCTTAATGAAATACAAAAAATTGTAATCACGAGTACGGCGCAAACCTTACGAAGAGCTTTATCTATGTAAAATATGTATGTTGTTTTGTTTTTTGTTTTTTTGTTATTGCTCAGTGGAAAATGTCATGATGCCATTTCTGACCTTAGGTTCTGGGCGGGACCCGGAAAGAAATGAGTACACACCAGAAATCAAAGGAAATAAATCAAAAGAAATATTAATATTATTATTATAATTATTATCATTATTATAATCTCCCCTTATATATATATATGCCAATCTGAAACTCAAATACGTTAAGTGGTTCATATTTTTTATGGGCACGTGGCCGGGTGATTAGAACGTTCGCATTCTGACCATGAGACCTGGGTTCGAATCTTACCATGGTCGATTTGTCAGGAAGGAGACATCCTGATGTTATCGGAAAGTGCCTGAAAACAATACCATGGGTTGACCCAAGCCTTGTGTGGTGTAAAATAGCGTATACGGAACCCTTGAAGGCTGTCGATTGCTCTGCTAGCACGAAGTCACACGTCATCGTAGTCGATTTTATTCGGGTCAATCAATATTTCTACGAGAATAAATAAATAAATATATATATATATATTGTTAACTCTGACTAGACGCAATTTGGGACAATCTTTTACCGCAGGTGGACACACACCTACACTCTTCTCCGTCTTCTCCTCGGGGCACGACAGAAATCGAATTTTAGATATTTGTTGAAGGGGGGGGGTCGAAGCACAGAACATTTTTCGTCGGCATGAGGGAAAAGTAAACTATAAGTAGCTACAGTCGAAATTTGAACTCAGTCTGCCGATTTCGTTTTTGTGTTAATACGATACCTTGCATCTCCACCCCTACACACTCACACGCACACACACATAAATACATATACACATATAAGATAATGCAAGCATGACATGTATATTTTCTTAAAAAATCTTTCGATGATATAGTCCGGTAGACGTTAAACTTTACCGGTTGTAAATATGCAGGGATGTCTTCTCAAAACTCGTGTATCCACTTAAGTAGTAGTATTAATTAAGCGGTACATTTAGTGCATACGTGTGTTTGAGAAGACATCGTTTATTTACAGATTTTGCGTCTACCGGCCTGAACATTCAAGAGTTTTTAAAGATAATGTGCCTTTGTGAACTTTCGACTCCATTACAGAGGGAATCACAGTCAGATCCGATGTTCTTCATATCGTTCAGGTACGAAAAGATGTCACAGCCAATTATGGTTCTATTACGCTTATATATATATATATATATATATATATATATATATATATATATATATATATATATATATTGAGACATGATTCGTTAAATAATTTAGACATGTTCTGTCAACTTGTTTTCAATAGTATCCGTTACTATTCACAGATAAGCTTTTTGGTGTCATTATTGAAGGATGAGAGAAAATCGCCGTGTTGATATATATTTCTTTTATTTCCGAGTACTTTCGAGATAGCACAATGTCATCATCAGGGCATTGTTTATTACAGGATAAATATTGTAGTGTTCATTATTGTGAAAGACAAAAAATTGTTGTGATAATCTGAGTCAGAGCACGGCCACTGACACCGTTTAAAGGGAGGTAACTAGGCATAGGTTGGAGAGTTTTTACGAAATGAGTAGTAGGAAAAAGAAGAGAGAAACTATTAGTACAAGCCTCGGCATTACAAACTATCTATTGTACACATTTGAAAACATTTCTGGACTATTCATAATTGATTTTATTAAGGTTTGGTTTCAAATTGTTAATATATATAGCTCCAAAATTTTAGTTTGTTTTTATTCTTTTTTATATATATATATATATATATATATATATATATATATATATATATCAGTACATATAAAAACTATAGGGATAGGCATAGAATTTTCTGTAATAAAAATTTACAATACTAAATTTGAACAACGATAACAGAATCTATATAATACTAAAAGTCCGTGATTGGGCACCTCGGGGCAGTGTAATAGTTAGCAAGCTTGTCTTGCTAGAACAATTATGACTGAGTAGTGAATTCGATTCTCATTAGATGTCAATACTTTCGGTCTTGTGTCACATCTAAGCTACGCTTGGATAATTATTAAAAGTCCGTAATTGTGTGCGTGCCTGTTGTGGTGTTAAAAAACATTATACCAGAAACAGATTTTTGACAAAACAAAATATTACCAGCAATAAAAAATGTTGTCGACATTAAATAACCCATTGAGGTTGATATGCCGTAAAACAAAATAAACCAAACCAATCTAAACCAAATAATACATATTCTATGCATATGAATCTATCCTAAAAATGTTGTCGACATTAAATAACCCATTGAGGTTGATATGCCGTAAAACAAAATCAACCAAACCAAATCATCCCCAATAGTAATGGTCCGCTAACAGCCAAGTTACAAAAATTAAAATTTCCAAGTAACGACAAACTTGTATACTTGGAAATTTTCATGCAGCAAGAAATGTTGTTTCATCCGTGTGTTGTTTGATTTATTGAAATTGTAATCTTTGATAATGGCTTGTGTAATTTAAACATGTATCAATATGGTGCTTTCCTTTCGTCTTTCAATGATAATGTTATTAAACTTATCAGACAATATGAAAGATACTTACTTAAAATAGACAAAACTTGTCGATTTTATTTAATGAAACATGCATTAATGAAAAATTGCTACCTAAATATACACAATATATATCTATATATACATATATATATATATATTATTAATTAATTAATTAATTAATTAAAGAATATCAAACACTTAAAATTCCGTAGGTAATAACTTTTATTTCATGAGAGCTCTAAAAAAACAGCAGCTCTCAATCTTCAAAAACTAGAAACAAAAAAAATCATATATATATGTGTGTGTGTGTGTGTGTGTGTGTGTGTGTGTGTGTGTGTGTGTGTGTGTGTGTGTGTGTGTGTGTGTGAAAAGTGTGTGTATATAAATATAAATAAATAAATATATATATGTATAATTATTTATAATATGCGCGGTACTTATTAGAAAGCGCTCAATATCAGAGATAGAGCTAACATATTTGGTTGGATAGATGTGAGTTTGTGACCCTGGGTTTCACGCTTTAGCGATCGTCAGACAAACTGATTAATGTTTTAAAAAATTTGGGTTTATGTAGATTGCGTGTATTGGTGTTATTGTGGAAGTGGTGGGGGAAATTTCATCGTTTTGTCATCGTACTAACGCAAACATCGATGTATGCAGACACATATACATACTTGGTCGTCCGTCGGGACTCATATATATATAAACATATGTGGGCAGTTTCGGATATGACATATGTATATATACGGGTGGTGTTGTGTCTATACATACGCATTTGTATGTTGAAATTCAAAGATTGGGAGTGTAGCGAAAATTTCTCGTGAATGTCTCGTGAATGTATACATGTCATATTTTTATTTTTCCAGTGAATAAATTTCCTCGCATGTATGTATATACGTGTGGTGGGGTTTGTGTAAAATTATGATAGGTAAAAATTATTATTATTTATATTTATTTTTAAATTTTTGAAAAAAAGGCGGGGTTATTTGTTATATTTAAAGCTGGTTATTTGTTTGTTTTTGATGACTGTGTATATGTAACAGGTAGAAATTTGCAATCCTTATTGGTTATTTTATATGGCGATGTTTAATATTTAATATGCTGGGTGAGAGGGTAGTTTATGTTAATAATTATAGCGGGTCTATATGATATGATGTGATAGTAATGTTGCAAGGGATTAGGGACAATGATAATATAATTAGCTAATAGTTATTGTAAATTGGTAGAAGTGATTAGTAACGGTTGTGGGAGAATGATAAAACCATAAATGTAGTTATAGCGGTGGTAGCTTGAACTAAAAGTGGTTGTTGGTGTTTTATTTTATTTTGTTATATGTATTAATTTATTTTGGTATAAATCCTGATAATAGGTATTCTGTGTAAAATTATGATAGTTGAAGATAGTTTATAATTTTTAATTTTTAATTTAAAAAAACATTATTGTTATTATATTAAAGCTGGTTATTTCCTTTTTTTCTTTTTTTTTAATGACTGTGTATATGTGACTGGTAGAAATTTCAGTTTGTAATCCTTATTGGTTATTTTTATGGTGGTATTAAATATTCTGGGAGAGGGGGTAGTTTACGTTAATAATTATGGCAGGATTATATGGTAATGGTAGATGTGATGTGATAGTAATGTGTAAGGGGGTTGGTGGCAATGATAATATAAGTGGTTAATATTTATTGTAAATTGTTAGTAGTGATTAGTAATGTTGGTGGGAGAATAATAAAAACCTATAAATGTAATTATTGTCGTGCTAGCTTGAACTAAAGAGTGGTTGTTGGTGTTTTATTTTATTTTATTTTATATATTTATTTGTTTATTTTTATTTATTATGAATCCTGGTAATGAGTATTTATTCTCATGGTTAAATATGGAAATTATATCTGATGTTATTGTTTTAAGGTATTAAATATGCTGGGGGAGTAATATACGTTAATGATTGTAGTGGATTTATATGTTAATAGTAGGTGTGATGTGTAAGTGATGGTGCTGGGTGTTGGTGGTAATGATAATATTATTAGTTAATAGTTATTGTAAAGTGGTAGAAGTGATTACTAATGGTGGTGCAATGATAATAACAATAGATGCAATTATTGTGATGGTATCTTGAAATTAAATTGTGATTGTTGGTGGTTTGTTTTTTTATCCGTTTGGTATGAATTCGGATAATAGGTACTTGTTCTCATGCCTACATTTGGAGATTATCTCTGATTTTTTGTTTAGTAAATTCTTTTGCGGTTTGTGTGATATTATTGCTACTTTTTCGTGCAGGCAAAGTAGGTATTTTTTTGTAATGTTGCTGTAGGCAGGGGCTTTTTTCAATATTTCCCAACTTATTGTTGGTGTGATATTTTTGTCTTTTTGCTGCCATATGTATGTAGAAAATGTAGTGCTGTTCGAATATTTCCTGTTGGTGAATGAAAGATTGTGATTGTTATTCCTCATCTTGAATGGACCTTCGGTGGCACCGATGTAGTGCATTATGTTGTTGTTTGCACTTACCTTGGCCTTGTATATTGTGTTCGTAAGTTTGCAATTTCCCTGGAGTGGACATGTTGTTCTGTTTCTGCAGTTGCATATTGGATCCTTGGTTTCATTTTTGTAGGTTGTCATTTTTTTGTTGTGGTTTTTGATTATTTCTGTTATGTTTTTTGTGCAGCTGTAACTGATCTTTACGTTATTTTTGTTAAATATTTTTTATAATTTGGTTTTGTTATATGGTGGATTAAACCAGATAATGTTTCTCTTTCTGTTTTTGCGTTTTGGCTGTGGAGGTATATATTGTAGTTGTTGTGTATAACCACTTGCTTTTAGTGCTTCGTTATATGGTGCTTTTTTGCTATTGAAAATGTGTATGTTAGATGAGTTCTCAGATAGTCTGCGGCTGATTGATTTTGGTATTTGTTTGATGATAGAAGGTGGATGGTTGGAGGATGTGTGTACGTAAGTTGGGGTGTCATTTTCTTTTTTTGTATGGTTCATATGTGTTGTTGATAAGGTTAAGAGTGACGTCAAGGAAGTTTACTATTGTTGTGCCTGTATTTGTCTCTATTTTGAATCCAATATTATTTAGGGCGTTCACTATTTTCTTCCTGAATTTGTCTACTTTGGGGCCATTGGATTCCCTTATTAAGATAAGACCGTCATCTCTGTATAATCCTGTGTCCTTTCTCTCCAGGATTCTGGCCATGTATGATAGGATGAGTATGTCTACTAATTCACATATTTATGCTCCATCGTAGCTACCCATTGTTACGTCAAACAGGTTGTAGTTTTGTTTCTTTGCCCATGGTTCATTATTGTTGGAACAGCAAGGATTTGTGGCAATGCTTGATTATTTTTATATCTCCGTCCGTGAGGTTTACATTTAGTTGTGCCAGTTGTATAGCTTCATTTAATATGTTTTCTGTAATGGAAGGATAAAAATCCACAATGTCAAATTGGATGATAGTGGATTTGTTCTTGTTATCTATCGTTTTAAACATCTCTATGACGGCTCTGGTGTTCTTCCACTGGTTGAGACCTAATTTTTCTCTTAGGCTGGTGTTGATATTTTCTAATATCTTTTTACTAATTTTTCCTATCTCGCTCTTCGCCAGGTTAATTAGTCTGAATGTGGTTTTTCTACGAAGCTGGTTTTGTGGTCCTTTGCAGTTATGAAAGCATGTTGTTCAGCTAGTTTGTTTACTCTTCCATCTATATTCAGTTATATATATATATATATATATCCGAAGAGGTTAAACTCTGCGATAATAACACATGAGGACTGTCGTTCGAAGTTTCCGTGGTAAGTCTTTTGCACCATTACTTTTTTATCGACAAATCCAAAAAGTGTGGATGGTCCGACACAAGCCTTCACCACTCGAAACAAACCATTGTATTGGTTTTCTGACAACTACATCTAATTAGTTCCACACATATTCGGCTACTGCGAAAAACTCTACGAAACAACATCAACTTCATCTTGGCACTTGCAATGTACAAACTCTCCAGGACAACAACTCAACACCAGAAAGAAAAACAGCTCTGGTCGTATTGAATCTAAAGAAGTACAACATTGATATAGTCGTACTGAAAAGTAACCATCAGTCGACTACATGAAACGAGAAAGCCAAATAAGACATCTAACAGTGTTCCTGTTGTACTTGGATACAATACATTCTCCTCTACTGTTTGTGGTCTTTTGTGTAATTCTCGAGCCGGTCTCAGAAGTCATGCCCGTCATAGGCATGCAGATAATTAGTTCGTGGTTTTCGGAACCTCATACATCGAAACCGACGGGAGAGACCATCATATATATATATATATATATATATATATATATATATATATATATAGGGGTTCGTGTGTTTGTGTGTTGAAATAATATGATCGGTCAGATAAGGAAACTTGCGGGATCTACATATGTCACGTGTCACCAAGAGTTAAACAGCAATTATCTTTGAAATCATTATCTCTCAAAAGTTGAAGGATCTATCTGTTTGTTTTAGTCACAAAATTAAGACTGATTGTACGTACCACACCTGCTATATGCCTTGTTACGAACATTTCCACAGGTGTATTTTAGCACGCGGACACACCAATGTACACCCATGCACACGCGCGCACACACGCGCGCGCACGCACACACGCGCGCGCACGCACACACTGAGATAGCGTTTGTAAAAAAATAACCTCTTGTGCTTCAGTCGTCTGAATTAAAATTGACTCATATAAAAAAATGGCTCCTTATAAGTGACATTCACTAAAGCCTCGGGTTCGAGGTTGGGAACGACATTTACAGCTGTTGCTAAAATGTTGAAGTAGAACTCTCGTGTTAAGGAGGAGAAAAAATCGTTTCAAGTAAATACGTTCTGAGGGTTCTTAAACGCTTGATTCTATTGCTGTAGATGTGATATAAAGGTTTTGTCAAACTGACTGCTATAAGTGTAAGTTATAGTAAAGATTCTCATGACCTATATAGCGGAATTGTATGAACAACATAGCCTCATCTCTCTCTATATATATATATATATATATATATATATATATATATATATATATATATATATATATATATATATATATTCTTGCAGCAATTGTTATATATATATATATATATATATATATATATATATATTATTCTTTATATATATATATATATATATATATATATATATATATATATATATATATACATTTAAAAATCAGGAGGTCAGTTGAATCCGCTACCCTGGTTTCAACCTTACGGTGTCCTAGTTTACTTTTATTTTATTTTTTTCACGCGTATATTAATCATTTTATAATACTACTGCTTCCTGGTTTGACTCAACTCTAACCATTAACCTTTTATGGATTTTATATATATATATATATATATATATATATATATAAAAGACAAAAGGGAATCATATTGTATTTTTATATATTATTTATTCGAACTTTTACAGATAGATAGATAGATAGATAGATAGATAGATAGATAGATAGATAGATAGATAGATAGAATCAAAAATATATAGATATATGCACACATATACTTGGACGTACATATATATTTCCTTCTCAGGTGTTACAAATGCAGTACTCAATGTTATATAACAAAGCTATTAAGTATATATATTAGTGAATACACACAATATCTAACGTTGATAGTACGACTCGGAGTTTCATGCAGACTTGCAATCTTCAGGTGCTGGATACAGTCTGACCGTTATAGCATTATGAAATTCGCGTTTTCGTGATGATGATTTAAAATTGTGTTTTAAGATTAGTTTATTTTGTTATTGTTGCCGAAGAATTAAAAAAAATTATAGCGTTTGCTTTCATCTTTTTTCACTTTGCGAACATGTAACGAGACTTTCCCAGTTTTCAGAGAACGAGAAAGAAGGCGTGATATGGACCAATCATAAGCCGGTAAGAGTCCCGTTGTATGTCTATAGGCTCAATAAATAAAAAATGTACCAATTTGCGCAAAATTATTTTATACACCTACACACCAATGTGACAACTGTTTAGATACAATCAAAAGCGATCTTTTTTTAATGAAATTAAACTCTCCTAATGCGATCTAACGACAAAAATAGAATGAACTATTTATGTTATTCAATATAGTTACATTTAAATGCCTTAACACGCAAATTTTGATCATTTTCTCGAGACGAGGATAGACAGCGTTTTCATACAGGCTGACTAAATCAGATTTAAGTGTTCAGCATCGAATATTCCTCGGTATTTACTCGCCTACCTACGGTGGTCGAATGTGAGATCTTTTCGTAATGCAGGAGGACAAAACTGTCCAGTCCCCCGTACTACACTGCCACCAATCATTCCTCTTTAGTGGAACGACGGACATGCTACGGCAGGGTTGGAATCTCCAGGACGCGGCATTCCTCAAAGGTTAATCATGTAGAGTTAATTAAGAATCTGCATTGTTATCAATCCTGTCATGGCATCTCGGCTCCAGTCACCTTCCCACCACTGTAATGTGGCTTCCTTCCGTCTTTTTTTCTGGATATTTTCAAAGCATTTATCCCAATGATCTCTCCTTCTTGATACCTCAACCTCTTCGATCTTAGATTGGCGGGTAAATCTCGCCGTTTTACTGTTGAAATAGCAAAAGATGCAACCATAGATTCTATTCTAATAGTTTCACATTTCTCCCACGTGAAAGTCACTTCCGGTTTCTTGCTACCCTATCACCTAGTATCTTCAAAAAATTAAATGAAACGTCAATGACTATATTCCGGCTTCCTGAATACTGTTCTTTTATTGTATTTTCTGTTCCCTAAAGTCTTCTAATTCTCTTTCACACCCAATAATCCCCTGTGTCTTTGTGGTATTATCGCCATCTTGTCTTTTTGAAACCAGTTCTTTTATTGTCCTTTGTCCTCACTAAAGTCTTTTCATTCTCTATCACTCCCAGTAACCACTTGTGTCTTCGTGGCATTATCGCCATCTTGTCTTTTTGAAACCAGTTCTTTTATTGTCCTTTGACCTCATTAAAGACTTCTCGTTCTCTTTCACACCCAGTAACCCCCTTGCGTCTTAGTAGTATTATCGCCATCTTCTGTCTTCCTGAAACCAGTTCCTTTATTGCCCTTTGTCCTCAGTAAAGTCTTTTCATTCTGTATCACTCCCAGTAACCCTTTGTATCTTCCTGGCATTATCGTCATCTTCTGTCTTTCAGAAACCAGTTATTTTATTGCCCTTTGTCCTCATTAAAGTCTTCTCATTCTCTTTCACTCCCAGTGACCCCTTGCGTCTTAGTGGCATTATCGCCATCTTCTGTCTTCCTGAAATCTGTTCTTTTATTGTCCTTTCTCCTCACTAAAGTCTTCTCATTCTCAATGCAATGTTCCGTTGCCTTCATTAATCTTTACGCGTGCAAATTATAATTAAAACCACTTTTGTTTGTTTTGTTTTTATTGTTGTTGATAATGCTGCTACTGTTATTATTATTGTTGCTAGAAGAAGAAGAAGAAGAAGAAGAAGAAGAAGAAGAAGAAGAAGAAACAGCTTTTTGTTTCAATAGTGTATTTTTACAGCATTAAATTTGAAAAATATAAACATGAAAACCCGACCATTGCAGATCAGATTTTGTCTTTCTACCTCGGGCATTAAATAAAAGTTTACTTTCTACGCCGCTACTCGCCTTGCTACTCACCCCCCCCCCCCCGCCCCGGGGCGAATCTAAAACAAATGAAATTTAGAAATATTTTTATTCATAAAAAATTAAGCGATTAATTCCTTACTAACTGCAGCAATAAGAATAATAAATATAAGAAAAGAAAGAACAAAAACAAAAAAGTAATCATTTCATCCAACAATAAAACGAATCTACGTTATTTCCAGCTGCCGGTTATTCTAACATTACACTACGTAAGAGCCTCTGTCAAGGTTGACGATGGGTGTAACAGCGTTTTACAGTTATTACTATCTGTAGTTATGGAAGAGTGGTTTGCCAATGTGTTCACATTCAAACTCTCTTCTTCGACAGCCAACACGATATGTCTTTTGTTGTGTTGGAACATAGGGTAGGGAAAATAGATTCATGCCTTTCCCAATAGTATTACTTCAAAGTAAAAACACGTAAACTCAACTGAAATTTGCTGTTTTGCCACTTGACTCTTCTAATTTCAACATATGAATCGTTTGTACAAAAATATGAAGTACATATCGTCCATTTCTTTTTTAAATATGGCGTTCCACCAGGACTGAGATGATAAATGTTCGCCAAAGTTTCCCTATTTTTTATTATATACAAGTTGGCATGACTTCTTAAGAAAACGGTTTACCGTTACCTCCTCAATGGTTTTCGATCCATCACCTAGACTGATCGACATTCAAGGCTAGAGAGCCTAGACTGATCGACATTCAAGGCTAGAGAGCCTGGACTGATCGACATTCAAGGCTAGAGAGCCTGGACTGATCGACATTCAAAGCCTAACTGATCGACATTCAAGGCTAGAGAGCCTAGACTGATCGACATTCAAGGCTAGAGAGCCTTGATCGACATTCAAGGCTGAGAGCCTAGACTGATCGACATTCAAGGCATTAGCCTGACTGATCGACATTCAAGGCTAGAGAGCCTCTGATCGACATTCAAGGCTGAAGAGCCTGGACTGATCGACATTCAAGGCTAGAGCCTGGACTTCGACATTCAAGGCTAGAGAGCCTAGACTGATCGACATTCAAGGCTAGGGAGCCTAGACTGATCGACATTCAGTAGACACATTCAAGGCTAGAGAGCCTGGACTGATCGACATTCAAGGCTGAGAGCCTGGACCGATCGACATTCAAAGAGAGCCTGGACTGATCGACATTCAAGGCTTCGATCGACATTCAAGGCTAGAGAGCCTGACTGATCGACATTCAAGGCTAGAGAGCCTGGACTGATCGACATTCAAGGCTGAGAGCCTGGACTGATCGACATTCAATATGTCCTGACATTTGTTGATCGACATTCAAGCCTGAGAGCCTAGACTGATCGACATTCAAGGCTAGAGAAATCGACATTCAAGGCTAGAGAGCCTAGACTGATCGACATTCAGGGCTAGAGAGCCTGGACTGATCGACATTCATTCACATTCAGGCTAAGAGCCTAGACTGATCGACATTCAACTAGAGCCTGGACTGATCGACATTCAAGGCTAGAGAGCCTGGACTGATCGACATTCAAGGCTAGAAGAGCCTGGACTGTCGACATTCAAGGCTAGAGAGCCTTTCGACATTCATAGAGAGCCTAGACTGATCGACATTCAAGGCTAGAGAGCCTGGACAACATTCAAGGCTAGAGAGCCTAGACTGATCGACATTCAAGGCTAGAGCCTGGACTGATCGACATTCAAGGCTAGAGAGCCTGGACTGATCGACATTCAAGGCTGGAGAGCCTGGACTGATCGACATTCAGGACTAGAGATGATAAACTGATCGACATTCAAGGCAAAGCCTTGATCGACATTCAAGGCTAGAGAGCCTGGACTGATCGACATTCAAGGCTAGAGAGCCTATTGATCGACATTCAAGGCTAGAGCCTAGACTGATCGACATTCAAGGCTAGAAAGACGATCGACATTCAAGGCTAGAGAGCCTGGACTGATCGACATTCAAGGCTAGAGAGCCTCTGATCGACATTCAAGGCTGAGAGCCCTTCGACATTCAAGGCTAGAGAGCCTGGACTGATCGACATTCAAGGCTAGAGAGCCTAGACATTCAAGGCTAGAGAGCCTGGACTGATCGACATTCAATTGGACTGATCGACATTCAAGGCTAGAGAGCCTAGACTGATCGACATTCAAGGCTAGAGAGCCTAGACTGATCGACATTCAAGGCTAGAGAGCCTGGACTGATCGACATTCAAGGCTAGAGAGCCTGACCTGATCGACATTCAAGGCTAGACCTAGACTGATCGACATTCAAGGCTAGAGAGCCTGGACTGATCGACATTCAAGGCTAGAGAGCCTGGACTGATCGACATTCAAGGCTAGAGAGCCTAGACTGATCGACATTCAAGGCTAGAGAGCCTAGACTGATCGACATTCAAGGCTAGAGCCTGGACTGATCGACATTCAAGGCTAGAGAGCCTGGACTGATCGACATTCAAGGCTAGAGAGCATTTCAAGGCTAGAGAGCCTGGACTGATCGACATTCAAGGCTAGAGAGCCTGGACTGATCGACATTCAAGGCTAGAGCCTGGACTGATCGACATTCAAGGCTAGAGAGCCTGGACTGATCGACATTCAAGGCTAGAGCCTGACTGATCGACATTCAAGGCTAGAGAGCCTAGACTGACGACATTCAGATCGACATTCAAGGCTAGAGAGCCCTGGACTGATCGACATTCAAGGCTAGAGCCTGGACTGATCGACATTCAAGGACCTGATGATCGACATTCAAGGCCTAGACTGATCGACATTCAGGCTAGAGAGCCTAGACTGATCGACATTCAAGGCTAGAGAGCCTGGACTGATCGACATTCAAGGCTAGAGCCTAGACTGATCGACATTCAAGGCTAGAGAGCCTAGACTGATCGACATTCAAGGCTAGAGAGCCTAGACTGATCGACATTCAAGGCTAGAGAGCCTGGACTGATCGACATTCAAGGCTAGAGAGCCTGGACTGATCGACATTCAAGGCTAGAGAGCCTAGACTGATCGACATTCAAGGCCAGAGAGCCTGGACTGATCGACATTCAAGGCTAGAGAGCCCTAGACTGATCGACATTCAAGGCTAGAGCCTGGACTGATCGACATTCAGAGCCTGCTGATCGACATTCAAGGCTAGAGAGCCTAGACTGATCGACATTCAAGGCTAGAGAGCCTGGACTGATCGACATTCAAGGCTGAGAGCCTGGACTGATCGACATTCAAGGCTGAGAGCCTGGACTGATCGACATTCAAGGCTAGAGAGCCTAGACTGATCGACATTCAAGGCTAGAGAGCCTGGATCGACATTCAAGGCTAGAGAGCCTGGACTGATCGACATTCAAGGCTAGAGCCTGACTGATCGACATTCAAGAGCCTGGAGATTCAAGGCCTAGACTGATCGACATTCAAGGCTAGAGAGCCTGGACTGATCGACATTCAAGGCTAGAGGCCTGGACTGATCGACATTCAAGGCTAGAGAGCCTAGACTGATCGACATTCAAGGCTAGAGAGCCTGGACTGATCGACATTCAAGGCTAGAGAGCCTAGACTGATCGACATTCAAGGCTAGAGAGCCTAGACTGATCGACATTCAAGGCTAGAGAGCCTGGACTGATCGACATTCAAGGCTAGAGAGCCTAGACTGATCGACATTCAAGGCTCAGAGCCTAGACTGATCGACATTCAAGGCTAGAGAGCGACTGATTCACATTCTAGAGAGCCTGGACTGATCGACATTCAAGGCTAGAGAGCCTAGACTGATCGACATTCAAGGCTAGAGAGCCTAGACTGATCGACATTCAAGGCTAGAGAGCCTAGACTGATCGACATTCAAGGCTAGAGAGCCTGGACTGATCGACATTCAAGGCTGAAGAGCCTAGACTGATCGACATTCAAGGCTAGAGAGAGCCTGGACTGATCGACATTCAAGGCTAGAGAGCCTGGACTGATCGACATTCAAGGCTAGAGAGCCTGGACTGATCGACATTCAAGGCTAGAGAGCCTGGACTGATCGACATTCAGGCTAGAGAGCCTGGACTGATCGACATTCAAGGCTAGAGAGCCTAGACTGATCGACATTCAAGGCTAGAGAGCCTAGACTGATCGACATTCAGACCTGATCGACATTCAAGGCTAGAGAGCCTAGACTGATCGACATTCAAGGCTAGAGAGCCTGGACTGATCGACATTCAAGGCTAGAGAGCCTGGACTGATCGACATTCAAGGCTAGAGAGCCTAGACTGATCGACATTCAAGGCTAGAGAGCCTGGACTGATCGACATTCAAGGCTAGAGAGCCTAGACTGATCGACATTCAAGGCTACTGAGAGCCTAGACTGATCGACATTCAAGCTAGAGCCCTAGACTGATCGACATTCAAGGCTAGAGAGCCTGACTGATCGACATTCAAGGCTGAGAGCCATTCCAGGCTAGACTAGACTCGACATTCAAGGCTAGAGAGCCTGGACTGATCGACATTCAAGGCTGAGAGCCTGGACTGATCGACATTCAAGGCTAGAGAGCCTGACTGATCGACATTCAAGGCTAGAGAGCCTGGACTGATCGACATTCAAGGCTAGAGAGCCTAGACTGATCGACATTCAAGGCTAGAGAGCCTGGACTGATCGACATTCAAGGCTAGAGAGCCTGGACTGATCGACATTCAAGGGCTAGAGAGCCCTGGACTGATCGACATTCAAGGCTAGAGAGCCTGGACTGATCGACATTCAAGAGCTAGAGCCTTCAGACTGATCGACATTCAAGGCTAGAGAGCCTGGACTGATCGACATTCAAGGCTAGAGAGCCTAGACTGATCGACATTCAAGGCTAGAGAGCCTAGACTGATCGACATTCAAGGCTAGAGAGCCTAGACTGATCGACATTCAAGGCTAGAGAGCCTAGACTGATCGACATTCAAGGCTAGAGAGCCTGGACTGATCGACATTCAAGGCTAGAGAGCCTAGACTGATCGACATTCAAGGCTGGAGAGCCTAGACTGATCGACATTCAAGGCTAGAGAGCCTGGACTGATCGACATTCAAGGCTAGAGAGCCTGGACTGATCGACATTCAAGGCTAGAGAGCCTGACTGATCGACATTCAAGGCTGCCTAGACTGATCGACATTCAAGAGAGCCTGGACTGATCGACATTCAAGGCTAGAGAGCCTAGACTGATCGACATTCAAGGCTAGAGAGCCTGGACTGATCGACATTCAAGGCCAGAGAGCCTGGACTGATCGACATTCAAGGCTAGAGAGCCTGGACTGATCGACATTCAAGGCCTGGACTGAGACATTCAAGCCTTCTGACTGATCGACATTCAAGGCTAGAGAGCCTAGACTGATCGACATTCAGGCTAGAGAGCCTGGACTGATCGACATTCAAGGCTGAGAGAGCCTAGACTGATCGACATTCAAGGCTAGAGAGCCTGGACTGATCGACATTCAAGGCTAGAGAGCCTAGACTGATCGACATTCAAGGCTAGAGAGCCTGGACTGATCGACATTCAGGCTAGAGAGCCTAGACTGATCGACATTCAAGGCTAGAGCCTGGACTGATCGACATTCAAGGCTAGAGACTGATCGACCTGAGACCTGGTCGACATTCAAGGCTAGAGAGACCTTCAAAGACAGTCTGATCGACATTCAAGGCTAGAGAGCCTGGACTGATCGACATTCAAGGCTAGAGAGCCTGGACTGATCGACATTCAAGGCTAGAGAGCTAGACTGATCGACATTCAAGGCTAGAGCCTAGACTGATCGACATTCAAGGCTAGAGAGCCTGGACTGATCGACATTCAAGGCTAGAGAGCCTGGACTGATCGACATTCAAGGCTGAGAGCCTAGACTGATCGACATTCAAGGCTAGAGAGCTGGACTGATCGACATTCAAGGCTAGAGAGCCTAGACTGATCGACATTCAAGGCTAGAGAGCCTAGACTGATCCATTCAAGGAGAGCCTAGACATTCAAGGCCTGGACTGATCGACATTCAAGGCTAGAGAGCCTAGACTGATCGACATTCAAGGCTAGAGAGCCCAAAAGCTAGACCTGATCGACATTCAAGGCTAGAGAGCCTAGACTGATCGACATTCAAGGGCTGAGAGCCTGGACTGATCGACATTCAAGGCTAGAGAGCCTAGACTGATCGACATTCAAAGGCTAGAGAGCCTGGACTGATCGACATTCAAGGCTAGAGAGCCTAGACTGAATCGACATTCAATTATTCTGCAAAGCCTGACTGATCGACATTCAAGGCTAGAGAACCTAGACTGATCGACATTCAAGATAGAGAAATAAACTGATCGACATTCAAAATAGAGCCTAACCCGACATTCAAGGCTAAAAGATGGGATCGACATTCAAGGCTAAGAGCCTAGACTACATTCAAGGCTAGAAGACTGATCGACATTCAAGGCTAACCGCCTAGAATTGCTCGACATTCAAGGCTAGAGAGCCTTTAATAGTTAACAGATTTACCAAAGACATTCAAGGCTAGTTAATTTTTGAAGGTTGAAAACACTTATAAAAAGAACAATTTAAAAAAAGTTTTTAATAAAAGCATTCATTAAGGAAAATTATTGCCAGAAATACAAAGATACCAAATTTTTTCCTGGGTAAGAAAATAAATATTACCAACAGTAAAAATCTTGTAGGCATTAAATGACCCATTGAAGATGATAAAACAAAACAAATCAAACCAAACCAAACAAAATGTTTAATAATGACTACCGCCTGAGGATATTAGTTCAAATGTAAAGAATAAAAATATAAAAAACAATATTAAATATGAAGTAAAATCTTTATTAATTTATTCATTATTTTTAAAAATTCTTAAATGATTTTCAAACCAAACCAAATGTTTAATAATGAAAAGGCTTATTATTTAAATCAATAACGATAACAATATTTATTAACGATAACAATATTTATTAGTATTAGAAAAGTCTTCTTCTAACATCTCGGCCCTTATCTAAAGAAATTTCACTGCTTTAGCAATTCACAGCTTCCCTTTTCTTTTTTGACAATTGATAATAAAAAAAAACAATTCTCCAACTTTGTCCCCAAAAAACACTAAATATCACCTCTCGGCTGACTTTCCTTACCAGGCTATGGTCAGCAGATAATGCCATAACCTGAATTTTAAAAAAAGTGTCTCCATTTCGGCTTTTGCACCGGCTCTCTCCTCTTCTTTTTTACAAGTGATAATGGAAGGAAAACAATTCTTTAACTATGCCCTTGTTTCCAGAACATCTTAATTTTGACCTCGACCGACCTTACCTTACTGGGTTTTGGCCAGCAAATAATTCCATAACTTGGAATAGTTTCATAGTCAGTTGTCAATATGGCTTTTTGTAGGAAAATCAGATGTTTCTGTCTTTCCCTTCTGCCTTTATCCAAGAAAAAACAAACCCTCTGAATCTACTAAAATCTGGTTTTGACTCTCGGTATGTTTATCGATCTATCTTTCAACACTTAAAGTGTCATATCTCTCTCAGTATAGCTATCGAGCTGTCCTTTCAACCGTTAGTGCTATCAAGCTTTAGGTAAAAATAGTGAAACTCAGGTTGTTGCTTTGGACATCTCGAAAGTGTTCGACAAGGTTTGGGATACCGGTCTCCTTCACAAGTTGGACATCTACATTAGAACAAAAAGATCTAGAGGAATGGCCGTTCAGGATAACTTTCATTTGGAGGTTCGATAAGAAAGACTGAATCAGTTCAAAAATCCACCGGAAGATACGATATTTCAACTTGTGAAGAAAGTTATCCTGAACGGCCATTTCTCTAGATCTTTTTGGTTCTAATGTAGAGATGTCCCCGGAGCTCTATCCTTGGACCTACATTGTTCTTAATTTTGATGAATGGTCTTCCTGATGGCATCAGTTCTCAATTTGGTATTTATGATGATTATACAACCATTTACTCCTGTCTCGATATTTAATTGGCAGTTGATTTTAAAAAATGACCTACAATTTAACTGGAGCGAATAATGACTTGTTAATTTCAATGCCTCCAAAACGAAACTGCGCACTATTAATCATCTGAGAGACTCTTTTCTGCTTTCCATCAATGTGGCTGATGCTAATCTTCAAGAAAGTGATTCGTCGCGCCTTCTCGTGCTAATATTTTCGGCTGATAGGAAGTGGAAATATTGTATTGAATCAATTGCTAGGTCAACTGCTAAGAAAGTTGATTCATTGTGTCGTGCTAAACAATTTTTCTCTCTAGAATCTAAATACCATTCGTCCATGCTTTGAATATTGACGCCACATATGGTCTGCTGCTCCTGCTGTATATTTAGAGATTCTTGATAAAATCCAAAGAAGAATCAGCAATATTATTGATCTTGACCTGGCGTCTCGGCTTCAGTTGCTTTCTCGCCAGCGCAATGTAGATTCCCTGTGCCTTTTCTATAAATACTTTCATGTAATTCGGATGAACTCTTTGCTTTACTACCTAGACTTTATAAATTTAAACGCAGTACTAGATTAGATACAAAGACTCATCAATTCATAGTTGAATTGGTTAGATTTAACCGTAAGTTCTACGTTAACCTTTTCTTTTCTCTAACTTCTCACTGGTGGAACTCTATTTCGACTCTATGCTTTACAGCCAACTTTGATCCTCAAAAATTTAAATGCAATGTCAATCGTTATCTACTGTCTTCCTGGTTATTCTTCTATTGTTTTCGCTCAATTTTCGCTTGTGGAACTCTCTTCCGGCTTCTTGCTTTCCTGTCAACTTTAATCCTCAAAAATTTAAATGCAATGTCAATCGTTATCTACTGTCTTCCTGGTTATTCTTCTATTGTTTTCGCTCAATTTTCGCTTGTGGAACTCTCTTCCGGCTTCTTGCTTTCCTGTCAACTTTGATCCTCAAAATTTAAATGCAATGTCAATCGTTATCTACTGTCTTCCTGGTTATTCTTCTATTGTTTTCGCTCAATTTTCGCTTGTGGAACTCTCTTCCGGCTTCTTGCTTTCCTGTCAACTTTGATCCTCAAAAATTTAAATGCAATGTCAATCGTTATCTACTGTCTTCCTGGTTATTCTTCTATTGTTTTCGCTCAATTTTCGCTTGTGGAACTCTCTTCCGGCTTCTTGCTTTCCTGTCAACTTTGATCCTCAAAAATTTAAATGCAATGTCAATCGTTATCTACTGTCTTCCTGGTTATTCTTCTATTGTTTTCGCTCAATTTTCGCTTGTGGAACTCTCTTCCGGCTTCTTGCTTTCCTGTCAACTTTGATCCTCAAAAATTTAAATGCAATGTCAATCGTTATCTACTGTCTTCCTGATTACTCTTCTATTGTTCTCGCTCTTTGATAATGTTTCTGTTTTCTAATTCTTTCACACTTAGTAACCCCTTGTGCCTCAGCGGCTTGCATGGTGTGAAATAAAAACAAAAATCGATATTGATCAAATGCTGCCATTCAAAGATGAGTAAATTCGATGCTACATATTGGAAGCAGAGTCGATTGGAAGAATAAACAAATTGACAAATCCCACTTTGTCAAAACGCCCGCTAGAGGGCGCTCATTAAACCTATAAATAGGGAATCATATTCTCTCTTTTCAGCTCTGGCTTTCAGATATAGTCGCACGTAGATAAGAACGCTGCCACTGGGGCGCGTTCGCTTCTTTGGTCCTCCTTTGACATTTGGACTCTCTCACACACGCATATACGCACACGTCTATCACACAGGCTTATTTCACACACACACAAACAAGCATATTCTTCTTATAGCTATTTTTAATGTTTGTTTTTTTTTCCTTCCGTTACAATTGTCTACATATGTAATTCCTTTTCTTAATAAAATGCATTATATCATTTGTTTTATATTTATTGTTTTGGTACTTATTTTTACCTGGACTCACGTGAGTCCGCCAATATTGTTTGCGGGATAAATGTTCCAGGAACCCGTAACTATTTAATATTCAAAGTCTTTATTATCGCAACGTAATGGTGACTAATGGTTACCCAAACGTACCAGCATCCAGCAACATATGACTGGCATGATAAAATCATAAATAATTTTTGAGTTGAGAAAGAACATTGATTTGATTTGTTCATGAAATGATCGACGAATCGATGTTTGGCTCATTTTTACCGTATTAGGATGTTTCCCTTCAGGGCGCAGGCAATCATGGCTCTCTACAACTTCCTATTTTTATTCTTACTACTTTAAATAATATCTCTTACAATAAATTTCTAGTCTTTTTTTTTCGTCTCGCTTTCGATTTATAGATTCTTTTTCGTTTTGACATTTTCCCTGTTTAGATGTCTGGAAACTACGCTTTATCTAGCACCGTGAGAATCGAACTCGCAAATAACAATATGTGAAACTAGCTTGTTAGCCATCACTCTAAGATGTTTTCTTCTCAATATGGATATGCTGATTGTCGAGATAAAATCAATTATATAGTCAACTGGCAATGATGGAAAGACAAACAAAGAGAAAGCGTTGCTGTAATAAATAAATAAGTGTGGAGGTAAATATTGTTACTGCCTAACTGATCTATCAGTGATAGTGACGTTATTTAACTGGGAGTTTTGTACTGAAAAATATTTTGATGTAAAAAACACATAGCCCAATGCAAGGGAAGTAACTCTAGTCTATATAAAAATAAATCTATGCTCCTTCATGATATAGGCAGTTATAGTTCTCAATGGCATTATTGTAAAGTGAAAACGCAATAAGACTTGAAATTCGAAAACGACTAGGTGGTCCCGTTCTCCGTGCCGATAACCGTTATGTCATTGCACTCATCCGTGTCCCTTCATGACGTAAGTGATCAAGGCTCTCTACAGCTTCCTTTTCATTAATACCTGTAGATAGCTATGTCTTCTTGAAAGATAGAAGATAGCGGAGTGGTTTCCCGTTTTCTCCTCCACAGTGTTGAATTCAGAGTATTTCTTTTCCTCGATTGGTTTCTACCCAAGGTTAATGAGTCCAATCTATCATACTATTCAACCCATAACTGAAGAAAGGCATAAAACACGAAAAAGAACGGAATAAAAGACGAGAGCTGAATTTGAACACGGCTCGTCAAATTTAACTAACCACACATTCTCCATTGACTTATTTACCTATTCCTGTAAAAAAAAAGAAAAAAAAGAAACCTTCGCACGCGACAAAAGCTATTTCGCTTGAAAAACGAGCGAATTTTCCGCCATCATGATGATGTATTAGGATACTTTTAATGGCGAAATGGTTTTATTTTGTCTCTATTTTTAAAGCATGTATAGAGAACTTTTTTTAATGTTGAAAATTAGCTTTATTGAACAAAATATCTACGACCATTTCCTTTGGTTTGGTTTGTTTTATGGCATACCAACCTCAATAGGTTTTTTAATGCCTACAAGATTTTTATTGCTGATAATATGTTTGTTTCAAAATGTATTTCTGTTAATTTCTTTTTCTGAAAATGTATTGCTGGTAATTTTTAAAAAACGTATTGCTGGTAATTTTTTATTCAAAAATTCATTACTGGTAATACAACCTATTTTTACACATCATGACCCCAGTTTAGGGGTTAACTATTTGCCCATAGCTGAGACTCTAACAGGTGCTAGCACCTCGGGTCAGGGTGGACCTGGGAACACCAGCAAGTAAGAGGTGATTCCACGCTCCTCAAAACCTCCTGTTCAAAGACCTTGATGGTGGGTGTAGCTTATCGTCTTACCCAGGACGACCGAGCATTTCGTGCATCAATCTTCAACTGTCTCTCAAGCAACTTCATGTCCTCCCACAATTTCATCTTTCTCGACAAAGAACTGTTCTTGGGCCCTTTTAATTTTGTTTCTCGCAAAAAGAATTCGGTAGAAATCGGAATAAATGTTTAACTGAAAGTACCCCAGAAGTTGTGATAGATTAATTCTTACCCAATGATTAACCCTTAAACGGCGGGAAGTGACTGTATGCTAAACAGGTAACAATTTTTTTTAAATGATAGCTTTTGTTTATTTCCATTTTAATTATATGCAAAAACTTTTACTCTTTTGGATTACAAAAATAGAAAAGTGGAAATAAATGGTAATTTCTTAAATATTTCTTAACAATATGATACTCTTTGACTCATTCCATGTACAATGGAATTGTGTATTCTTTTCACCAAATTGACACCATTTTTCGACTCTTCTCTTCAAAAAGTTTCCACGAAGACATAGCGCAGCTTTATTTGCATACTCCATGAAATGATAAAACCTCATGAATGCTAGAATTGCAATTAATCATTTAGATGATAATAAAGAAATTATGCCTGTATCATTGGGGAAAAATAAGTACCGTAATTCCCCATGTATAATACGCCTTTTTTCTATAAAAAAATAATAAACAAAATCATGGGTGTGTATTATGCACATCTACAAAAAAAACTTTAAAAAATTGCCGTAAAATAAAAACATTTATCAAATGTTTAAAACCATTTTTTTTTTTTTTAAAAACGCTGGCCTAATTATTTTGATTATCAAACAGGGCGTGCAAACCCGTTATCATTATGGTTTCCCATTTAAAATGCTTGGTCGGCTCATTTTTTTTTTAAATGAAAATGGTGTTCCCTGTCTATTTTTTTTCTGGTGTTCTTGAAACCTTACCTTGTTATCTCCCCTTTAATTCCTTCCGCAGCTGCAAACGCGTACACACAGTCTTTTAGTCATGTTCCTCTCTGTGGGGTCGAGAGATATCTGCGAAGTGTTGTCACAATTTTGAAGGTTGTCCTGATGTTATATAGACCGCAGATTTTGATTTCCTCCTCCTCCTCTTGTACCCGCCTATCCCAGTTTTGGGGGCAAACAGGGCGTGCGTATTATGCTTATCTAACGAGAAGCATTTTTTTCTCACTTATGACTTTTTGCTCGGTTTGTAAGCAGCGGACGATCCCTTTCTTTTATTGTATTTTTGAGGGCCGGTGAATGTTGGTTTACGGTATCCTTATTACTGGTTCCCATATTGTATTTTTCTCCATTGTGAACTGTATCGAAGGTCTTTTGTTGATATGTTCTGATTCATTAGTTTACGAATCTTCCTGATGAGTGCCAGAGAAAAGTCAATGATAACAATCTGTCTCTGACTACTGAGATAGTTGACTATGAACTGTTCTGGTTGAGATAAAGACATGCAATGATAACAGCAAAAATGGGAACCAATATGAGCAATGATAACTGGTAAAAAAGACATGAATGATAACTGAAAACAAAAATTGCTGAGGTTTATAATACTCAGAAGTTCATACCCAGATGTCCTCAAGGACACAGTGGATAAAGGTGTTGGTTAGATCTAGTGACAGACCCAAAGAAGGTGAGTTCAATACCTGGTTAAGGCAGTGGAGAACTTTCAAAGGGAAAATTAGCAGGATAACTGACATCCATCAAACATGGCATGTGGAACTAGAACAGTCTACCCCAGTGATCGAATTAAAGGGTTCAGTTCGAAATTCCAACCACCTGAAGAAGGCCGGAGTGTACAACGGCCGAAACGTTGTGACAAATATGGCAACAAAAATGAGGACAATAATACCTCATCTCAGAAATATAGACAGACTCTTCATTTGTTGTTGTAAGTTAATTGACCTTACATTAATACCAAGAACAAAAGTGTTTTGCCTTTGGAAATTTGATGATATTTCTGCTTACTGTATAAAAAAATAAATAAATATGAAGAAATCTTCTCAAAGATAACTCACCTGGAAGAAAGAAAATTATTTCCCTATTCATCAGCCCTAAAAAAAAAAAAAAAAAAAAAAGATGTTTTGAAAAATTAATTCTCCATAATCAACTTCATAAGGGACCAATTTTAGCTTGCATGAGATTATGGAATTGAATTTTTCAAAGGGGCTGGAAACAACTCTAAAATTCTCAGGTGAACAATTGTCATAATTTGATAAAAGATTCATTGACTTCCATCTTCTCATGATGACTTATCAAGTGATAGAGTCAAGCAGAAAGGATTTCTCTTTTATTTTAGTCATTAAAACAGACATTTTAAAACAAGGAGAAAACCTTTTGTTTTGTAGTTGCTGTAAATAGTAAATCAAAAAGAAGAAAATTGCCGGTTTTTGTTCTACACATCTCAAAGCTTTATCAAGGAGTATAAGATGTATGCACAACTAGAGTTATTAGTCTAGATAGATAGATAGATAGGTAGGTACATACATACATACGATTTGCATTTTTATTTGTTTTGTTTTTTAAAGTAACAGTCAAAATTGAAAAAAATAAAATAAAATAAAGGAAGTCAAAAGGTTCAATAAAAAAAAGGCTAGCAACAAAACTAAATTTTGTAAACAGGATGACTTTATTTACATTAAAAAAAAAAATTACAGTATGAAATTTTCAGCTTTATGATTTATTTTTTTTTTTGTTTTGAGAAATTGTCAGCTTTTTAGGAGGAAAGCTGAATAAAGAAACTATAACAACCAACATAAAAATAACATTGAGACAAACTACAATATTTACATACAGCCAAGTCTGAGTACACATATTCATGCATACAAACACTTCTATGACAGATTGGCAGGGGAGCAGTCATGGCCCCCAAATTAAGCAAAAACGACAGGGAGCAACCATTATATTCCAAAGAAATAATTTTATATTGAGGCAAATGAAAAAAAAAGTGCATGGTTTTTTTTTTTGGGGGGGGCAGATGGGAATATCTATAAAACACATTAAACATTTGTTTTAAAAAACAAATTTTTAAAAAACATTTGTTTTAAAAAACAAAAAAATTGCAGGAAACAAAGGCTAACAAAAGCAAATATAATTATCATCAAAGTCTCCATAATGGGGATAGGGTGGAATAAATAAATCATCCTAATGATCTTGTTCTGTTACTAACTGCAAAAGACTGTTGCATGATGGGATTACTCTGTCATACACAATTTCAGAAGGAAACTTTCTTTTCCTGAAGGCAATTTTGTGCCATTCTTCATTAAAAGAAATTCTATTTATCTTCACATTCCCCTTAAATAGCTTCGAAATTGACAAATGAAGCTATTAACTTAAAATGTTTTCATTTCCTTTTGCATCCCATATGCTTTGATAATCACAAGTGACCTGTGAATTACCCCTACAACTAATTTTGTGCCAGCATACACACAGAGATAATTATGCACTATTATTTCCATAATTCTATGCATTTGTTTTGCCAGTAACATTTTGCTGTATGAGTTATCTCCCTTATGCTGGCGACTATAGGTGGCAGTGTCTTATGACAACAGCAGACTCTTCAAAGATGTTTAATAATTTAAAAAAAAAAAAAAAAAATTAGATGTGGACACACAGAAAAATACTGTAGAAATTACCTTGAAGCTTGAGTGAGTGTCATCATGCAGTGTTGATCCCTATGTCTATATCTGTAAACACTATATCCAATATTGAGCACTATTTTATATATTTTAAACAAACAATTTTTTCTGTTTTTTTTTTAGAAGAAAGAAATATTGCAAAATAGAAAGTTTTTGTCTGACATGTTTCATTGGACTGAGTTTATGTTTACATTGATGCAACTGTGAATGGGAGACGCAGGGAATTTAAAAAAAAAAAAAAAAAAAAATTTTTTTTAATGTATTTTGGGTATAAAATTTCCAGCACCACTCGTTCATGCACATGTGCAGATGCATCAACGTAAACAAATTTAGTCCAATGAACTAAAGACTGAAACATTTCACACAATTTTTTTTTTTTTTTTCACTTTGTCAAATTTCTTTCCACTAAAATTGTTCTTTATATATGAAAAAATATATATATTGCTTTAAACGTTATTTTTAATGGATACTCATATTTGAGTAATTACTCCCTTTATTTATTAAACAGTTTTGTTTTTTTTCTATGTGCTGACCTGAATATTCAAAGAATCTTATTAAAGAGAAATATGTGCTTTCCCCACAGGATTTGAACCTGCGTCCTCCTGGGCAGTGGCAACCATCATTTTCAAATATTCAAGATTTGAGACAAAAATAGAATATACTGCTCAATAAATAAACAGAGTATCTACTCAGAAGTGAGTACTGATTAAAAATAACATTTAAAGGTGATAAAATCTGTCAGATTAATAAATAAAAAAAAATCCATTACTTTAGAAATATTTTGTCACTTGTTATTTTTAGTTCATACGTATGTTTGAGTAGGTGCTCCGTTTACAGTATATTTGTTTATTTTCCTCTATCAGCTTAAATGTTTGAGAAATTAAAGAAAATGTGCTCTCCAGCAGGAATCGAACCTGCATATATAAGTAATTATACAAAGAATTAATTAGCAATGTTAATGTTATTAATGGTGAAATCACTTCGCTAACATAACTTAAGGAAACATTAACTTACTATCAATTCCTTGTTATCAGATGGAATTGATGAGACTGAGCTGAATACTTTTGATAATTTGAAATAATCATCTTTGGAGTATAAATATAAGAATCGTGTTATTCAAGGAATAGATAGTAAGTTAATGTCTCATTAAGTCTCGTTAGCAAAGTGATTTCGCCATTAATCACATTAACATTGCTAATTAATTTTTTATATAATTACTTCTTTATGATTATATAATCTCCCACGTGGAAACACAGTCAAGTATGAACAACATGGCTAAATTAGTCATCAAATAAATATAAATTATGAATCCCTTTATAATCCTCCTTAGAAATAATAAATGATTTGCTTGACTTGAATATGTGTTATTCTACAGTTCTCACACATCAAAGAGATTGAAGGGGAGGGGATGGATTCTGTCAAATTGATCAACAGAATGGTCCACTGAGAAGCAAAATAGAAAGAAATTCTGGAAAGTTCTATAAATTGAATTGAGAATCTCATCAAGAAATTCAACAGTATTGATCTAGGATTTAAACATTTAGATTTGGTTATTTTACCAGCTCACCAATCCCACGGATCATTTTGCAACAAATCTAGTTTTAAAATTTGTTTTTATTTTGTGTCTATTTTGCAGACAAATCCTTTTATAAGTCATTATTATGTAAGTGTGGGGGATGTAATTTGCTTTTACTTGCATTCTGTAGCCAGGTATTTATTCAGTTTTCTTTTTATGTTTTGGAGTAGAGTTTTGTTACATTTAAGAATTCTAGAATAGCTTAGGGTTTGACACCCTCAAAGAGGGCCCTAAGATAGGGCATATTGTAGAAGTATTTTCGTATAAGTGCCAGTTTTTCACAGTTAATTAAAAAAATGTTTGACAGTACTTCTTGGCAATTTGGGAATTTTGATGTGTCTTCATTTTTTAGGAAGAAAAAGAAGTGGGTTATGTGAGTGTGTCCAATTTTGATTCTTGTAAGTATGGTATCATCTTTTCTTGAGTGTCCGGTACTGTGATGTTGTACAGTCAGAATGGGTTTTATTGATGGAAGCAGAAAAATTTCACAACATAACTAACCAATATTTTAAAATGCCCCACCTAAAGAAATCTTCCAGTATTTGAAGAGGGAAATAGTTTGAAGACAAATGACTAAAACAATTCGCTTATCGCGTAAACAAGCAAGCAAGGGTCCATTTTTTTTTAATTTTGTTTTTTTTTTTTTTTTTTTTTTTTTTTTTTTTTTAAATAAAACAACATTGATAGTTGGAATGTCTAAATCACTGATATCGCTCATCAGCTCAAAAGAAGAAACATATCCATAGATTACTAGAAGTTTGTCTTTTACAATGTGCTTCTAACAAAGAAAGAAAATTAATGGAAAGGTTTTGATTGGAACTAAGATTTGGATAATGGCACAGTGATGGGCATTAAAATAAAGAAAAAAGAACCAATGAAAATCAAAGACAGAAGCAAGCATGGGGGAGGAGAGAAAAATGTTTCCTTCAAAATAGAAAAGTAATTGATATCTAAAACAGGTTAAAAAAAAAAAAAAAATCACAGATTAGTAAATTTTATTATTTTCCTTGTTACCAAAAAGATCTTTAGCACTTTATACCATATTTACCAGCATCAAAAATATTTTTTTTTTTGTTTTACTCCTTTAAATAAATCTCAGAAATTTATCTTTTTCCCTATAGACTGAAAGTGACTTTTTTTTTTTTTTTTTAATTTACAATTTTTTTTCTCCTTTCATAACTGTTGTCCCCATGCCAGAAAATACAGTATATGAAAACAATATTTAAAATAAAGTTCAGAAATCTTTAAAAATATATCTTTAATAGAAAAAAATAAGTCTTTAGATTTTCCTATTGATGATTTTAATCAATGTTTTTTTTGATTTTATTCTTTTTACTTGTTTACAATGCAATTTGATTTCTATCATCAGCTGACAGGAAGGTTTATCAATCTGACCCAATAACATATGCTCACATAATTTACAGAGAAAAGCCCAGCCAACCAATGTGAAATGCAGAAGTAACAAAGGTGATAACAGTCTGTACCTATCGATAAATACTAACACAATACTGGATCATAGAACAATGAGTCAACTTCCTTGATATGCTACATAGATAAGTAAATATTCACAGTATATAGGCTCACAGGAAAGTAGAAGTTGTTCTATATCAATCCAAAATATTGACCATACATATATGGCTGCTCTCTTTGGTCATTCAAGATAGAAAAAGAGGAATGGCCAATAGTAAATGGACCACTATGGCCAAGAGATCATAGAAAACAGCAAAGGAAAATAAAATGACTGCTCCCCACCAGGTTTGCATGCTGAGGAAAGAGGGGGAGGGGTAAGGATCTTGTTGAAACTTAAACAGATGAGAATGGCCTTTC
>CAHIKZ030005024.1:1442500-1695000 GCA_903632075.3 Acanthosepion pharaonis | reverse complement strand
AGAAATCTGATAGACAAAAAACAAAAACATTTCGAAGATGAAAATTATTAAGGAAAGAACACAGTACTTAACTTGTACCCGACTTTTCTGCTAAATTCCTTTTTTTTTTTTTGGTTCCTGCAGGTAAGTCTTTCACGAGGGGCTTCTGTATGTCTTGCTTAAGGGTTTACGAGAATTTTCATCGTTTCATCAGCGAACTTCGACTCAGAATTGACATTTTAAACTTCAATAATTGTCCACACGTGGATGCTTTTCGGGCGCCAAGGTCATCCCCCTCCTCCTATTACGGACGGCCTCCATACACGCACTAACGCAACAGGATACGCAATATTCGCTAAGAGAGAGAGGGGGTATTCTCACTCTCTTCTTTCACGTAAGGTTTGTGTTGAGAGGGGACGGTCACTATCACCGACCTTTCCCCTACATTAATGACAGCGATATCTACCGTGATTTCCTCTTTAAGCTGGCCAATTTTTTTTAATAGAGAGGAACGTCACTCAAGATCAACCATCTCTACTGCGTGACTCGGGCGTGATTTCACACTTTTATGTTTATTGTTGCCCACGCATTACGTGCTTGGCCTACTTTATTCGCCAACTTCGATACCACAATTTGTTATTATGTGTTCTAGCTGCTTTTTGTTTTATAGTTCCAACCCAACCCTACACACGTTAATTTGTACTAAAAACCCCATTTCCTTTTGGATTTTTACCCTTGGTTTACCTTTTTAAATTTCCACTTTTTAGTTTCGAGTTCCCCTTGAGTAACATCTGAACTCATTTTACTGGGTGTTTCCCTTTTTGTGTCTACGTTAGCAGTGCACGATTTTTGGATTTGTCGAAATCTCTTTTTAAGCTTTACCCTCTTTGACGTTTTTACTGTTTGGATGCCACCTAAACGGAGGAAAGTTTTGGAACGCCGCACGTCAGCTGCCTCCGCTGCTAGAGCAGCGAGGGCGAGTGAAACCCCTGAACAGATTTCTTTGCTTCTTTCACAGATGGCCTCGAGCTCAGCTGCTCGCTTATCCATGGAAAGCGCGCCGCTCATGAACTGAAAGGTTGGCTTCAGCAGCTTCAACTGTCCTCACGCCGCCCAGGCTTTCAGTTGAAGAACGCTCACTTTAGAATTCACAGGGCGAGTCCGCGTGGCTAGGTTGAGGGCTTCACAGTCCCCAGCACAGAAAACCCTTCGCTGTTTGCATGATGCCATCACAAAAGCTTGCTCCAGGAGTTTAGAAAGCCCCAACAAACAACTTCACATCGTCATAGGAATACTAGGACTACAGCCGCCTCTAGAGCTTTGGAACAACCTCAAGAAACCGCCATCGCTTTTAGAAATGCCCTATCCACCGTGATCTGCCAGAGCCTTAGAAAGCCCTGCACAGACCACTGTTTGCCGCATTATAAATTCCCCGCCCACTGCATCTGCTAGAGCCCTAGAAAGCCCTGCACAGACCACTGTTCGTCGCGTTAGAAATGCCCGCTTACTGCATCTGCCAAGGTTGCAGAAAACTCTGAAGTATCGCCGTCAACGGCTCAAAAACATTAGCTCATTTCGAGCTTCTTCATTGCCTGCATCATTTTGGTCAAATGTCGCATACAATTATGACCGCACTGTCAACTATTCCGCTAGGAGAGATGTACAAATAGGGGCCATGGATAAAGTTTGCACTTTTTGCAACGCAAAAAAGTGGGCGGTGAGCAACCTGGGCTTTGTTGCTCTGGGGCAAAATCAAACTCCCTTCTTTAGACGAGCCTCCCAGCCACTTAGGGATCTCCTTCTGGGTACAACTGAGTCAATGCATTTTCTTGAAGCAATACGGAAGTATAACTGTTGCTTCCAGATGACATCTTTTGGTGTGAAGGCTATTAGTGAAGGGGGATGGATGCCTACTTTCAAAGTGCAAGGCCAGGTTTACCACTTAACAGGATCACTTTTGGCTGATCAGGGAGAGCCACCTCAGTTCCTACAAATTTACTTTCTCGCAGACTACAACGAGCAGGTTGATGCGCGTCTCTGCATTCTGCCTAGCGATATTTCCATCGGTCCCCGTAGAGACATTCTGTTCCGTCTACAAGACATGCTTCACGAAACTAACAGTTACATCCGAAGCTTAAAGTTTGCGTTGCAAAACAACTCTTTGCCCTCTTTCAGTGTTGTCATCGATGCAGACAGACGGCTTCACGGTGAGCATGAGCGTCGCTTCAATGCTCCTGTACGTAATGAAATTGCCGCAGTCATCCACGGTGAGGAGCATAACAGCCGTGACATTGTCATAAAATACTGGGGCGGTGGTCTGCGCCGCATCAGTGAAACCCACCGTTCATACAACTGTCTCCAGTACCCCCTTCTTTTTCCATACGGAAGCGATGGGTACCACTTCAAAATCCTAATATGCCAGGCAAGCAGCGATTCCATGTCGACCTCAAAGACAGTCTCCTGTAGGGCTTACTACGCCTACATGTTTATGGTTAGGGAGGGTGAATTTAACCACTTGCACAGGTGCCGTCAACTATATGCAGTCCGATTGCATGGCAATTTTTTTGTTTGTCATATTGGTTTTAACGTTAGGTCATCGTAGTCTCCACTTGCCATTACTAAGACGTCTTTGTAAAGGTTACCCAGCTCTTTTGCTGCCTTCTGACTTTCATACCATCACCCGCCATCATCGCGTTTGTTTTCCCTTCAATGCCTATGTATGTTGCAACTGAATCATGGTTTCAGGACTACTTACCACAAGTGCTTTCAGTAATGCTTAACGATCCAATAGGTTAAAGCAGTAACTGCTGCCAGCTTTTACTCATAGATGTCTTAGTAATGGCAAACAGCTTTCCGTTACTTCCTTCGGTACCTTCAAATACTTGGGCCTGCATGATGTCTGCCTAAACTTTGTGTGCATAGCGTTTCAACGTTTTGTAGAAACTTAGTTCCTGTCGACTTACAAAGCACATCTTTCAAAGCAACAGCCGTCCCCAACTCTTACTGTTACATCCCCGGGCAACGTATATATATATATATATATAAATAAAGAAACATGGAAGTTTTTATTCCATTTTCAAACTTTCCATAAAGTTCACTAGTTGAAAGTGTTTCAGTTCAAAATAAAATTTATTTTTAAACATTTTTAATTCATTCATTCATTTAATATTATAAATTATTAATATTTATAATCAAAACTAAATATAAACACAAAATGAATTCACATTGTTCTGCCAGGTTCTCTTTTAAGACAATTTTTATTAATTTTTTTAAATTTATAAAAAAATTGTCCTTGTGGCGAGGCAGTTAAATTACAACAATTATTTTTAATCCCTAAAATCATCTTTTAGCCTCGGTCATTTATTTTTGTTTACAAAGCATACTACATAAACAAAAATAAATCTTTTCATAAACTGCAACTTAAAAAAAGTAGACATTCTTTTGATGAAACTTTAATTTGTTTCTACAAAATGTATGCATTTAAAAAAAAAAAAAAAAAAATGCTTTTCACACAAAAGTTTGCTTTAAAAAACCTAAAATTTAATTACAGTCAAAAATTGTATTTAATTTTATTTTACTAATATTTTTCTTTGCTATAATTGAACTTTCCTGTGTTAAATTATTATGGAATTTAAAATATTTTGAACTTTTTTCTCATGTATTCCTATTTGGAGCCAAACAAGATGCAAGTTTTATAAGTAGAAGTGTAATCTGGTGTGATTAAGCTATAGTTTTTCCACTTTTAACACAATTTGTTTCAATACTTTTAAAATAAAACCAGTAAAATTTAATTTTTTAATAATCTAATAAAACAAAAAAAACCCGATCCTATGTAAAAGATTCTCATCCTTATGAAGATTTTAATCATTTTTAATCTTATTTTTATACTTTGTAATAGTTGAATCTCATACCTTATAAAATGATCAAGTTGGATATCAACATTATTTAGTTTTCAACATTATAATATTTAAAAAAAATTATTGTAAAGTTTACTAAAATTGCTTATATCTCTTTAAAAAAAATTCAAGGGATATGTTTTTAGTGTGTTGTTGCACTTTTACTCTTTTTTTCTTTTAACAAAAATAAAATACTTTTTGATTCTTTAGAAATTATTAAATTTTTTAGCTGTGAGAAATTTATTTTAGACAGTAACACTTATTTTTTTTTAGATTGAAGATCCTTTATTATTTATTTATTAAGTTGCTGTGATAATTCATATTTAATTCTTATTAAATGCCTGTAAGCAAAGTTAAAATTTGCATTTATTTTTTTTTTATGACTGTCCTTCCAGATAAGGTATAAAATTTTAAGGAGATTGCATAATATTTAGAGGGTACCTTTGCTTGTTAAAGGTTAAAAAGTGGACAACAAAAGACCCTTTTTTATTTTACAATTAATAGCAAACCATTATTAGTTGAATCTTTACAAATTATACACATTAAAAACTAGAAACATTTTTTTATTTAACAGTGAAAAATTTAAATTTTAACCAATGATATTTATTATTTTCAAACTCCAATTCTGGCAGGTGTATCCGATACCAAGCAGAAATGTGTACTTTCAAAGTTTTTTTTTTTTAAGATTTCTGATGATAACCAAAGTAAAGCAATATGTCAACTGTAGCTAGGTACTTAAGTGATTTACATAAAGAAATTGTTCTCTTTATTGCTTAGACTCTTACCCAATTTTTTAAATAAAAAGCATATCTAACTTTATTTCATAAGCTTTTGTATTCATTTTTCTACTAAATGTTCTATTAATAAATGTGCTTTGTTCATTAAGTTTCCCCAAACCAACTGCAGGGCCTGAAAATAATGAATTTTAATCATTGTAGGAACTGTATCAGAAATTTAGAACAGTATTGGGAATTGTATCAGAATTAATAAAAATATTGTTATCATCCTATTACTAAGTTGTAGCCTCTGTCTGTCTGTCTGCTTGTTATCATAGTTCTCCTAGGGTTTTGGAGAGAGACTCCCATAACTATATATTTTCTGAAACATTACCCAGGGTACTTATATCCTTTTTATCCAAGAGGTCCCAGGGGGCACAAATTCCCCACTGAAAATTTTTTTCCCCACCTTTGATTTAAATTAAATTTAAAGTTGAACAAGGAAATGACTCCTATCCAAAATATAAAAGGAGAAAGCCAGAAGATTGAGGTCGCAACAGCAAGATCATTGAGTAATATTGAAATGCATCATTTTTCTCCACAAATTATAACAATGATTTAAAATCAACCATCATTTTCTTAGAAAAGAAAATAAATGTCTGGCATGCCACAAGGCATGGGTAATTTGGCTTATATATCTCACACAACATAGCCTAGTTCTATGAAACTCAACAATGGTTTCTACCTAACCTGATGACGACTTAAAATCAAAAGCTTGTACTATATTTCTTGTACTTTTCTTCTGAAATGAACTTTGGACAATTTTAGATGAAATTTCCTCCTTGTCCGAGAAGGATTATTCATAATTTAGAAATGCCTGATGTTTATATATTTTATCCTTTACTGACAGGATGTATTGTGCATGAAACTCCAAGTCATGCTACCGGTGAGGTAGTATATGTTTATTAATATATATTTAATAGCTCTGTTGTATTACATAGAGCACTGTTTTATTAACACTAGCACTGTGTGTGTTATATAAGATTATAACCATGCAATATGGTAGAGGCACTTATTTTGATTTCTATGCATATGTGGTCCCATTCATTTCTACCGAAATCAAATGTAATAAAATGTCCATGTCATGTTTGACCAACCAGATCTGGTAAGTCTGATTTTTATTAGTGGTACAAAATTTAATGATACCAAAGATAACAGACACATTTTACATATGGAGTCAAAATCAAGAGAAAAAGTAGGAACTGACATTTAATACAGAAAAAAAATATTAATAGTTAACCAGATTTACTCCTCACTTCTCAAACTTGATGAAGATAATAAAATTACATACCAACTAAAGGGAAACAGAAAACCATTGCATTAATAATATACTAATAGTGAATATTTAAAGAAATGACATTAAGTCCTAGCAGCCATTCCATCTTTTTTCACAAAGGGAAGCTGCCTAGATTTAATGAAAATTGTCTGAAGCACTTTGGAGATTAAATTCCAACTGCAATCTACACAAAACATGTTCTCCCAGCATACAGACGTTTTTTTTTTCTTTTATCATCAAGTGCTCCACAATAGCTGACCCCTCCTGATAAATGCCAAAACATGCTGGGAAATTTGCCTCTCCAGAAGTTGATTTGCACTGACATTTAAAAGAATAGCAGAACTTGTTTTGAAGACTGTTCCTGCAAACATTTCTTGTGGATTAGAATGAAAAACAGTATTGCAAAATAGCAGTTCAGATTTGCATAGCAAAAAATCGCGCTAGTCTAACCAATTCAAGGCAGACTTATATGGACAGGACATTTTTCAGGCTCAAAACATTTAAGCCTACAAAATTGTGGAATTTTTGCATTTATACTTGTTTGCACAATGTCCAAAAGATCAGAGAATATCCAGAAAGGATAAGGAACAGTTGCTCTTCCGTTCAATATTCTATGAAAAAGTTCTGCCTCCAACTTATTGTTGAACACACACAACCTGTCATCTATATCTTATACATAACAGTTGGGTTGGTAGACAATAGAAAATAATTTTTGCTCATAGAATTCCACAAAATATATTTGCTATAGTGGGCCCCAAAGGGCTGCCCATAGCTATCCCATCAATTTGTCTACACATTATATTGTTGATGCTAAACTGCACGGACATGGTAAAAAACTTAATTAGCTTAACAAAATACAGAATACAGAACATCAACACATACCTGTAGTTTCCTGAAAAGGAACGCAAGTAAATAAATTGCTGATGTCAAACAAACACATGAACTTAAGAAGAGAAAGAACAATTTGGAATATAATTTACAAAATTAAAGAAGTCCTTAATACAATATTTTGAATACATGTCCTGGAATGGTTGTAACAATTTTGCCAATGATTTGCTAGGATGGGTCAGACCAGAATATTCACCTTATGGGTTTTAAGTAACCTGTATAACCAGGGTCACAACAACCCCAACAGCCTAACAAAAGGTGCATAAAGTTTTACAGTGTTCATTTTTTTTTTTTTTTTTTATTTATTTATTTTCCTTATATTGAAAGACACAAATATTTGAATAACCTATAAAATATCTTAGAGACACGGATTTAGTGAGATTCAACCACACAATCCCTGCTTTACAAGAGCAGTTCACTTAATGTTTCATTAATGTAAAATAGAGTAAACTGAAAAGGGGTTTCAAATATAAAAGTTGCCAAAACCCTAAGTAATGTTTACAGTCTTTCAATGCAAAGGTCAACTGAAAATAAAATGGTCAATTTGAAGAAATTCCATGAATTTTGCAATTCTAATTTCTGGTCTCAAAAAGAAAAGCTGCATTTTTGTAATTTGAACTGTACACTCATTTTAGAGTAGTTGTCTGCATTTTAACCTATAATTTTCTGTCTTTATATAGAGAAACAGTTTTGAACATCTGCTGACAGATAAGAGCAAGCAATGATTACAGCTGTGATATTTAGCTGAAAGCTTAAAGCTCTAACCCTAAAATTAAACCAGCATTAAAATAAATTACACATTACCAGACTTGGGTTGCCAGACTGGGCAGCATTTGAAAGACCAGCATTATTAAATTTTTAATTTTGCCACTTCTAACAAAATAAGCCAGATTAATTTTCACAATGAATAAGTAAATTTTAAATTTATTAACACTAGGCCTTCAAATATAATCCAAAATGGCAACCCTGGCTTAATTCTTTCAGCTAATAGAATATTTCCAGATTAAGACACAATCCTTAAAAGAAAGAATGAAGAAAAGAACTGACCATTTTGTGCATCACAAGACGTGACATCTTTCTCAAGAGTTAATTTTTTCTGGGCACATCGGAACATTGCTTCTTCCACTGTGTCTTTGCTCAACAAACGGATAATTTTGACAGTCCTATTAAAAATAAATAAATAAAAAGGAAAGGCACAACAATTATGACAGGTAAGTAAACAATGATAAACATTATGAAAAAGATAAGAAAAGAAAAAAAAATATTCCCAATTTTTGCTAACCACTTGAGAAAGGCTGATATTGCACAAATTTTGGTGTTTTTTGCCTTTCTTGCTCTGATAGTGAATTGAATAATGAAAGCAATGAGTGTTCTTGAATGGCTGACCACATATTATTTAATTATTTTAATCTAATATAATTTAAACAGGAATCTATACAAATCCATCAAGAAGTACAAATTATCCTTTTTTTAATTAATAAACATTACAAAGAATATTCGGCACAAGAGTCTTGAAGGAAAAAAAAACATTCAAGTGTGCAAATGTAAACTTGAAATTATTGCAAGATAATTTTGGCACAACCAAATATAATTTATTCTTATTAATTACTACATTATTTCAGGCAATTAACCTTTTTATGTGGATATTAATTTCCTTTGTGCATGTGCAAACACTGCTTAGAGGAAAGTATATATCAAGAGGATTCTACAACTGAGGGGATATATATGTGTGTGGGATGTAGAAATAGTATATAGACAAAGTGAAAAAGCTTATAAACAACAGGTTTCGCCAATGAGTGTTGATGACTTCTTCAGGTCAGAATAAGTCAAAACTGTGAACTGTGTATAAGGAAAATGTGTCAGGATCTTTGAGGATAAGAGGGGCAATAAATGTAAATTACTTCATCAGATCCGTCGACCAGAAAATATTTGTATATATATATATATATATATATTACATGAATCATTCATACAAAAAAAACAGATATAGAAGTTAATGATATAAATGGCGAGAATACATCTTCGCAAACAAATTTAATAAAGTACATTAACCCTGAACCTGTAGATGAATATTATGATCCTTGTTTATAAAGTTGCATAAGGTCTTTTTTTAATTTATTTTTTTTACAAGCTTTCATCTGTGCATACAGACATCATCAGGCATGGAAATAGATTTGTTTTTGTTTTTTTACATCTATTTTTTTCGTTGTCCTGTTATTACCAGGGTCATAACATTCACCTACAGGTTCGGAATTAATGTAATTTATTAAATTTGTTTGTGAAGATATATTCTCGCCATTTATATCATTAACTTCTATATCTGTTTTTTGTATGAATGATTCATGTAATGTAAATTCAACTGCACCACATACTTGATATTATATATATATATATATATATATATATATATATACACACACTCTCACTCGACTCCTGTTGAATTCGACGTATGAGGGTCAAGCAGGTCAGTTCCAAGGAAACTGACAGCCCGACAACAGCACATGAGATTTGATTATAGTGGTGATGGACCATCCACACTTTTTTGACGGGCCAAATACAGAGACCTGGTGCACTACGTGCAACAAGGTCCCCAAAGGGCCCTCTGCAGGTTTTGAATACAGAGTTGTCCTTCTTTGAGACCATTTGCCATCCAAGGCTATAGAACCCACTCTGTCCTGCTATTTACCCATAGCTGGAGGGAGAAGAAAAGGATTCACACCTTTCCCAAGGGTATTAGCACATAAGTAAATGTAACTGGATTCGACTGGAATTCGAACTCGGCTCTCTGATTCCTCAATCCAAGATGCTATCCATTACCCCACCGTGTGTGTGTGTGTGTGTATATACCGTTGGTGTGTGTTGGATCTTAAATCAGCCTATTCAGCGTAGATCCAGTTTTTTTTTTTTTTTTTCCTCACCTGGCTTGTATAACACATTGTGCTATTATTGCTTTTGTAATATTATACAAGGTCCTGGTCTTAAGTTTATTGTCAAGAATTGTGAGATTAGTGCACTTTCAATACATTTTATCCTTAGTGAATCCTTTTCTCTCTTGATCAGGCTGGCATTTATTGAATCAAAATTGTAGTCAAATGTACTATGGTAAAATACCATTGTGATGCTCATATAGTCTTTTTTTGTTCTGAGGTTTCTGGATGTTTCACCTATGTACACCATTGAGCATTTTGTACAATCTATTCTGTATATTCCTTCATCTGCCCTGTTGCTACTATCTATATTTCTTAATGTTTTAAACGTAGTATTGATGAATTTTGGCTTAAAGTTATTTTTGATAGTAGCTGTTATGGATTTGCTAGGTACAAAGCTTTTCCACTTTGTCTCATTATATATAGTAAAATATATAAAAGATACTTATATTTCACATATTGTATTTTTGTATATTGCTCTGTATACTGTTTTGTTAACAACTTTTTATTACTTGTTATATAAAACAAGATGTGAATGGATGGAGTTCTTTTAGAAGTATATTGGAAGCCAATAAATTGGCCAGAACAAAAGGGGCAAGAAACTGGCCAGAGCGAAAAGAGTGTGGAAGTCGATTTCAGAATTATATAAAAATTCCATAGATCTAAGTACTGTCACTAAAAAGTCATTTTTTGTACACTGACTGGCTCCAAATATTTGGATTTTTGTATTCATATGTATTAACCAATCAGTGATTGTCATATGAGATACACCATCTTCTTTGAAATTGCAGACAATGAAAATTTCTTAGAATTAAATTTTGGAGACTCACTTCAAAATATAATCAACGATATTTTCCTTAAAAGGGATATTTAAAAATTGGGAAAATATTTATTAACCAATAAAGTTGAGATTAATAAATCCAATTTTTGGTTTTCTCCAGAGATGATTATTTTATTATATGATCAATTCTTGTTCGCTAGTAGTCTTTCAGTTAACCTTTTGTTATACCGGAACATACCTATTCTATTGTTAATAGACTCTCCCACATATAATAAGTAGTAGTAGTAGCAGTCGCCAGGGAGCTCAGAGTGGGTTGGTGAGTCAGTCGATGTCGGACATTAAAGTATCAACCACCACAACTAGATTGCTGCGTCATTAACTATTATTTCAAGTTCCTAACGTTTTGTATGTTGAACCCTTTTAGGATCGACTTAGTGAAATACAAGCCTCCACTGGGAAACTACTCTACAACACCTTTGACCAGGGGTATTCATACATTTGTTACACAAACTAAACTGAAATTCTCACATTTAATTACTCACATTTTTCACATACTTATTTGAGTATATAACAGTACAAATAAAATGCTTAGCGATAGTGACACATAAAAGGAAAACATGCAGACTAAGTTTGTTTACGAGCATCAACAGTTTCCCCTGTATATCTCATGCAGTTGACTGCTCTAAATTTATACACAGATAAAACAACATCATATACATCCACACATATGTAAACACAATTCATTTGGTTATACTGTATAAAAAAAAAATTTAAGAAATACACAAAATATTTTATGCAAAGTTGTTCATAAAGAATCTTTGTAATTCATTTCTTTCAATTTGAAAGAAAAAATAATACACAAATAAAAATTATTGAAATTTGTAGATCCATGTTTGAAGATTTTTACTTTATACTTTGTTCAAATATACAGAAACCCCTACAGGAGCAATAAACTGTCTAGAGAGAAAGGAGTAAAAGTAAAAATAAATTGGCTCAACAGAAAATCATTTTCAATAAAAACTGGCCTTGTATAAATTGGTAACTAATACAAGTGTTATTAGACCGAGAATTTTGATTCTCAAAATCTAATAACACTTGTATTAGTTATCGATGCATGCATGCATGCAAAAAAAAAAAAAAGAAATGGTGGTAACTTACTTTGTCTGTCCCATTCTGTGGCACCGGTCTTCAGCTTGTTTGTCATTGTATGGATTAAAGTCAATGTCATGAATGATGACAACATTGGCAGACGTCAGATTAATACCCAAGCCTCCTGCTCGTGTTGACAGCAGGAAAATGAAGATTCCAGCATCATCGTTGAAATTATTGATTAAACCTTGCCTAAAATTAAGAAAATAATTCATTTTAGGAGATATGGGAAAAGATGAAAAATTGTCAGAACTGTGAATCCTTCCCACCCACTTAATATATTCTGGATCCAAAAGTCTAACAATGTTAAAGACAAATAAAGACAACACTGAAAGGCTATTTGTGACAGGTGATTTTTTTTTCATTGACTAAGTGATGGTATTTAACCTTTAGCACTCTATAGGTGGCTATTTACTCCAAGCAAAATTTTAGTCCTGCCAATGCAAGTTGAATTTGAATTTATTAGTTGTGGAGTCATATCCTTCTATGGCAACACCTAAAACAAACTTGACTGAAATTGTGAGCCAGGATACTGTTATTTCAAATATATAGAACTAATATATAAAACACTGTATTTTGAGAGGATTCTATATATAGTAAAAGGTGAACTAATATTTATAAATAATGCAGAGTGCTAAATGCTTAAAAGAAAATTAAATCCTTTTTTTTCCTAGGCAGGTAGGTTCTCTTTGTATTTGATCATAATCTTTAACCTTACACTATTTTAAATTAGTAAATATCAATAATCTATGAAAATAGCTTAGAGAGCCTGACACAGATGTCCAAACTTTATACAAAATGAGTTATAAATTGTGTTTACAGAATTTATTCCTTGCATTGTAAATTATCAAAAGTTTAAATAATAAATGGGTCCTGAATATTAAAGTCTCAAATTGAAGAATATTAACCATTATTCCCTTTTGATATTTCTTTCACATTCACTTTTATTGTGCTTCCTCACAAATGCTCCAAACTGTCAGTCTATGGCACCAATTACACAATGCAGATTGGAAATAAAGAACAAGTTTTTGGTGAGGCTAGAACTCATCTTCAGGAAGCCTGTTTCTACCCCACCTCCAATGAGTTGTTTTACCAGTTGAGCTATATGACTTTTAAAGATGGCAGATCAAATCTCAGCTTTTAAATTCAATCTTCATTTTCTCCTGTTTGGTACCATATTTGTTATTGTGTTTATATATAGTAATAATGTTATCAGTATTATCTTGAATTGTCTTTTATTAGATGAAGCATTACAGACCATTATTAATTCTTGACTAGGATTTCTTAATTTTTTTTTTTTTTACTTTTCATTATGACTATTAGTAAATACTAAAGAATATGACATTAAAAATATTTCAACCAATTATGTTCTTCAGCCTTTTGTCAAGTGTGCATTTCGTCCTTACTGGCCAATATTTTCAAAGAACAGAACCCTAATCTGAATAATTCATGGATAGTTTCATCTAAGAATTTCGGATATTAACAAATTTATTTTTGGTAATCTTGGTAAGAAAAAATAAAAACACACATTAATTTCAACAGATTTGTTTGTATAAAAATGTACAAACTTCTTATTCTTTTCAACTTACCGTTCATGTACTGGCGTTTGTCCATCCAATCGTAAATATTTTATATCTTCTTTAATCTTAAGATATTCTTCAATAATGTCCAACATCATAGTGAATTGGCTAAAAATAAGCACTCTATCACCCTAAAAGAAAAAGAAAACAATTATTGGAATTTTTATTATAGACAAATTAAATGAAACAATTAACAAAAGCTGACTGGACAATCTTCTTTCAGTAAGTAGGCTACATGAGGCACTGTGCCCGCCACATAAGGCACTGTATCCATCTTGGTCATTAGTATCATGACTTATAAGGCAAAGAAAGGTGAACCTATTCATAAAAAAAAAAAGGTCATCTTTGAGAATGCAAAACTTCTCTGGACAGATAAACAGCAGCTATTTGCAATCCTCTCAAGTAAGAATTGTTGCTTGATTGAACCCAAGAAATCTACTGCCATACATAAAATAATTACCATATTTGGTAGAATATAAGACTCCCTCCTATTCTCCCTCCATATCATAAATTGGTTCAAAATATCTCTCCTGGATCTTTCATGCAAACTTGAAGGATCAGGTAAGCTAATGTCTACCCAGTACCTAGCCTAACTTAATAATACTACATGTAATTCAGTGGTGATCCTATATACTATCAAGAAAACTCTAAACAACTCAATATCAATTAATTGTTAATTGACAGCCCATTGAGTAATTGAGTTTTGAAGTTAATGACAGTAAAAATCTAACAGCAGCAATTGGTTAAAAATGAACAGTCAAAGGAATTAAAACTATATATATATATATAGTTTTTGAGATTTTTTTTTTTACACTCATTCTTCTAAAAGGTTTTTGTTGTCCAATTCTCTAATTATTAGGTAATATATTTAAACTATATAGCAACACGAGTGGTTAGAACATTTGCATTTTGACCAGGAGACCTGGGTTTGAATCTCACCATGGTTCATTTGTCAGGAAGAAGACTTCCTGATGTTATCAGACTGGAGGGAGTGATCCCAGCATGTGGCACCTTTGGAAAGGTGCCTGAAAACAATACCACGGGTTGACCCAAGCCTTGTGATTGAAATTGGGTAAATGGAATCCTTGGAGGTCATCAATAGTTGTACTAGGACAAAGTCACAAGTCATTGTGGCCGAGAGCTTGAGAGTGCTGGTCTTGTTCAAATTGTTGATCACGCTAGATAACACGCCCTTTCCCAGAAACTGTAACTAAGATCTACTCAGCATAGTTGCAGTATAAACCACAGGTCGGTTCTGTGGATGTTGAATAAATGCAAATGCACCTGAGCAAGCATCTGCAATAGGGATTGGCTAGCAATGCAGATGTGTATCCTCAAATATGAGTGGCCAGCTAAGCTATATCAACAAAACAAAAGTTAATTTCTCAGCTTAACAGTTAAGAAAATGTCTAATAATTTTCATAAATTTCAGTAAAAACAAATCAAGACATTAAAAGTAAAGCAGCTTACGTTTTCCTTGAATTCTGGTAGCAACTCATCAAATTTACGGAATTTTCCAGAATCCAAAATCAAAGAAGAATTCAAAGCATATTTGCCAAGGTATTTCTTGAAGAAGAAAAAAAAAATCATTCAAAAATTAAATATGAAATATTTATCAAAATAAAAACTTATAAAAATAAACACACCTGCAATACTTATAGAAATGCCATCAAATAAAAATCTTTTTTTAAAAAACAAAATTCAAAATTAATAAAATAAAAAGAATAATTCCCAAAATAAAATTAATTTTTATATTTCTATTAAACTATATTTCAAAGGATAACAAAAATAAATGTTCACAAAGTCATCAAAATCTGAGTGATGATTCTGAGGGAAAAGTTCTAATATATTCCTTTGTTGAGGGACTTTAGTCTCCTTTTGTTAAATGGATGCCTAGTGAATAGTAAAAAGACAATTAAAGTAAATAGTCTTTAAAACAATTTCATTCTTAAATGGAAAAAAGTTTAAAATTTTAATCATATTTTCCTAGTGAAAAGCCTGGGACAAACCAAGATGTAGGATTTTGTATAATCCAAGCATTCCTCCATTTGCAGGATCTTGGGATATGAAAGATATCAACAGCAGATAACAACGTATTGTTATATATGCAGGCAGTGGTTTAATCTTTTCACAAATATTAAGCAACGTAAAAGATACCCTAATTAAACTAAGGAATTATTTTTAGTTATGCTAAATCTCAACATACATTTAATTTGAAGAATTTTTTTTTTTTGTAATAGTTCAACTTCTTGAACAGTCAATACTGCAATAATAAAAACATGAAGCCTGTCTCATGGCTTAGATAGATACACACTTCCCCTAGTGATAACAGCGGTTGATATTTAAGCCCATATAAAAGCAAGAGTTACAAAGCAAGCAAAAGTTGTTATCTCCCTTAAGAAGGTAGAGGCATTCCAAACCCTTTATTTCTTTCCTCTTTGTAGCAGGCTGAACTAGGCTTAGTAAATATTGACAAGGGAGACAATCAGCATTTTGAATAGGATCAGAAATAGTAATAAAAATGAATTGGACATTTCACGGAAACTGACTACAGTATATTCAACTTTTGACAGAAGGCGCTAAATTTTCAGGCCTAATTAATTGATAAAATCAAGATGGTAATAAAAATTCCTTCTAACCTAATTTTTGTAAAGGCAAGAAAAAAAATTCCTTCAGCAGCATTTAACTTTGAAATCAATCCCAAACTGCCAAGTTAATGCATTTGATTACAAAAATCTACATTACCAAGACTAAGAAACCTGACCAACACTTGTCTCTACAAAAAATAACATCCAATCAAACTCACTCGATATAAAAGGCAAAGTTTATGCAACTCAAAGTCTGACATCACTTCCATGTCTTGATAAATGATTGCTGGCTGAGCATTTCTATCTCGATGGGACGGTTCCTACAAATGGAAAAGGCAGACAACTTATAAAAACTGAAAAATAAAAAGCAAACAGATTTCTTTGAAAATTTTTAAAAACCCAATTCCATGAAGGAAATTATATTTTTTTTTCTTTCAGATTCAAATCATCAACTTAAATAGAAAATATGTTCATACTAATTTAAAATAGGATTCCTGCAATTCTTTTTTTTTTTTTCCATATTTAGAGATAGAATAAGAGATAGAATAAGAGATAGAATAAGAGATAGAATAAGAGATAGAATAAGAGATAGAATAAGAGATAGAATAAGAGATAGAATAAATAGATAGAATAAGAGATAGAATAAGAGATAGAATAAGAGATAGAATAAGAGATAGAATAAGAGATAGAATAAGAGATAGAATAAGAGATAGAATAAGAGATAGAATAAGAGATAGAATAAGAGATAGAATAAGAGATAGAATAAGAGATAGAATAAGAGATAGAATAAGAGATAGAATAAGAGATAGAATAAGAGATAGAATAAGAGATAGAATAAGAGATAGAATAAGAGATAGAATAAGAGATAGAATAAGAGATAGAATAAGAGATAGAATAAGAGATAGAATAAGAGATAGAATAAGAGATAGAATAAGAGATAGAATAAGAGATAGAATAAGAGATAGAATAATAGAGATAGAATAAGAGATAGAATAAGAGATAGAATAAGAGATAGAATAAGAGATAGAATAAGAGATAGAATAAGAGATAGAATAAGAGATAGAATAAGAGATAGAATAAGAGATAGAATAAGAGATAGAATAAGAGATAGAATAAGAGATAGAATAAGAGATAGAATAAGAGATAGAATAAGAGATAGAATAAGAGATAGAATAAGAGATAGAATAAGAGATAGAATAAGAGATAGAATAAGAGATAGAATAAGAGATAGAATAAGAGATAGAATAAGAGATAGAATAAGAGATAGAATAAGAGATAGAATAAGAGATAGAATAAGAGATAGAATAAGGATAGAATAAGAGATAGAATAAGAGATAGAATAAGAGATAGAATAAGAGATAGAATAAGAGATAGATAGAGATAGAATAAGAGATAGAATAAGAGATAGAATAAGAGATAGAATAAGAGATAGAATAAGAATAGAATAAGAGATAGAATAAGAGATAGAATAAGAGATAGAATAAGAGATAGAATAAGAGATAGAATAAGAGATAGAATAAGAGATAGAATAAGAGATAGAATAAGAGATAGAATAAGAGATAGAATAAGAGATAGAATAAGAGATAGAATAAGAGATAGAATAAGAGATAGAATAAGAGATAGAATAAGAGATAGAATAAGAGATAGAATAAGAGATAGAATAAGAGATAGAATAAGAGATAGAATAAGAGATAGAATAAGAGATAGAATAAGAGATAGAATAAGAGATAGAATAAGAGATAGAATAAGAGATAGAATAAGAGATAGAATAAAGAGATAGAATAAGAGATAGAATAAGAGATAGAATAAGAGATAGAATAAGAGATAGAATAAGAGATAGAATAAGAGATAGAATAAGAGATAGAATAAGAGATAGAATAAGAGATAGAATAGAATAAATAAGAGATAGAATAAGAGATAGAATAAGAGATAGAATAAGAGATAGAATAAGAGATAGAATAAGAGATAGAATAAGAGATAGAATAAGAGATAGAATAAGAGATAGAATAAGAGATAGAATAAGAATAAGAGATAGAATAAGAGATAGAATAAGAGATAGAATAAGAGATAGAATAAGAGATAGAATAAGAGATAGAATAAGAGATAGAATAAGAGATAGAATAAGAGATAGAATAAGAGATAGAATAAGAGATAGAATAAGAGATAGAATAAGAGATAGAATAAGATAGAATAAGAGATAGAAGATAAGAGATAGAATAAGAGATAGAATAAGAGATAGAATAAGAGATAGAATAAGAGATAGAATAAGAGATAGAATAAGAGATAGAATAAGAGATAGAATAAGAGATAGAATAAGAGATAGAATAAGAGATAGAATAAGAGATAGAATAAGAGATAGAATAAGAGATAGAATAAGAGATAGAATAAGAGATAGAATAAGAGATAGAATAAGAGATAGAATAAGAGATAGAATAAGAGATAGAATAAGAGATAGAATAAGAGATAGAATAAGAGATAGAATAAGAGATAGAATAAGAGATAGAATAAGAGATAGAATAAGAGATAGAATAAGAGATAGAATAAGAGATAGAATAAGAGATAGAATAAGAGATAGAATAAGAGATAGAAGAAGAAGATAGAATAAGAGATAGAATAAGAGATAGAATAAGAGATAGAATAAGATAGAATAAGAGATAGAATAAGAGATAGAATAAGAGATAGAATAAGAGATAGAATAAGAGATAGAATAAGAGATAGAATAAGAGATAGAATAAGAGATAGAATAAGAGATAGAATAAGATAGAATAAGAGATAGAATAAGATAGAATAAGAGATAGAATAAGAGATAGAATAAGAGATAGAATAAGAGATAGAATAAGAGATAGAATAAGAGATAGAATAAGAGATAGAATAAGAGATAGAATAAGAGATAGAATAAGATAGAATAAGAGATAGAATAAGAGAGAATAAGAGATAGAATAAGAGATAGAATAAGAGATAGAATAAGAGATAGAATAAGAGATAGAATAAGAGATAGAATAAGAGATAGAATAAGAGATAGAATAAGAGATAGAATAAGAGATAGAATAAGAGATAGAATAAGAGATAGAATAAGAGATAGAATAAGAGATAGAATAAGAGATAGAATAAGAGATAGAATAAGAGATAGAATAAGAGATAGAATAAGAAGAATAAGAGATAGAATAAGAGATAGAATAAGAGATAGAATAAGAGATAGAATAAGAGATAGAATAAGAGATAGAATAAGAGATAGAATAAGAGATAGAATAAGAGATAGAATAAGAGATAGAATAAGAGATAGAATAAGAGATAGAATAAGAGATAGAATAAGAGATAGAATAAGAGATAGAATAAGAGATAGAATAAGAGATAGAATAAGTAAATTCAAATAATTAAATACAATGTTTTTCAAGCATATTCATTATTCTGTATCTCATACAAGATAATGAAATAAAAATGTTTCAATTAAAAATAATTTTAAAAATGAAAATAATTTATTTAATTTACAATATTACTTTAAATAAAAAATAATAATAATAATAATAATAATAATAATAATAAATGGTTCTGGTAAAGTGTAATGCTTTTGATGATGATATGAAATATCTTAATAAAATGGATTGTTAATTTCTTTTAATAATGGGAGTGGGGAGAAAAAAATATTTAAAACATATAAAAAGAGAAATCCATATTGATAATCTCAATCTTTTAAAAAAAATGTAAATTATTTATTGTATAAATGTTGTACAATATAAGATTGAGGTGAACTTCATGTTTCCAAAGAAAGAACTCACTTTGGAAATGTCCTTAGACATGGAACGTAACAGGCTATCATTGAAATGCCGCCTTTGCAGTAACGGGTGGTTAGCTGTTTTGCGAAGCTGCATCAACATACATTGGCGCGTGTTAGTTTCTTGGTCGTTATCTTCCACAGCCTCAGTAAATCGGTTAATCAAATTCTCATATTGCTCTTGTTGGTCAGGAATCATCTGGCAATAAATAACTTCTTCCTGTTTCTTTGGCATCTGCTGCAGTACCTGAAAACAAAGCACACCAGTTTTATTGTTCTTTTCTTTCATCCACATGGAGCTTTCAATTTTAATCTATTCAGAAGAAAGGATACAATCCTGTTCAGAAGATGATTTTATATAATTTCAATGACGATTCAGTAGGAATTTCCACTTATCTACAGACAGGTATGACTTTGAACCTTTGCTAATGTGTGAGCAATAAAATAATTTAGGATGGATGATCTGAGTTCTTTTCTAATTGACCAAAGAACTATAGCAAAACAATTCTTTTTAAATATTTGTAAAAAGAAATTTAACTGTCTATATCTCTGAGACGAGGTATTATGATTACTTACATTATTCGGACTGTTATCCTCATCTTCATTGCCATATTCACAATGTTTCGGCCATTGTACACTCTGGCCTTTATGTCTATGTCTCTCTATATATCTGTCTATATCTCTGAGATGAGGTATTATGATTACTTATATTATTTACATTATTAGAACTTATCCTCATCTTCATTACCATATTCACAACATTTCAGCCGTTGAACAGTCCAGCTTTCTTCAAGTGATTGGAATTTCGAACCAAACCCTCAAGAACACATGACTGAAACGTGAATATGGCAATGAAGATGAGGATAACAGTCTGAATAGTGTAAATAATGTAAGGAAATTTAACTGGGGAGTTTTAAACATAAATTTGACAAAATCTACTAATGACAAGATAAGCTGACCAACAAAAAGTAAAAGCTTTGATATTAAATACAGAAAAACCAAAAGTTTCAAATCCATAGAGAAGAATTAATCACGTACTTAAAGACAAAGAAAGAAAAAAAAACCAAAATCAGTCAAACTGAAACCATAAGGCAGAAAATTGAATGATTTTGTGACAAAAGGTTTGAAAAGGTGGGTTGTTAGTTTGGGATGTAATAACATTCATGAGCAGAGCAATTCCAATTGATAAGATTTAAAAGAAAGTTTATGTCCCCTGTTTCTCACCTGGGATTTCAGTCGTCGTAAAATAAAAGGACGCATAATCTTTTTGGCGTGGTTGATTCGTTCCATTTCATAATTGCTACGTTTGTCATCATGAGATTTCTGGAAAAAAAAAAAAATAAATAAATAAATATTTTACTATCAATGATAATTCATGGATAAAATCAAACAGGCAAAGTAAGAAAATGGAGGATCTTATGATTATAGCTTCGTTTAATAGCATCTCCTGCAGAAAATTTTCATTTCTAACTTAAACCAACTTGAACAAAAGGTCAAATCAGCTATGTTTAACCTACGTACCCACAAAAAAAAATTGTAGCTCAAAAGACACTGCTATACTCTGTACTCGCTCGGCAAATTTTACTGGTTTTAAAAAAGTTATTTTTAGAATTTTAATAAAACCCAAACATACGAAAGTGGATTTATAGTTTTATTTTTCTCAAACATTGACAAAAGTATTAAACACTATTCTTGTAAATAAACATTCAAATAAATAAATAATTACTATTTAACTGTTTTCTGTTTTCTGTTGTCAATTCTCAAGAAAAAATGTTTAAATCCAGATGCTCACAAATTATTTTATTGAATTAATAAGGCAAGAGAAAAGAAATAACGAGGAAAAATACATTTTATAAAATTTTTAATTACAGTTGCTTGGAGAAGTCTTTATTTAAATTTTCTTGCTCACATTTTTATAAATTTATGAATAAGAAATAAAAAATTGTTTTCATAGTTATTTTTTTTTGGTATAATATGGTAAATAAATGTTTCATTGTAGTTGCTTCACATAATTTTATAAACTTATATATAAAATTATTCTTAAAAATAAGCAATCAGTAAAATCAAATGTTTAATACTTTTGTTTTCAATTCTCGAGAAAAAGAAAAAGAGAATGTACAAATCCACTTTCATATGTTTAGGTTTTATTAAAATTCTAAAAATAACTTTTTAAACAATAAAAATTGCTGAGGGAGTACAGAGTAATAGCAGCATCAAAAGAAAACTTGTCCTTTTGGAACACAATTCTTTTGTAGTGACTAATGTTAAATATTGGCATAAAATCCATAAAGGATCAACCTAACAATGGCATGCAAGCCTGACAAATTTGCAAACTCCACTAATTAATTCATTAATAAAGTTTAAATTATTGTCAACTATTGAATGTCAGAGGTATACAAAAACAATTTAACCAAGTAGTAATATTTTTTTTTAGTTTTTAAAGGTTTGCTGTATTTATGGGGGGAAAAGTACGGAATATCAGGACAGAGCATATGTAAATATAAACAACCATGAGAGACAACTCAGACTGGTGAAACAATAGGTCATTTGAATTTCATGGTTGTGCTATCATGTCCTGCTATGACAACAATAAAATTTTGATTAAAATCAAGAACTAGTTTACAGCAGTTGACAAGGCTGTCATATATAATGGAAAGGGAAGTAACACTTGCAATGAATAATGCAGAATGGTAAAAGGTTATTCTTTATTACTGGAAAACTTTATCTAAAATAGATTAATTAGAATTGAGGTTTTCTTTCAAATAGTAAAAAGGTTTTTTCCATAAACATGATAGTATAATATTCTATTTTGTTGTAGTTTATGTACAACACCCTTTTTCACAAACAAAAGTCATTTTTGTATGGACATTTTCCATGTATTTGAGTTTCCTATGTTTAAAATTAATTTATATTCCAAAATTGCTAAAGTAAGATAACAATCTATTTTTCTAATAACTGACAAATCAAAAAGAAAATAAATTTTCACCAGTGCAGAGTAGACAGAAACAAAAATCAAATAGAGGTAAGATTTTTGTTTTATTTTCAAATTGGTGTAAATTAAAAAACAAAAAACTTTTTAATGTACTTTCAAGCAAGACAGATACTCCCCTATTGAGAAATTGATGCAGCACAATCTTTATTCTGTCAAAATAAGCTAACCTTAGTAGTAAATATCTATAAAGAAATAATTTGGTGATACTAGACAGATAATAAAAGCAGGCTTAAATTTTTTGTAAACTAAAATAGGATTGTTCACATGTTAATAATGAATTCAAATGTTTAGTATTGGATTAAGATTTTGTGAGCTTAGTAATATTTTGAAAAGGAGGAAAAAGGTTAACTTTTTTTTTTTCTTTTCTTTATACACACACACACACACACACACACATACATACATACATACACTGTTAAAGTTTTCCATAATTTCTTGGAAATCATTTAAAAAAAATATTAGTAAATTATGTTATCTTGGTTTTCAGTTGCCACAAGAGCAACTGTAACTGTTATTTTTCTGTCATTGTTGACCCGCTTCAAAGATGTCAGAACAGAACCTACAACAGGCATGCCACATGTGACACACCAAGCAATTTCAAGATGTCAGAACAGAACCTACAACAGGCATGCCACATGTGACACACCAAGCAATTTCCACACAGCCACCAATAACATCACAAATTCCAAACCAATAACTACTACAAGGCGAAGAAGATATTTAGCCGTTTCAATTTTAATATCTACCTAAGTATATATACTATATAAAATATATTGTAGAACAGGTATATTGACTGACTTGTATGCTCTTGACACACTGAATGATTTTAAAATCATAAGTTAGCACATAGCAAAAGGTTGCCAACTCCTGCCTTAGTCATCATAAGTTAGGGAATGAAAAAGTTAATCCATCATTTGCTATTCTTTTCAACATAACAAGTTTCAGACAAACAGCATTTAAATATGAACCCTATTTTAAAATAAATAATTCTGTGTACTTTGATTCAATATCAATAAATAAAATAATATTTTCATTAATTCTTGGAGGTTGCTCATTGGACTGCGACCACTAAAGTCCGCAATCTCCATCCAACCCTGCAAATGTCCGAAAAGTGATAAACTTGTCAATTCTAGTTCTACAAGATTCCTTTTTTCCATTCCAATCAAATGAGGTTCTGTTTTATCAAATGTTAAATACACTTACAGTGATTAGTGTGAAGGTTTTTTTCAGCTGTTCAGTCTTTCCCACGAACATCTCAGGCATCACAAAACAAAGAAGAGAGATAAGTTCAAGAAGATTGTTTTGCAAGGGAGTCCCAGTAAGCAGCAGTCTTCTCTCAGCCTGAAGAAAAAAAAAAGAACCAATTAAAAATATTAAGTTGCATCAAAAGTAATTTCATTTTTGACATTTTAATTCAAAGCTTATTTTATGTAGACACCTAAAAATATGCCATTATTATTTATATCTTATCATTTTCAAGTGGAGATCTTGCATTATGGGAGTTCTCCAAGTCATGTGACCTCAAACATACTGCCCATTTTTAAACTTTTCAATTTTTTTGGCTTTGATATTATGATCACCAGGAACAGCCACATCAATGAGGAGACTTTCTTGTTTTTTATTTTGATGATGATTATCATTATTATTATCATCATTAGCATATATAAAATATTTTGTTTTTACAGACCTTTACTCCAAAGATATTTTATATATATATATATATATATATATATATATATATATATACACACACACACACACGACTAAAGACTGGCTGATTCCACAATATTACAACTACGTTACTATCAACATAATACACAAAGAGGAAATAAAATGGCAACACCCTAAATGACAATGCTTCAAGGTGACTGGATAGTGAACGTTCATGCTAGGAGACAGTATGTAATAACATTCAGGCAAGTAGACCATTAATGTCAGGGTTTGAGACAGTAATACATTAGAGACATTTGAGAAGGGGGGGAAGGGGGTCCTCTAAATGCAATGCATTGGCGGTGCATCAATGTTGCCAACAGTGGTCAATATAACATTCCTATATCCATAGATTAGGTTCTAGATAACCATGTTGTAAAGACACTTGCTAAAGATCAATGCATTGTAACAGACTTGCACAGGAGAGATCAGAGCAAATGCAACAATCAGGGTTGTCAACATAGACTGTTAGGAATCATTTACTTGCAGCAGGACTGCAGATATACATGCACCTATGGCCATATTTATATTTATACAGCAACCATCATGCACATTTCCAATTATGTCATGGGGAGGGGGCTCACTTAGGGAAATTGAATGGTACTTCCTAGTGTTCAGTGAAGCAGTGACATCTTCCAGAATGTATTCACCCAGGATACACAGGCTCAATCCGTGGAATCATAGTGCAAGGTACCAGATTTGTAGAGGAAACTTTAATCAGCACCAAAATGTATATGTACAGAACATTGTGAAACCCATTCTGCTAACATTTGTGCAACAGACTCCCTGTAGCACTCTAGTCAGTAACTGACTCCTCATGCTATCTACCTTCATAAGAGACTGATCAGGCTGAAAATGAAGTACTGTTGCCATATTTGTGCAGAGTCTCATTGCTCTATCGCTACTTCCATAGAAAAGTTCTTGGGCAAACGACATTCATTAGTTCTGCCAGGTCTAACCTTCACAACTAGGACCCACCATCCCATTTACATAGTAGCAACCTCCCCCTCCATTCCCTCCATATTCCATCAGGGAGAAGTTCCACTCAAACAGCTTCTTCCTGCAAACCATGACCCTGAGGAAAAGACTCCCAAGTGGATGTTACCTCAATCACTACAATCTTAAGATCAAGTCTATAGATAATCGTTATCTCCCCAGCCCCACTATCCATATAAGCTACCCCTTATTGTAACCCTCCACCTTGTGGCCCCTCCCCAGGCCCTTGTACAGGATGAAGGTTACTGTAGTGTAAAAAAAAAAAGAGAGAGAGAGAGAAAGAGAGGGGAAAAAAGCAGAGTATTTTGTCCTAACAGAATAATGTTTACCCACATGATGGCTCATATTATTCAACATTCTCTGCAAGATGTTGAACAACTTCCCAGGTAGAACAATTGCCAGACCTGATACCCATTGAACATGTATTGAGAAAATACAACTCATTCAGTCAGTCCACCTACAGCTCTTGCTATATTGTGCTAATAAATGCAAGAGTGAAGGGATTTTGTATTGCAGGATGTTTTTTTGCCATCAGTACAATTGTAAGCATGTAAGGGTGCTAGATGATAATACCTAAGCAGGGATATACAGTCTGATTAATATGGGGTCTGATTACTGTTAATATACACCTTATTTTTCTAGGGTTCCCAAAGATCAGTGTAAAAAAAATTCTAGGACTTTTCAAGGACACACACACACACACACTGAATGGTCATCAAATTCAAAAACACAAACTTTGTAATTTGTCTTTTAATAATTTGACAAATGAAGTGTTCAAAGAAAAGCTACATCTGGTTCCAATAATTCATTGGACATGGATCCTTTGAAAGCAGTGAAGAAATCAAAATGTTAATGATTAAAACACAACTGGATGCAGACCTGGTTATATTATACATTTTTGTGTGGCATTCTATACAGTTTGGAATTCTACTACACTTAAAAATTTGAATTTCACACTTAATTCTTACTACTACACATTTCAGCTATCTAGATTACTCATGGTTTGTCAATGTCACAAATATATATATATATATATATATATATATATATATATATATATATGTCTTAAGGAACAGATGTACAAACAAATTTTCACAAAAAGACTATACATTTTAGCTACTTCTACTACTCATGCCTTTCGTTGCACATGGTACAGAACACAATGATGTTAACATTTTCTTTTCAGTTCATCTAGTTTAGCATTCAGCTCCTGTTCCAATTTTTAATATCTCTATGGATTTGTCCTTTGCAGATTTTCACATGACATTGGACATTGTGATATTTGTGAAGTTCTGAGTTTGCTCAGCTTTCTCTTCATAATTGTCAACTGACTTGAGCAAATCTTGTATGCAACTTTCAAGCTTGTTTTATTTGGTCTTCAGTTCTTCAATTTCCATAAGCATGAATTTCCGTTTTTGTGTAGCTGCTTCTCCCTGCTTTTTTTCTCAGCCTCCAGGTATTAGTTATATGCTGTTCTGACATTGGAAACACTGCAGAGAAGAGCCTTAGTCATGGGAACATTCCCAGCACCTCCAACTGTAGCCAAATGCGTGATAATGTGCTGTGCAACCAGAGTCTGCTGTTTCATATTGTCAGTGGAAATTTCCTTACTGAGAAACCTCTCTCCATAAGAGAGTATCAGCAATTTACAAACAACTTTCCACAGTTTTTGATATTCTTTGTTGCTAGACAAAGAGTAGAACAAAGTTTTTAAATTGTCTTCCTGCTTTGCTGAAATTCTTAAAAGCAATATTTCCAGCAGCCTCCACCCCAAGCTCTTTGTACTGACTGATGATGTCATCACAATCAGACTTGCTGGCTCGTTTTATTGTTCATCATGTGGGAAAAACATCTTTTTAGACTGTCTCCCGTGGCAATTTTTTTTTCTCACAAATGGATGCAAGGTTTAGCCATGCAAGTGACCTTACAAGAGGTTATCTAAGGAAAGACTTTGCCAGAAGTTTCTCAATGATGATGAACATTATTTTTGTTGCAATTCTTTATGCAAACAGATCTTTTTTTGGATAAATTTTGCATCTGCTAAAAATCTACACTCGATCTTTGCAGAATCTTTATGCATGTTTGGTTTTGACAAAATTCTTACAAATTCAGCTTAGAAAATATAATTATCTTTTTATCGTGCTCTTCCTTTACAAATCTTAACAGTTTCATGATCATGCTTACAAAGATCAAGGAAAGGAAGCAACAGTTTATTGAGCTGATATTTTATCAGAAACGGTTCAATGCCTTTTGAAATAGATACAAAAATCTGCAGTTTCACTGGAAATAAAATATTATTCATGTTTGACAGCACCACATAGAAAGACTTGGTCTGGGGGGGACATTTTTTGTTATTTTTAATTAATTTCATAAATTTGATGACATCTGTCCAAATGTCTAAGAGTTATTCATATATTTGTACATTTTCTAGCAATCTATGGCAGAAATACAAAAGTAAAGGGATAGGGTTGCCAGATTTAATTTTTAATATAAAGCCAAGCAATAAAAGCCAAGTAAGTTTTAATATAATTTCATTTACCACAAAAGCTAGAGATACAGGCCATTGTTAGACTGCAAACATTAAAAATAACATTCTTCTTATTTTTTTCAAAAGACGCATTTTTTATCCTATCCAAAGTCAGATCAAAGACACATTTTCTATTCTATTATCCTTCCCATCTACATTTTCTTTGAGTCAAATTTGATTTTCAACCTTGTTACTTTTGGAAACAATTTAGACAAATGTAATTTACATAGATACACATCAACACAGGACAAGTATCTATTTTTTCCAGCATGATTTCATCCACCGCTGACTAGAGATCAAAAGTTTTTACTTTTGAAATTGACATGTGAATAACATTTCTTCAATTGTTCAAATTTTAGAAAACTGATAAATTTTTCAAGATTCTACTAAAATGTATTTTATTACTGTAAAATAATTTATTACTTTCCTTTTCAACTACAAATTCAATGATTGTAGATTTAAGTTATCTTTGACGGAGATGTTTACTTTTCTCTCACAACTTTTCTTTTTGCTTTTCCTCTTTTCTTGTTAAATGAGGGTAGCAACTAGGAGCACACCTTAATATTTTTTCTCCCTTTCTTTCTAGTCACCTAGATGAGAAAATACAGCAGTAACTACGAAATTATGAACTCATTCTAATCAAGGAAACAAACCATCAATTAGCAATAATTGCCAAATATTAATGACGACTAAAAAAAGGAGAATTTTAGCTTGTGAAAATTTCAGATTTCTGGGATTATGACTTTCATAAATTGAGAAAAGGGATGTGTGTGCAGTCTAATTTAGAAAATTCCAGGACTTTTCAAAGAGCTTTTGGGCTATTGCTGTTTTTCCAGGACTGTACAGACCGTGTTTTATATATGTGCATATATTGATCTATACAGGTGATCATTTACTGTAATCCAACTATAATAGTTATACATTTAATCTTAAACAAATGTAAACATCTTCAGGGTATTTATATCATTATCAATACTAATCAGCTATACCATTTTGTTTCAGATGTTATGAAGTATACAAGTCTTGAAATCCTGGTATTTAGAGGCATTATTTTAGTCTGGGCCTCAAAGCCAGTGAAGTTTCTCACAGAATTTTGAAGGAAATTAAAGAATAGCTAACTGTATTATGCAATATTTGTTTAACTATTCAGTTGTACATTTTTGTTTCAAATGTTATAATCAAAATTAATTGATTTGGTTTTTTTTTATGGTTTATCAACCTTTTCCAGGATATTTAAAGCCAGAAAATATATTTAGATTGTAAGAATTTTTTGGAGATAAAAATGATTTACTGATACAAGTCCTATTAATTAATCCATAACTTGGGGGGGGGGGGAGAGAAAAGATGGATTCATACCTTTCCCAAAATTATTTGCACGTAGTTGAATATAACAAACCTGACTGGAATTGCTCGGTTCTCCAGTTATAATGAAGAATACAAATAATTGTTAAGGTGTATCCAAAGTATTTCCCTTACTTACAAACCTTTTACTCCAATGTTTATTTCCTGTACACATCTAAAGACTAAATATGACTTCACTATAATATTATAGAAAATTATCAGTACTATTCAGCCATACCTTTTTAGTTATAATGAGGAATGCAAGTATTGATATTCAGGCAGTTTGAAAACATTATTTTGGACTGAGCCTTAAAGACACTAAAGCTGTTCATAGAATTCAAGAAGCAAAAAGAAATGAAACAATATTTGTGCCCAAAAGTGGCTTAAATATTTTAATGGTGGTTAGATGTCACTAAAAATAAAGCCCAGAAGTGAATGACCATCAGTTGTCAATTATGATGTCTTAAAAATGGAAGAATGAGTAAAACACACCCCCCACCCACCACTATTCAAGCACTGAAACGTTCATGGCAGCATAGATCATCAAGAAACACCTCATATGTAGAACATTAGACAACCATAAAAATATAAACAAATGATAAAGAGTTGATTACACAACTAAAATATTTTATTACTTTCACACTTTAACTGCTTTTTGCACCGATTTCTACTGACACAATATTCCCCTAATTCCTGATATTTAGGATTACAGCAATATGTTGAAATACCGGTTCCCATACGATCACCAAAGTAATGTCAATCTTGGTCAGTAACTAGATGGGTGACCGTTTGAGAATATCAGGTGCTGTAAGTTTGGATGTGCAGGTGATGTAATGGATAACAGCTCAGAATTAGAACTCTCCTGATTTCCAATTCCAATCAGGTTAATTATAATTAATATCATATGCAAATTACCCTTGGGAAAGGTATGAATCCACCTCTTCTCCACCCATCACAACCACCACCACTATGGATTAATTAGTATCAGTAAATCGCTATCTTCAAAAAATTCTTACAATTTAAAAAAAAAAAAAAAAAAAATTTTGGTTTTAAATAACTTGCAGAAAAGTTGATAATCCATTAAAAAAAAAAAAAAAAAAAAAAAATCAATAAAAATATTTAATGAAACATGGTATGTAATAAGTGTGAAAAAATTGATCTAATTAACATCGAACACCCATCATTACAGTTCTGTCATCTTCAAAAATGATGAAAACAAGATTGTAGCCAACAGGATAGACAAAAAAGATTAAAAGTATTTTCATTAACATAAAAAGATGTGTGTTTCCAATAGCTACATACATAAGTCTTCAGAACATTAAATCAAATCAGTCATGTGAAAACTTTCTAATTGAGATTTGTTGCTCTAATTAGAGAAAAAGAAGAATAACAGGACTCAAAGATTCTCAGTTTACCATTTCTATCATGTACTGCTATATACAATTTCAAAAAGGAAATCATTTACATACAATGTGACATTTAGAAACTGAAAGTCTTACCTGAATTTTCATCAAATTCTGATACCTTAAAGACGACATATTCTTCAACATGTGACCCTCGTCAAATACAGCATAATGAAATTGAGTCTTTTTAAAAAGGACTCTGTCTTCTATACAACCTGTGGCCATATTGTAACTGGATAGACAGAAACAATAGTTAAACATTGGACAAAAAAACAAAAAAAAAAACAAAATGTAACTTTATTCAGCAACATTTTAAAAATTTATAAAATTTGAGTTGAATTAAATACGTATCTTTAAAGAGGAAGAAAATTATTCTGAGGAACAAATTTGATGAGTAAAAATGTTAACTTTTGATTTATTTGTATTATTATCTTTTGCCTGGTTCTGAAACAACATTTCAATTACAGAACTTGTTTGCATAAGAGGAAAAAAAAAAAAAAAAAAAAATCCTGTTGCAAAATGTGTCATTCCCCTAATAAAGACTGGGTTAAACTAACACCACCTAAATAGAAGACCTATTCAATGGGTTGGGTTTATGTGCTGACATCATTATATGTAGTATAAACTCTGAGAAATACTTTCATTAGCATTAGTTTTCTTGACTCGGTCCAATTTTTTTTTTAATATTTTTTGTAATTATTTGAAAAATATTTTCACTAAAATAAAAAAAAAAAAAAAAAAAAATGTTGACTGTCTGGTCACAAATTATAAAAAAAATGAACCAATAAGATAAGGATTTATCAGATGCATGGATACGTGTTATCAAATGGTAAAACTTTGTACCAAACAAAAATAAAGTGAGTAATTTCTTTTATATTATTTGTAAAAAGCATTAAAACAAAGTAATGAAGTGGCCTCCACCGTTAAAAGATTTATTGAATTCTGTGGACAAAATTATTAAACTCATAATTTTTCAATAAAATTTTCAATAGAAATACTTGAAGGAAATTATTATAATTTCTAATAAACATTTTAAAAAAAGAAAGTTTTAATTTTTTTTATTTGTAAAAAAAATATTTTCATAAAAAGTCCACAAATATGCATGCACAAACTTAAAATTTGCAATACATATAATTTTGCTTTTTGCTTGTGTCAAGTATTTCTAAATGGATTTTAATTTTGTTACTGAATTTTACAACACCTATGTAACAAAACTCTTAATTTTATCAAAGAAATTTTTGATAAAAATATGGACAGCATTTTTTAAGTTAAATTTTCCACCAATACATCTGGAAATTTCTCTTTGTGTTATTGTAGTTTTTTTTCCTTCACTATCATAGATTTTGACAAGTGTTTTAAAATAGTGTAATTGCACTTTTAATTTTTTTTTTTTTTTTTTTAGTTTTAGGTATGTGAACTGCATTCTTGACATGAAAACCTAAGGCAAGAAACATCAACATTTGATAAGAAAACTAATACGACAGTTACTGTTAAGCCTTAAGAAACCAATTCTTCATGAGGGTGCAATCCCTAGAATTTTACCAAACTGTCTCTCATATTTATCTTCACTATCCCCACCCCCAGAGTCGCCACAGTTCAGGAAAATTCAACTAGAAAATTCTGCCCTTAAAAGAGATTTAGATCAAAGTATTACTGATGACTTGGAATACAAACAGCAGAGGAGATTCCACAGCATTAAAGGGAAATTTAATTTTCCTTTATAGAAATTACTGCAGCATAGTGAGGTAGCAAGACTCTTATTATATGTCACAGCATTACATCACCATATCCAAAAATTAGTCAATCTCTTATAATTGTATATAATATTGCAGTACACATGTTCTGTGGTGATGTGGAAATTAATACTGAAGACATGAAAAAAAAAAAATGAACCTAAAAATAGTCAAACCAAACCTCAAAGCATGTTTGCTGTATTACATTTGGTGATGTCCTTTCTGCTATTAGTGGAAGACAAGTCATTTAGATATATTAATTTAACTGCATAAAAAGATGATCAGCTAAAAGTAATGACACAAAGTAAGTTTGATTATTCAGTGAAAATGATTTTTTTCTTCATTGTTGTATAACTGCTCTCCTAGAGGTTATCGGATGTTAAGAGACACCAAAATATAATTTTAACTTTTGTTATTCAGCCATCAAAAAACTAACCTTATCAACCTATATGAATCCTATAATTGAGCAACATAACAATTTTCTTATGTATATTAAAAGTAAGTTTAAATTATTAGAAGAAAAAGACATTACAGTATCTTTACTTGTAGAGGAAATTCCTTTAAAACCTTATTTTCATAATAAAGGTGGTCATGTTGTTGGCTTAGCCAACAAGAACACCGAGTCTGCAACAAGTACTTTTGATTTGGCAGTGTATTCTCATGAAGAATATTGTGCATCTTATGCCAATTAAATGTCTTAAAACTGACAATTTATTTGACATAGTTAAACATGTAATAATTGGTCTAGAAGAGATAGGCTTTAGAGTAATATCAGTCGTAACAGATAATAATGCAATAAATAAGAAAGCTAAATCTTTTTGTAGTCCTGTAAAACTTTCAATTGTATATCCACATCCATGAAATCTAAACATCTTTTCTTCATATTCAATTCTGTTCATATACTAAAATGCATTAGAAACAACTGGCTTGATCAAAAAATGCAAGTAAATACATGATTTTTCCCAAAATTTTAAAATAATGGAAATCATGATTTAGATAATATCCCAAGTGCCCCATTTTGTACTTTACAGACGTTTCCTGGAATCTCAGACAATTTTGAAATATTCCTATGAATTGATCTCAAAGACTCATTCTACCACTAGTTTTGAAAGGCAAAATGTTTCATTAGTTTTGCAAATGTTTAACCAATTCACTATTCAGCAATTGCTGACCTTAGAAACATGGAAATGTTTGCCTAACTTTTCAGAAGTTGCAGAATACATAACCATATTTTATACTTGGTGGACAATACTGAATGTAAAAACACTATATAAGTCAGCAGCTTAACAATAAATATGCTAATCCACTTAAAGTAAATGATGACAATTATATATAACTCAATATATTCTGCAACTGGCTAGAGTCTTGGAATTGCATTTCTGGAAATAATGGGAAGCTAACAATTAAAACTTTCACAGCTTTGCATCATACTACTCATGCAATCCTATAACTGACCAAATATTGCACTGAAGAATTGAAAATGACACATGTATTACCTGGTGATTTTCAAATACATCACCTTGATGATCGGTTTGGCCAGTATTGGCAACTTGGTGGAGATCAATATAATATCTTTATATGTCAAGTGTTTGAGTGTGGAGAAGAAAATCAAAATGTCAGTTTTAAAATAGATCCTGCCACTAAATAACCAAAGTATTCATTTGAAGAATTTACAAACTAACTGAAGTGGCAGGTGAGAAAAATTTATAAATTTAACAGATTTAACATTTTTTTCTACAATTATTTAAAATTTGTCTTATTTTCTAAACAACAAAAATGTCAACATTGTAACTATACTACTACAGAATAATTAAAAGAAAACATGCAAATTAAAACCATGTTGATTTCTGTTATTGTAAAGAAAATAGTTTTCAAATAATTTCACACAATCAAAATAAGGAAAGGAATTTTACAGTCTTTAAATTCAATAATGAAACATACACTATTTACTTTAACAAATATAAAACTTTAAATAATTTTCCTTTAGAAAATAAAGTTTATTCTAAAATCAAAGCTTGGTTTCTTTCTTTTCAAATGCAATTGTAATATAAAAAAAATATATTCATGTTCAATATACTAACTTTATAGAAAAATCATTAAAATAAAAATGGAATTTGAATTCATTGTTTGTTCTTTATTTAAAGATAAAGAAATTGAACCCTGGTTTGCTTTTCTTCTAATATGATAAATTATTCTGTCAATTTCAATTGTCAATACTGTAACTTTAAGGAATAAAATGTTTTTATAATAATATTGTTTGCTTTTTTTTTTCTTTATTTTTATAAATTAGCATTGGATACAAGTTTTAAGATGAAATTCAAATCCCAATTTTTTTTTAAAGTATTCTATACTTAAAAAAAGCCTACAATTATTCATTTCACCTTATTATGACCTTGTTGTGACATCACATTTAATTGAGCAGGCCTTTTATCTCAGCAGTGTTGGTTAAAAGCAGTAAAAAATAAAATAAAAACACACACACAAAGGTGGAGATAAATCCAAATAAAAAACTACCAAGTTACGAAGATTTGAGAAATTTTTAAATAAAACTGAATCTATCCATAGACATTGGTAATTTCTAAAATTTTTATATGCCTTATCCAAAATCATTTATATAGTCGCTTGTTCACAAAAAAAAAGCAAATAAATAAAACTGGTCTACAGCAAATAGAAAAAATAATTGCATGCATATTGTTTTTTATTTTGTCGACTGCACAGTACATCAGTTGGGGACCGTCTGTGAGAAAAATAGCACTATGACACAATTCACCGTGCCAGAAATTTGGAAATGACATGCTGTACTGCTTGGCATTCACACCAGAAGCTCCAATACAAACATTTCAGAGTGTTTGGGTGTCAATCTGAGGACAGTGCATAGGATTCAGAAAGAGTTGGATGATATATCCAGTCAATGTCATCGTGTTTGGAGTAATCACTAGTGATGACGAGATGTTATGCTTCCATTCATCTTCCAACAGGGCTTCAGACTCAATACAGAAGACTACATCAAGTGCCTTGAGGGGGTAGTGCTGCCTTAAGTCAAGAGGGTGACTGCTGGAAGACCCTATGTCTGGCAACACAACTCTGCACCATGCCACACAAACAGGAGAATCCAGTTATGGCTGTCAGACAATTTTTGCGACCACATCACTCCCTTACATCTGGTCACCTAACTACCCAGGCTGCAACCCCCTTGATTATTATGTGTGGGGCACAGTTGAGCAAGAGACCAACAAAACTCCTAATACTAAAGATGAACTGAAAGCAAGGATTATGGCAGCATTCACCAACTTAAACAAGGAGACCACCCAGAAGAGTTGCAAGAGATTCCGAAGTCGTCTGGAAGCCATGGTTGAAGCCAATGGTGATTTTATTGAATATTCTATAATATTTCAATATATTCTTGTGTGTAAGCATTCTGAAAGCAAAGGAAATGTTTGTCGCAGATTAATTCAAACATAACTCCATAATACTAAAGATGAACTGTTAAAATGAGATGTCAATGTTATTTTCATTTTTGGCAATTTAGATGACATTTATCCAACCCTTAAATATATATAGAATAGCCATTTTGTTTCAACAGAAGAGTTGGTGTTGAAGAGAATAAATGGTTTTAAAAGTTTCAGATGAATTAACGATCGTACTGGAATTGTTACAAAAGCTATGGTTCAAAAACGAAGCCAATGGTGATTTTATTGAATATTTATATGATATAATATTTTTTAATATATTCTTTAAAAACTACAAAAATTATTGAGAAAAGAAAAAAAAATATATATGTTTATTCAATTCATTTCTTCATTTAAATTATAAAGACAAAAAGCTACATTCTGAAAATAATACATGTTATATTTTTTTTCTTTTCAAAGGAAATGTTTAATCATGTATATCAAAACACAATCATTAATTCCAGAATATAACTCCATCAAAAAAAAAAAAAAAAAAAAAAAAAAAAAAGGAAGACACACGACATATATATTATTAATCATATAAGTTGATAATAGTTTCATTATATATTTGGCTAAAGTCTATATATATATATATATATATATACTTGGTTTGACAAGGTAATTAAATAATATTATTTTAAACATTTTATCTTTATATATTTGCTTTTTATAATTCAATAAGTGGTTATTTAAGTCTGAAATATTTATTGTCTATGCCATTGTGGATGTATTTTGATAAATTCACATTTAACTGTGTGTGTATATCTTTTAAAATGAGATGTCAATGTTATTTTTTTTTTTTTCGTAAAGGGCTGTGTGTGTATTCCCCCATCTTTTGTTTTTTTTTTTTAAGTGTGTGTGTATTTATGTCTGTAATTTAGATGATCTGATTGTGTTTATCCATCGCATCAGATGACCTTGTAGTGTGTGAATAAACATATATATTTTTTTTTCTTTCTCAATAATTTTGTAGTTTTTAAACTTAATAGTGATTAAATTTGGATTTTAAAATATATATATATATATATATATAATATATATATATATATATATATATATATATTTTGTTAATCTTTCTGTACTTCGTTTTTGATTGGTTATTCTAGCTTTTGTAACAATGCTCCCCCTAGGTAGGATAACAATTTTAAACCATTTATTTTTTTTCAACAAAAACATGTATTTTTGTAAAGCATATTTTTAATGATATACTTTGATAAATATATATATATATATATATATATTTATATATATATATATATAGAGCAGATAAACAATCACAAAAAGCATATTTTTTATGACTCCTGAAAAACTTTGCCATTTGATAACCACAAATATCTGAAAAGTCTTTCTGTTAAACTTACGTTGTGAGGATTATATTGATATCATGGTCTTCATATTTGAGATGGTGACGAGCAGCTTGTCTTTCCTCTTGGGAACCATAGTACATGAGAACATTGAAGGCAGGACACCATCTTTGAATTTCATTCATCCAATTGTCTACAATTATATAGAGAAGGTTATCATTTTTGACCAAGCAAAATGAAAGAGTTTAAAGCAAAAAAAAAAAAAAAAAGTTCAAATGTGTGCAAATGAAAGGTTCCATGTTTTGGAATTGGATTCAGTTTTCTTCAGCTAAAATGCATAATGCTGATTTTAAAAAATTGTCACAGAAAATCCTGATTGACAAGCTTCTTGTAAGTATATACTGATACATTCAGGTGTCAAATAATGGTTCTAACTTGTTAATTTGTGGATTTCTTTCCACTCCACCCAGAAGTTTATGAGGGTCCCACTGTTTATTTTTGACTATTTATAGCATTGAGAAGTTCTTGTTTTGTTGATGGAAAGATGAACAAATTTCAAATTTAAATTGTTCATCTAAAATACTATGCTTATTATAAAAGATATTGAGTTTAAATACAGAAGGAATCATAATAATGTCTTCAAAGAGTCACACATTTCAGCTTGTACTCTTTTCCTATTAACCAAGGGTTGTTGCTAGACAGAAAAGGAAATTAACCATATGCATTATTTCTTCACCTGTAGTAATCAAATTAATTAGGTGAACAAAGCATTGTATTTTATTATAAAACATGCTAAGAAACTCATTCATAAAAATCTCAAACTGTTTAAACTTGGCTTGCCAGTTCCAACTTTCATTTTGGTTTTGACACTATGTGATACTGGCATATGGAAAAAAAAGTGGTTAAATTAAAAACATAGCTCAGAACAAGATGAGAAGAGTTAGATGAATAGAACAATGAACAGACTGAAAGAAAGAAAAAAGGAATTCTTTTTATTTCCAAAGCCTGTTTCATTTTAAGGCAGAGATATTTTGAAGTGATTCTGGTACAAGATATTACCACAAAAGCCATATGGCAATATTTAGCTGACAGCTGATTAATGAGGTAGCTTAAAAAGCACTGGTTATGAAAACACAATATAAGCAGAATAGATCAAATTTGGTCTATAACCAAATCAAGGGAACAGAGTTTCAACCCAGGACCTAGAGTACAATGACGCTGGCAGGATTTGTGCATGGTGACTAAATGGAGGGAGCAGCTGGTAAATTTCGGATTTTTGAGCAAAGCCAGGCTGAGAAATTTCACTGACACAAAATTTAAAATGATAATTTTAATTAATGACCAGGAACAAAGGCCATGCCACACAGTTGAGAGCCAGATTGGTCAAAGGACAACCAGGGTAACAGGCACAGGAAGACGGAGGAATTGCCTACACCCATTGGGAAGTGTTAATGTGAGGCACAAATAAGAGAAGGAAAGAGTTGGGCAGACTGATATCTTACAACTGTTACCCATCAAAAAAGAGGTCTATCCAAATTTGGAAGTATAATTAATTATCCAGAACCAGACAACAAGGAAGGCCTTGTTGGAGATAGGGGAACCACAGAGTCCCCCATACCCACGTCAACCCCCATGCCAGTTTTGGTTGGAAGTCAATATAAGCAGAATACTGAGATGACCAAGAGACACAGACGTCCCGGACTACAAACGAGACATGACAACCCTGCCGAATCCCGCATGACTTACTGCTAGAGAACGTCTAACTAGAGCCCTGTTCCAGACTTAGCCAAGTTGAACATAGTGTCATAATAAAACACAAAGTGGGAAGGATTAATGTTTTATACCCAGAACCAATTCATTATATAAAAACAGTATATAAATTTTCATAGAACTAGAGCCTGAAGAACACTTGTCTTTTCTTAAAATTCCTTTGCCAGGGACGGACCAACATCATAATTGCTGATGACAATTTGAGGCTTGCTGGCTCTGTGATCAATCATCACAACATTGGCAGAGCAGTGGTTTAAACCACAGTGACCAACCCAATGGCAGCATTTGACCATAGTCCAACCAACAGAAGAGTGTTATAGGTTAACCACTTCCATTCTACTGAAATAGTTTTGAACCCAAATTGCTTCAGTTCAACATATCCACTTAATTTTGCAAAACAATTTCAAATGTGGTTCTGTTCTAAAATTTTTCAATGATATATGACAGTTGATAAACTAATCTAGAAAAGCTAAAAATGTTTGCATTAAATATTCCAATAAAACAAGAAGAAATCTTACCAATTGTGGATGATGGCACAATAATAACATGAGGGCCACTTTCACCTTGTTCTAACAAATAAGCAAGAAATGCAATGGCCTGCACTGTTTTTCCAAGACCCTGGAAAACAAGAAATAAAAACCATCTAAAGAATCTCACACAAAGCAAACGAAAATGAGAGGAACAACTTCTACATGTATCAGGGGGCTACAAACAAATAAATTCTAACTGTATATTTGGCAAACAAATTCTAAATTAATAAGATTAAAAACAAATCCATATTATTTGAAACATGACATATAAAAGGCAAGTTTACACATAAGAGATAAATGTGTTAGAATAATGTGAGAATAAAGCCCATTACTCAGGAAGTCTACCAGAGCAACAATTGTAAAACATACAATGTGGCTTATTTCTTGCTTTTCACCAACTGGACATATGAAAATTCCATGTTGCATCTCTATTCTTATGCATGTCAGTGTGCACCAAAAACTAGGAAAGGCCCATTGCATGCTCACAAGGAAATGAATGATGAAAATAAATGCCACTGGGAAAGACGAGGAACTGAACCCAGTTTCCAACATTGTTAATTGTTTAATTCAAGGATTCGCTTGCACTGTCCGTGTGGGACGGCTAGATAACAATTTGGACAACTTCTACCACTTCTGACATCTCTAACAGATCATATGGAACTGGCAACTGGTGGCACCAGAACCAAAGGGACAGTGTTAAAAGGTGTTCTAACACTACTTCAAGAGAGTATTCCCAGCCAAAGGCAATCCAGAATACTACTAATTCAATCCTAAATCTGACCATAAATCCTTAGTGTCCAGTTTTACTATCAATTGTTTCAAAGTTTTAATTCATTTATTTTTGTATTCCCTTTCAGTCAAGTGGGTGACCACTCTGAAAACCATATCACAGACTTACTGTGGATCATGAAACACAAAAATTTGAAACCAAGATAAAATCTCATGCCATCTTCTTTGTGGATCTCAGAGGGCCACAGTAACTGTGACTACAACAACAGATTGAAAGGAAAGAGTGAAGGAGATGCTGCACAAGTTTCATCTTGGTATAATTCAATATAGAGAGCAACCTAAGTATATAAAAAAACAAAAAAAAACAAAAAAAACATGAAAGTTTATTAAATTAAGCAGGAAAACTAATCTTTGAAATATGAGCTGAGATAATAAAATATAACCCATCAATTGATTTATCCACTCTGGAACTTAAAGTCTAATGATGTCGATTTTGTGGGGATTTTTTTTCTATTGACATCTGAAATTCTTGTCATTTATAAGTTAGCAAAATAATTAATTTACCATTTCATCAGCAAGGATTCCATTTACTTCTTGTGAATGCAGAATTCGTAACCAGTTGAGACCAACAAGTTGGTAAGGTTTCAGTTCCATGCTATGAAAATAAACAAGAAGAATTAGGAATTAAATTGGACTAATTTGAGGCATCATCAAGATCTAGATTCAAATTCATCTCCTATACTCCACAAGCTTCAGTATTCACTAATCATTCATTTATCATTAAACAATCAAAAAAGGTTTCATTTTTTTGTCGAATTTTAATCCATGCTTTATTGTTAACTACGTATTTGTATTAAAGACAACTAAATTGTTTTCAGATTCAGTATTTTCATTACATTTCAATTTTGACTAGATTTTTTTTTTTTTTTTACTCTGAATAAAACTGTCACAAAATGAAAAATAAGTAAAAATTATAAAGAATTTAAAGCCAAAGAATAGATCAGCTAAAAACGATTCCAAGTAACAAAATGATACAAAACATAAATAAAAATTTACTAACACTGTTCCATAATAGTTTGTACATTTCGTCTATGAATCATGTATGCAAATGTATCAACCATTATGGGACAGAGGTATGTGCAATAACGAAAACATTTCCTTAGAATCTGAAAATATTAGCAATGTCCCAACGCCAATCAAGCCAACTTTAAAGGAAAGGGGATGCAAGTTCAAATCTCAGCTGAGGTAGCCTTCTTTATTTTCACTTCAGGTTACTCAGTCATAGAATCCAAACCAGTTTGAGAATTATGATAAAAAGCAAAATTAATAAGATGCAATGGGCAAAAATTAATATGAAAAAATAATTCATCTAAGAAATTCAAACAACGTTACATTATGTATTCAATGAAGTCACTCAACATTCTCAGTTTCCATAACAGCTTGGTGAGTAGGATCACCAGTGATAATCCCCAAAGGCACTACAATCATATCTGGTAAATTAAAATAAGTTTTCAGATCAGAATGAATTGTGTGTGTTTGAGATTTTTTATATATAATTTTTTTATTTCAGGATATCAAAACAAAACATTGTTAAAAATTGCTACAGAATTGCAATTATGTTTCAACACAACAAATGTGTCTCCTCAGGCAATGTTAAACTACTGGCAAGTGAATAATTATTTTAATTTCAAAAGCAAAATTTTTTACTAAAATTAAGGTTGACAAAGTAAGAAAAATGATTCATAGAGAATTAAAAAGCTTAAATCTTAAGGTTAAGATAACTACTAATGTTAAACGAGTAGATTTTCTTGATGTTACATTAGATCTTGTTAATTATGTATTACGATCTTATAAGAAAAATAATGCTAACCCAATATATATTCACCCCAATTCTAACCAGCCTCCACCTGTAATGAAACATATACCCTCATCTATAGAATGTAGAATTAGCAACAACTCATCTGACAAATAGGTGTTTAATAAATATAGGCAAAATTTGGTATCATTTGAAAGATTAAGCAATTTACTTTCATATAAATAAACTTGTAATACTTGATTTTCAACAGTTTAAAAATATATCAAATTAATTGCACTAACATCACATATTCGGATTTTTCAACACTTCAGTTCAGCTTATTGGGATTTAATAATTGAAATCTCTTAAGGGCTAATACAATACTTGGGAAATGTCTTCATACACTAACTTTATGGTAATTCAACAAACCAACCTTAGTACAACCTTTTGACTAGTCCTTACACGGTATGATTGATACAATCATACTGACACAAAAATCAACATCTGTAATACAGTAACTGTTTAAGATAGTTAAATTCCTTCTTGCAAACAAAAGTAACCTTTCACTGCAAGTATTACTACTAAAAGTTAACCTCTCCTCTTGATTATAATGCTTGGGTTTGGGTTAATTGACTTTTTGTCACATATCAACTTGTTGGAGTAGATATTATTAGAGAAAGGTGTGTGTGTGTGTGTGTGTTTCTATAAAAGAGAAAAGAAAAGACTAACCTGGGATTTAAAATCGGTGGTTGTTTTGTGATTTTCATTTCAGGCACTGATTTCCCATCCTCTTCAAAGTCTGCAGCATTGACCAAATAACTTGCTAAATCTCCCATCTCTTTGGAAATCTTTTCACATTTTTTCATTAATCGAATCACAACTTCACGCATATGAATGACCTCTTTGCCGCCACCAATTAGACGTGATGTCAGCGCTTTAGTTGATTCCAGCTTCTCCAACTGAAGATGAAATAATAAAAGGGCTTTATAGCATGACAACATTGATATGGGTCATATAACACCTAATATCAGACAGACTGATACTTTAAAATCTAGAAACAAAAATGTTATCCACTTCAATATGATAAGAGTTTGAAACCTCACTGGATGCTCATGTTACATAAAAAACTTAACTGTATACCAGACAGTATATGACTTCTCTTCTTTCAAATGAGATTCATCTGATTTAAAAAGAAAAAATGCCTTGTCCATTCAGGACAGTCAATTATGGCTTCCTTTCTACAGATTAAGTTTTTTTTTTCATTACCTGTGAATTACTATGCTTCCTTAGGTAAGATAGTGGAATGGTTTCCAGTTGCCTTCTTCATGGTTTGGAATTCAAAGTTTTTATTCTCCTAGACTGGTGTAACCCAAGGCTAGAGAGCTCAGCCTAGCACACTATTTAACCCATAATCAGGGATAAATAAGGAGGTGTTCATGCCTTTTCCTCCCCAACAATATTTGTGCAAAAGTGAATGCAACAGAATCAGCTAGAATTTGAATTCTAGCCTTTCCATGCTGCAACATTATGTGCTTTGACTAGTTTCAATCAAACTTTGGAAGTGAACATAACATTCATACTTACAAGCACTACTTGACTTGAATAACAATGATTAATTTCCTTTTTTTTGTTATGAAAACAAACATCTGACTATAAGAGAAAGAAGAAAATTCAAATATAAAACAATATGTAGTTTTAATTGAAAAATAGCCAAATCTCTCACAAAATTTGAATATTCCAAAATGTGAGACTTGATATTCTTTGAAATATATAGTAATAATAAAATATTTCCACAAACCAATTCTTTTGAATATTTGACTAACAATTATACTAGTTAGCATTAGGTACTAATCTTATTCTATCAGATTAAAGTTGCAGTTTTTTTTTTCTCAAAAATTGTTGGACAAACCAAATTTGACAGGTCACATTTATAGAAAAGCTAGTCAGGACCAGACTCACAATGTATGGTGACACAAGTGCATTAACTGTCCCTGTATTTTGGTGTTGCCACTTTATATATTTCTTATTTGGGGACATATGTCCAGTTTGTTTTTTTTGTAATCTAAGCCATCCTGTAAAATAAATTCACATTTGTCAAAATTGGTAAAAAAAAACTTACAAGATTATCATAAGTTTTAAAGGGGCGTAGACTGATAATAATTTCAGCTTTTTTCCTGGAACATCCAGGAATTCCCATCAGTTCTTCAAGAGTAGCATCATCAAAAAATGATTGGATTATGTTTTGTTCTGTCTGCTCAGCGGTTTCAATTTCTGAATCCTCAAAGTCAATTTCAATATCAGCATCATCACTGTCATCCTGTAAAAAAAAAAAAAAATTTAAAAAAAATTAATATAAAATAAAATAAAATATAGAAGAATCAATTAAATCTTATTCACCAAACATCTTTTTGATTTGTCAGTTATTGTGTATCTCAAGAGTCATGGGCACCAATGTCATTCATAATGAAAACTTGGGACAGGTTTTTAGCATATTCATTTTTGAAAATTCAAAAATCTTATATTTTTAGCAAAGGGTTTGATTTACAAATATAAAGCTAAAAATGGACCCATACTTTGTGTTCATCAGGTTAGCTAGAGCAAATCTTTAGCTGCATAAAGTAAACAACATGCTGAAAATTTCTTAACTAGAAACCAAAATTAACACATTTTTTTTCTCACCTATTTTCATAACTTAGAAAAATAGAAAAAAAAAAAAAAAAGAAAAGAAACATAGAAAAGAAAAAAGTAAGTCATAATTAACTATGGATATGGCAGTATCTGCTCCTCCTGCTTTGGCAGTAATTAACTTCTTTTGCTAGATTCAAACAAGTGTTAGTGAAGAGAAAAGACTAAACAGTTAAGCAGAGATATAGGACAAGTTTATGCAAAGTTCTCTCCCGTGGGATATAGCCATACATAGATATATTTGTGTAGAAGTTTCAAACATACCATTCTCTAGATAGGAAACAACCACATAAAGATTAACAAAATTTTAACAAAACACTAGTTATCTAAATAGCTAAATTAGCAAATTAATCATTTTTTACCCAGATTGACTTAGTTCTCTCTTAGAATATTTTCTACTACAAAAATTTCATAAACAGAAATAAACATTGTAAACCTAAAGTCAATTTAGCATTTACCGACTAATTATATGTATTCTTTGATTTCGAACCAATTTGAACACCATTAACAAGTTTCTTCCATTCTTCTTGGGAGTTTTCCTTGGTGCTTCACTCTTCAAATCACTATCATTTCTTAGTTGATCTACAAATTTTACTCAGTCTCCTTCTTTTGCATTTTCTGTTTAAGTTCCCCACAAAATTACTTAATGACTTTCCTTCTCCAAATGTTCCCAATGAATTGCATTCTTTTAATTTGTAGTGATTCTATCACAATTTTATGTGCACACCTATTTTATCATCCACAAAGGCCAAAGCAAAAAAATCAAATGGAATACAATATCTTAATAGAAAGTCAACAAGCCAGGACCCTATTTGATGTTATATAAAACCCCATGAAGTGGCTCACATTATATCTCCTGAGTCTTATATGCAAAGTCAAAGCTTACCCACATGCAATAGACTATCAGTACTCATACCTAGCCTCACCTATAAATATTGTAATATTAACCATAAGGGGCAGGGGTCTTTATGTAATTAAATATGTTGTTAAACTGTATCAACAATTCAGTTCACTGTGAAAAATAATTTTTTCAGCTTTTTATTAACAAAGATTAAACTACAGCAGATCTTCTCAAAGATAAAATTGCCTAAACACACATCCTAACTGCACCAGAGCAAATGAAACATTTTACAATCCTAGCATCAATTTTTCTATTAAAATTTCAATTCCTCATACAAAAGCATAGTGTTTTCAGCCACACAATGAGTTTACTATGCTTGAAACAAAAAAACAAAAAAAAAAAAAAACATTAATATAACTTGTAAAACAAATAAAGTTATCCCCACATTAATATAGCAATATATTTAATATGTTGATTCAATGGTTAAAGGAATAAGTACAATACAAATTTTACTTGTTATTTCTAAAGAAATAATACACAAGTGAAATGAAAAAAAGCTGCAGACAAAGGCTTTGTAACCCAAAAATGCCAACACTTAATTGAACAGCAAAAATAAAATCTTGTATGAATGAGCAGAAATGAATACTTATAGCAATAACAAAGGGTTATACATTCAATATATGAATAGAGAAAGAATATTTTTAATTATTCCTTATTAAACAAAAAAGAAATTCTTACATCAGAAGCACTTTCAGATTCTTCACTATCTTTCTTCTTGACATCTGAAAATAAAGATTTTTAAAGCATTTAGAAAAAGATCACTTCATAATTTGTAATAAAATTTATGATACTTAAGGACATATTACCCCACACCCACTATTTATATTTAATTTAATAAAATTTACAATATAAATAGATCTGAATTTCTTAATATTGTAACAAAATACAGTCTTTTTTGTAATGTCATATGTATACTCAACAGATAGGCACCAGGAAAGAAAGTTACTAATTAAAACTAGCAGAACATCATTACAAGTTATTGAAATTCTTTATTTTAAAAATTTTCAACAACTACAGGACATGCCTCTTCAGGAAGTAGGTGATCATGACTCTCCACAGCTTCCTACCTTTAAACTATTATTACATAGTAAAACAAACATAAATAACTGAACATTTACTGGCAGAATGAAAATTTATCTTCTGCTTCCATGATTAGAGTAGTTAAGATGGTAGTCATGAAAACAGACTCTTAAGGTATTGGGTGGCAAGTTATTGGAAGCTACTACTTTCAATTTCATGTTCTTTGCTCTTGTTGTCAAAGACATGTAACAATTGTCAGGATAAAGAAAGAAACTAATAATTATGGTCTACAATTGGTATTTTAAAATAAAAACAAATTTGAAGCACAAATCAGACTTTAATAAACGAAATTTACAGCCTCATGATGTCTAGACTAAATGCTGGCAGACATTCACCCAAAAGAATATATTTTACTCATATACAGAAGCCCAACATAATAAACAAACAAATAAATAAATAAAGGACCCACTAACCTTTATCACTTTTCTCACCTGAAGCCAGCCACACGATAGTTTTTTCCAGGCACCACTTATTTTCTCGCAGTAGATCCCTAAGCTCCTGCAAGGAGGGAAAATGGTCAGAAAATATGTATTAAAAAGGGAAGTAATTTTTAGTGCAAATCTTCTCCCTTCGTCTTATATTTATTTATTTAAGAAAAAAAAAAAAAATTTTTTCTTTTTTAAATACAATCTCACAAATTCTCACTTCCAAAAATTATTAATATCATCAAAAGTACAAAAGCCCAAACCCTTTTCTAGGCCAAAATGATTTTAGCTTAATCCGGATGATTTTGATGAAAGCAAGATGCAATGACTGACAAAATTCCAATCTGATATTCACTAAATCCAAATAGAATTATCTTATCAATTTTCATACCAGAATTATAGTCACTTTTCTCATTGAAAAAAAAAAAATTAGTGTCTATGATTAGCTGAATTTTGATTTGAAAGTTTCACTGTATAATATTCAGTCTGTATAGAGAAGCATCATTGACAAGGAAGCAGGTTATTTTAAAAAAAAAAAAAATAGATTGTCCATTTTACAAAACTAATGCCAAAATGTGATACTTTGCATCTTTAAGCCTAATGTTTGCAAAAAGATACATTTATTTAAAGACGCACCAGAAAAAAGAATTCTAACACTACAATGAAAATAGACATACCTCCCGCGAGAAAGCAGTAAAAGCGTCCGATAAAAAATCTATCCTTTCTTCAATGGTCTGTGCATCAGGTTCTTGTGATTCACTATCAGAAGATTCTTTACTCTCGGACTGTTTTACTTTTTTGGCGCTATCTTTTTCTGCACCATCACCACTATCCTTACGTTTACGTTTCACTTCTGAAAATAAACAAACATACTTTAACTGCTGTTATGTTTTAGGATGAACAATAAATGCAGTCTTAAGTTTTCAAATGTCACCTACATCAGGCTATTCATTTCTATCATGCTAGTAAATTCCTTAATGTTCTTAGATTAATGACATTTCAGAACTACAAGCTGCCAACTAAATACTTATCCAATAAAAGCCAAAGATTCATCATTATTGTTCTATTGATTATAGAAAGGAGTTAATGAAAATGTTTTATCAAAATCACATGAATACCACAGAACTTTCCCCAGGACTTCCATTTAAGAGTTTGACTTTCTTTTAGATAAATATAAATTTGTTTAAACTTTATACTACCACTGAGACAACTATGCCAGAAATCCAATTTAAAAATTGCATAACATTTAGTGATTAACAATATTAGCAGTTGCAAGAATTTTAGAGTTTCTCAATTTTGTTTGACCAAGAAGCAGCACCAGATAATCAATTGCTTTTGCTGGAACCAGATACAAAGCAATTTTGTCAAATAAGGTTCTATATGAAGGAGAAAGTTTAGTCATTCATTATTGCACAGTGGAGGATATAGATTTGGGTTTTTTTAAAAAGATGACGGGAGATTTGCACTAAAAATTACTTCCCTTTTTAATGCATATTTTCTGACCATTCACTGCAGGAGCTTAGGGACCTACAGTGAGAAAATAAGTGGTGCCTGGAAAAAAAAAAACTATTGTGTAACTAGCTTCAGGTGATAATGGTTAGTTGATATCTTTTTTTTTTTTTTTAGATCATAAAGAATACGTCTCGTTTCTGTATATGAGTAATATATATCATTTTTTATTTTTGTTTTCTGTCTTATCTTCTAATATCAAATGGCCTTTTTGGTTATAGAACGTAGCTAGATTTGAGTATGAATGCAAGTTAGACACATGTCAAAATATTATATGTAGTATAATATGCTATTATTCTATAAACAAAAAGGAGATTTTGATAGAAAAAGATCAGACAACACAAAAAAAACTAAATTCAAACATTTAACTGATTATATCCAAATGTCTCTTCAAGGATCCAACATTGTTCAGATGATCAAATCTATATATCCATTATTGCTAATGTTTCAGTTGATACATTCTTCTTCATTAACAACATGAAATATACAAAAAAAAAATTTGAACACCCAAACAATGTCAGATAAACTAATGACTCTGCCCCAAAATAAACAATAAACAGATTATTTTAGCTGATTATGAGAAAGAATAAACTAAGTTGAGACATTGTACACACAAGAAAAATTTGACAAGTGCTAAACTGATTCCAAAGGGAAAAGGATTGTCTTTCTTACAATAAATTTCCTTTCTTCAGTGAGTCTATGGTAATTAGTGCAAACTTCCTACTGAGATTCCAATGCTCTAACTACTGAGTTAGTAAACAATTAGTACAAGCATTAAACATCACTTACTGACAGGATCTGCAGCTATCATGCTGTTAATGGCATCATCTAAGTTCTTACTGCTATTCAGCACTTCCTCCAATTCATCTCGGGTCTTGTGCGGGTAAAGCAAGACAAGTGTATTCAGTTCAGCGACTTTCACTTTGTCTTTCTCGGAAACAGCCTTTGAAACTGTTGTGTAATGACCTTTAGTGTCATCATCATCATCATCTGAATTGTCATCCGACACAGGCCGTCTGTATCTTCTTTTCACTGGCTGCTTTCTGCAATGAAATAGAATTCATTCTTCTGTCTAAATGGCAGGTTCAAGCTAAAGACCTCTTTTCAGAACTCACTATTAAAACTCAAAGGAGAGCTTTCTACATGCCAAATTAAAATAATATTAACCACATGAGGGGGTGGTGATACAAAGTAAAGATTAAAGTGAGGAGCCTCATATGTAAATGTAGGTAATTCCAGAAATTATCCAGTTCCCTTAGCACTTTCTTTCTGGGACACCTTAGACAGTGACTATAATCAGACTTCTTTTAAAACAGAAAGGGGGTCTACCTGGGAGAACAGCCACCTGGAACTGGACAGATTTTTATGGAATGGAAGAATAGACTCTTGTATTGTAAATTAACTCTTCTATTAAAAAGATATTTAGATAGAATTATTTAAACAAGAGAATGTTAAAATAAAGATTTATAATTAAAGAGTACTGTATATAGGTAATAACATGGTAGTATACAAGTAATATGGTAATATAGTGTTAATTATAAAGATCCCTTCAAAAGACTAGCCTTTCATGTGTCAAAGTTTACAAGATGAGTCAATGTTATTGTCTTAAATATATATCATGTTTTTATTCAGTTGTGTTAAATGAAAGGTATTCTTCATACAAAACAGACAATTCCACTGTAAGAGATTTATAACATCCCTGCTTCTGACTTACAAGCATTCTGAAAAACAACTAGAAGAAAAAAAAAAAAAATCAAGTCATATGTGTGTGTATATTTGTTTTTCTTGTCTAACATTTTGTTAGATTACTACTTAATTTTTCTTAGGAAATGACATTGTCTAAATGTACATTGTATCTATTCACATCCACTTTTGTTTTAATGTTTGTTGCTGTCATTGATTTCAAACCTACGGGTCATGACTCATTTATGGAAAATAATTTCTTAATTTTTGCTTCTTCCCTTAGTTTAAATTTAACATGGGTCATATTCAAATGGTTGATCTAAGCAAAGCCCACAAACTTTATAACCATCCCTACTTTTCTTTTGTTTTTTTTTCATAAAAAGAGGTGGTATTTTGCTTTTAAATCTGATTCACTCACCAGTAATTGACAATCGCCTGATGTGTTGCATGTGCATGGAAACACAACTGCAACTGTGTAGCAATTTTTACATGTTTTCAATGTAATATCCTAAAATAAAGAATACTGCACTACTTTGTATCAAGCCCTCTTTTAAATTAAATGTTATGAACATTGAAACTGTACTCTATTCACCGTCATCTTACCTGGAGATTATATATATAAACGAAATGCTAAATCTCTAAGTGTGTGTGTGTGTGTGTGTGTTCCCGAGATACAACTTAAATGATACATAACAACCCAACCAATTTTGGAGAATATTATACCGTGAATCCCTGCCAAGTGCAGTGCCAAATTTTATGAAAAATTAGACAATGGCCGTTTTTTGTTTTTACAGCATTTTTAACATAAAATTCAGTATTTGCTTTAGATACACATTCTTATATCAATCTGCATGCATAAATAAACACTTGCATATTATATTACAACTATTGTGCGTGAAAAATAATAAACATTCATAATACATTATAACAACATTATTAAATTTAAATATGCATACCACAACATATCTTTATACAATTCACTATTAAGGTTCTGTTATTATTATTAATTCACTATTAAGGCTCTGTTATTATTATTAATTCACTATTAAGGCTCTGTTATTATTATTAATTCACTATTAAGGCTCTGTTATTATTATTAATTCACTATTAAGGCATTTTTTTTTTATAAGCAACTACTTGAAAGGTGAAGAGGCTATATGTGTCACATGTCTTGATAAATAAATAGATGCATGCTGGTTTGCTGCCATGACATATTTTAAAATAAATGCAAGTAACATGTATAATAAAATATACTTTTTGAAAAGGACTACACCTGCTTTAAGCTATTACTCCAAATTTTCACACAAATTTGTTAACTATGGACTTTAAATGCTACAATAAAAATTATTTTACCATCTTCAGTATTAATTATTAATTTTATATTCAAACTACATTTTACAGAAGAAATTTCTCCAAAGAAGTAAAGCCTACCTATTGATATCATAAAATAATTTATATATAAAAATACAAGCTACAGTATAAAAAATAAAAAAAACCAACAACACAGAGCAAAAGGGTGAGCTTCTTCAATAAAAAAAAAAAAGAAAAAAAAAAAAAAAGGTAGATTACAAAACAAAAATTACTTACAAAACCAAAAAAGAATTGTTAAAAGATAATGAATTTTACTGAAGAAAAATGTTTTCTTACTGGGTTTTTTTCTTTCTCTTTTTCTGTGAAAAACCATTTGATTTACCACGTTTTCTTGACCAATCTTGATGTTCATCACTATCCCAATCACTTTCTCGGTCATCTGATTCATTGAAATCATCATCATCATCGTAATCATCATCATCATCAATTTCACTAGATTCTAATTCTGATTTTGTATCACTTTTCTTTCCAAATACTGGTGATTTTCCATCACTGGCTTCATCACTTTCATCTGAGGAAAATAAAAAAAAAATGTAAAACACTGTCAAGAATGGATGGAAGAAGGAAAAAAAAACATTGAGAATTTAATCAGAACCCATATTGCTAAAGATTTTAAAAATAGCTAATCAATAAAACCTAGATAATGAAGATTTTCTGACAAGCATTTAAATGGATCATATCACAAATTATAAAAATTTTTTTGAACTGTCAAATTTACCTAAAAAAGTATTTTAAAATTATAGTTCTGTGAAAATAAATAGATACTTTAATTTACTTTGACAAAGCAAAATCCAAAACAAGGTTAAAGTTATAAAGCATTTGTTAAAAATTATGTTACCAATGGCTTGTGAGATAAGCATTTTACTGCTAGAAATATATTTTAATCATAAGCCTGTAAATCATAAAGACATCTCAGAATTTTGCTTCATCTTCCACATTCACTCATGCAACTGGAAACCTTTTCTAGCAGCAAATTTCCATAGTTTCAGATCCAGAATATCTTAATATCAAATAGAAGATAAAATGCAATTTTTTTTTTTTTTTTTACACCTAAATCTGGAGATCTTTAGCTTGGTTTTCTCTGTTCTTCTTTTTGAGATTTTTGAATAGAAAAAATAACTAACTAACCACAAAGTAAAAGACTGCAACAGATTCACGAAATTCTAAGATGCATGCTAAAATTTCACATACAATTGAACACATTGGTAATCCAAATTTTCACTTATAAAAATTGTTAAAAGTGCAATAGCATTGACTGGTGAGTGTGTGTGTGTGTGTATATATATATAATACACACAAGACTTGCTTCATAACAGGTATTTGCAAACTTCCCACAACAGCAGTGGTCAGTGTTCAAGCCAGCTAACAAAAAGATTTTGAATGCTGATTTTAGGCAACAAGACAATATTCATTTGGAAGATAGGTAACCATTTCAAAATTTACCTACATTGTAAATGTCAATATGCAAAAAAACAGACTTTGCACAAATGAAAATATTTTTCGCATATTTAGTCATTCAAATGAAAATTTCTCGTTGTATGATGAATTATGGTGAAAGAATTATTACAATGCCTGCAATAAACAGCGTTTTAAATGTTTTTTAGCCAAAATTAAAAAAAGAAAAAAAAAAGCTCTCATTCCGAGAGGAGGAAAGGGAGTAAATTTTAAATATTATTAGTTCAGAGTAGAAAGTACCTGAAGTGAAAACTTCTTTGTCATTTCAAGTTGTCTTTATTATGGTAACAATTTAGTAAGGAAAAAGTTTGTTTTTATTTTAAATCCTAGATATTTATTTACTGAAAGATTTTTGTTGATAATTTTTTTTCTCTTAAATCTCAAAATGCAAATCAACCTTTCATTTTTCAGACAGAAATAATTTTCTTTCGAATTTGCATAATTTAAAATTAACAGCTTATTAATTAAAAAATGAAAAGAAAATTTAGATCCTCTTCAATCACATCAGTATATTTTTAAAATAAAATTCACTTCATTAAGAATTAAAAGTTTGGCAGAGGCAAATATCAAACAAAAAAATACCAAGTTCACCATCACACACGAGAGTACAAATCAAAGTTACTTACTAATCACAATTAAAAAAATATTTATTTACAACAGTGACCCTTTCAGGATGTAGGTTATTAGGCCCTCCATAACTTCCTATCCTTTCTTGTGTAGCTCCAAGTTACGTTTTAATCGCGCCTGGCACAAAGTAAACAAATCAGCTCTTTGAATTTTTACACGGTCTTGATTTTTCAATAAATAGATGAGTTTTTTGGGGTTTTTTTTATTTTTATTTGTGCAACTGTTTGAAAAAATCCTATTTTTAATAATTAAAAAGAAACTACGACTCTTATTTCATGAGTTGCCTTTTTTTCCAATTTTCCCTTATAAAATATATAGAATTTGGCAGGTTTTAGGCCCTTAATATCAATTTTTATTCATATATGCGAAAAGAAAATAACCATTCTTCGATATATATGAAAAATGCAAAATAATTTATTTTAGTTTTATCAACCTGGAAATAAAATCTATTGTTTCAAAGTATGGTAAGTCGTATAAATTACGTTTTGGTAGAAATAATTGCTTTTTGTTTTAATTACGATTTCAAAAAGTAAACAAATGTAGTTTTGTTTGTTATCATTTAAAAACATTGCTAAACTTCTTTTTTGTTTAAGTGAAATAGTGTCAATCTAAAAATTAGACAAAATCGTTTGAGATCTCTCATAATGGCTTTGTTTTTAATGCTCAGTTTATTTTTCGACAAAATTAATCAAACAAAATATACGAACCAAAATAAAATCTTTAAAAGAATTGTCAGAGAATTAAAAAAAAAAAAGTTAAATGTGCTTTAGTGCAGACCTCAACACATGGTCAGGAAGGGAAACAGGTCGATTCAATTGAAACTAAAAACAAACACATGTTACAATTTATAAAAATCAATCAATATTTGACATTCTAGAGAAAGTGATATTGTTTCTATGTTGATGAGAAGAATATTTTTATATTCATCTCACACACACAAAAAAAAAAAAACAGAAAGAGAATTAATAATAGTTACTTTATAACTTTTTTAATAATAACAACGTCAATGGAGACGAAACTGAAATTAGAACAAAAACGACGAATAAAAAGATCTTTTCGCCATTCATCCTGACATTTTAAGCTCTTCTTTGCATACAACACAAATTTTCAAAAGAACAGACTGATCTCGCTTAGTCTGGCTTCCAGGTAGAAATTAAAAGGTTATAAAGTTAAAAAAAAAACATTTTTAAATAATTACCAAAAATTAAAAAGAGGAAATATGGTTTATTCCTTCAAGCCCAAACTACATCGCTAATTTTTTTTCAGCTAATTTTTACCTCATTTTCTCAATTAAAAAAATTTAAGAAAAGTGAAATTAGTTTTGGGGATTTTTTTTTTTTTTTTTTTTTTTTTTTTTTACTACACTATTTTTTTTTTTAATTCATATCTTTTTTCTTCCAAAGTAATACGTCTTGCTTTAAAAAGAAAATTACTGAAAAATACATAAACATTCCATTTTTTTAAATTTTATTTCAACAAATGTTTTAAAAATTAAAATCGATTTTATGCTGAAAAGGAAATAAATTTTTGAAAGAAAAAAAAAATATTTTTAAATGGCTGACTCTGTTCTTTAAAATCAAAATAATATTTAGTATTAATGTGAAAATATAAAAAAAATAAATCTCCAATGTACATCTAATCAACCAAAGACTGGTTTTCTTACTGTTAAAACTCAAGTTTTAAAATGATCACGTGACCAAACACACTTCCTTCCCCAATGCTTAAATGCAATTTCTATTGTGTTCATTATTTTTCATTCTTCTTAGGAAAATATTCTTTCTTCGGTCTCAAAGTTACATCGAAAAAGAATAAAAAGATTACATTAAAAAAAGTTTTAGTGGCCATAGGAGACATTATCATTTTTTAAAAATTATCAATTAATTCATTTTTCAAATTTTCTTTGCCAGAAGCTAGAGAAAGAAAAATGAAAAATAAAGTTAAAAATTCTTAAAGAAATTTCAAATTAGATTTTTAATCTGATGTACAGTAAAACAAAACGGGGGAAATCGTAGCAAAAGCGACAAAAAAGAGTGAAAGTGGAATTTAAGAATTAAAAACAGTGAGAAAACTAAAAGGATTTGGTAACTTTGGGTGATGGGAGATCGTAATTTTTCCATAGAAAAAGAAAAAAAATACAATCATTGTCTTACCAGAAACCTTCTTTTCTTCTTTGAAATATAAATTTTCATCGGCCGAATCATCTGAAGTACTCTCTTCGGCCTTTTCTTCATCCTTGGAAGATGTTTTTTCCCAATCTTCATTCTCTTCATCTTTGCCCGATGATATTTCGTCCGTTGATTTTGCTAAACTATCATTCTTAATTTCCTCTTCGTCATCCGACTGATGCTTTAGTTTTTCCTTATTCGTCCGAGAAAAACTATATTGTGATAACATTGTCTGTACCTTATTACTGGACATTGTATTTTTCAGTACAGTTAACTAACAGTAACACGGATTTATTTCAAATGAAAGATATCTCGTCGTTTATCAGGTATTTAAAAAAAATACCAGTGAATGAATAGTCGTAAATGTTGTTATAAATAATAAAAAGCAATTTTTGGTTCTTGTTTTCTTTCTTCAGGTATCAAAAATTTATCTTTTTTTGTTAAGCCACGTTTTCGAGTACGTATCGTGCGATTTGGTTGCTAGCAAAATGAAATACACGGTGAAATGTGAAACCGAAGGAAGTAAGAAAAAAATAGTATCCAACAGTACGTTAAATTTTTTAAACAATATGAAAAAACTTTTGCGGAAGATTTATATAACTAGCGCTGTGTAGAGTGCGCTAGAAAGAAGAAGAAACAATACTAATTCTTCTTTGTTGTTCTTTGCAAAAACTAACTTCTTGAGTGCCAAGTTTGACACAAGGACTTTTTTACTAAAGATTGGTCAATCTAGGAAAAGATAAGTGGGGGGGGAAGAATAAAGTAAACAGGGAAAGAAATAAAGAAGAAAAAGAAAAAAACTCTTCCGATATCATATCTATCAAAGAGGTTTACATCCCGCCTTTAAAGCCGTCATAGAAGTAAAAGGAGGGAGAGAAATAGAAGTCATGCACACAACGTGCCGCTATCATCAACCACCGGGTCAGACATTGAAAAAAAAAATTGAAGTCGCTATTAATCTAAGAGCATTTTAAACTATAGCAAAAGTTAAAGGCATTTCAAAATTGGTTTCTCGTATTATTTTTTCTCCTTAAATTATCTCCTTGCTCCGGAGTGAAGAGTATGGAAAGTAAAAAAAAAAAAAAAAACAAAACCTCGACCTCCTTGCTTGGAGCATTTCTATCTTCGCACAGTGAAGAGCGCTATCTTTGTATTCAGCCCATGTGTACGTGTATAGGGCCTTTTACATTCATTTAGCCTTGTCGTATTTGCTATCATGGGAGGGAACGCAAATACAATGTGTTCAACAACTGTTATGTGTTAGATTTGATGAATACGGCTTTTTTTTTTAATTCTATATAAGCTTAAAAAAGAATAATATAAATGATTATTTATATAGTGTTTAAGGTGTTAACCTGCCACTGAATAATGCATAAATTTTTAAAAAATTACTTCTTTTGCAAACTTTGATTAAACAAATTTGAATTTTTTTTTCCATAGGTTGAAAAGTGAATGGATAATCTTCCTGATTAGTGAATAGGAATTATAATTATTAATGAAAAACATTTCTTTATTAATCCAATTCAGAGTCATTATTCAAAAAAATAAACTCTTGGCTGTGCTTTCAATTTATTTTGTTATATACTTTAAGAAGTAAAGTTCTGTTGTCAAGATATCAACAAGCTAAATGTATTTCATTAAGAAAATGATCATTTCATTACATTACATTACATTCACACACACACACACACACACACACACACACACATATATATATATATATATATATACACACATAAACAAATATATATGAATAAAGACAAACTTATCTATGTAGTGAAACCAAATGTAAAATATGAAAATAAAATATATAAACAAAAAAAAAGAATTCAAAATAAAATAAGACATTGGTTTTCCTTTAAAACCCATCTTTCTTACTGTCTGTCTTTTTTTTTTAATCAGTTTCACCCCATGCAAAACAGTAAAGCCATTAGACACAAAAGGGTTACTGGGTGTGGACAAATTAGGAACAGAAACATTATTGAGTAGGAAGAGAAAAGAGGACAGTAGATAGCGACTGACACTGTATTTAAATTTTTGCTGACTAAAGTTGGCTGGAAAGCATGAAGCCGGAAGGGCGTTCCACAAGTGAGAAGTGTAAAAAAAGAAACTGTTAGCATAGAATTTACAGCCACATCTAGCCAGCTCAACTGTAGATTGATGAGATCTCGACACCAGTCTAGTAATGCACTTAAATTCAAAAAGTCTAGCTACCATAGGATATATATTTCTCTGTCAACTAATGAAAGGACAACCCTCAAATAAAAAAGAGGAAGAAAGGAAAGACTGTATATGGCAGCAAATCGCAGAATTTTGCTGGTCCATGATTCTAACCATTGTGCCTAAAAAGCTACCAAAGTAAGAGAGGCTCTACATATAACTTCTGCTATGAAAAAAATGAAAAACAAAGCTACACTGGAAAATAAAAGAATTTTTGCCAATCAAAAAAAGACAGAAAGACTTTTAATGTTATCCAAAACTAAGGTCCACACCAATAGTCTGGAGCCCTGTCAAATGGGATATAAATGGACAGGCCAGAGACAGAAAGAGAGAAGGAACCACCAGAGAAATCTGCCAGGCATGTCACATAAAGAAGTTAAGCAGTCATCTGCTTAAGACATTTTCCACCCTTCTGAGGACCAAGAAAACACAGCAGATTGGTGCCAACCTATATTTCCAAGATGACAACTACTACCACGGTCTGACTTCTAAACTATCAACTACCAAGCCAAAACAGACTTTCTCCTAACTGCTATAAAGATCTGACTTATAAACAAACTTTCACTACCCAAATTACAAAGGACTTGCACCAATTGAAGTCAAATAAATAAATACATATTATCTGTTTATGCCTTTAATTCTGTTTGTCTATTTCCAAAATTTCCAATAAATATTGTCAAGAAACTCTGGCACCTTTACCACATCTTAGCTAACACATTTCATCCTTGATGGACTCTATCAAGGTAAAAGTCCATCAGAAGGTGAAACATGTCAGTTAAGATAAGTTTTCCTTTTGACTTTGTTCATATTGTCCTTTTACAGATATCTTTTTAGTTATTATATCTGAAATTTCACACACACACATTCATATTATATATATATATATATATATATATATATATATATATATCCTAAAATGAACTCACAAAGAACAGGAAAAGGAAGTGTTCCTGAAAGTGAAAACAACCCCTAACTAAACAGGAAATGTATCATTGTTTTCATAGAAAAGGTTAACCCACTTTTGCCAATAGCAATTACAAGAATATCTTGGGAGAATAAAAAGAAGCAAGAAATATCTGTGTTTATTGGTTTTTTGTTGTTTTTTTTTTTTTTTTGGTGGGGGGTCTTGGAGTTTCCATAACTGTTAGAGCCATTTCTAGTATAAATAATACTATTTTTCTAATAAATTGACACAAACAAAAAAAAACTACTTCTAATAAATAGTAAATACTTTCTTTGAGTTAAACTCATAAAAGAAACAAGATTTAAGAAATTATTAAAATACATTCATTATCTGTCTATATTTCTGAGATAAGGTATTATGTACACTATTTACATTATTCAGACTATTGTCCTCATCTTTGTCAGCATATTTATTACAACGTTTCAGCCATTGTACGCTCCGGCCTGGTGGTTGGAATGTCGAACTGAACCCTTTATTTCACTCACTGTGGTAGACTGTTCTAGTTTCACGTGCCATGTTTAATGGATGTCAGTTATCAGTTATGTCCTGTTAATTTCCCTTTCCAAGTTCTCCACTGCCTTAACCGGGTATTGAACTCACACTCTTTGGGTCCTGTCACTGGATCTAACTAACCTCTTTCTCCACTATGCCATGTGTGTGATAAATATGGCAACAAAGATGAGGACAATAGTCCGAATAATGTAAATAATGTACATAATACCTCATCTCAGAAATATAGACAGATACTGAAAGGCCGAAACATTGTAATAAATATGGCGACAAAGATGAGGACAATAGTCTGAATAATGTAAATAGTGTACATTCATTATCCTTGAATTGCTGATAGAAAAAAAGAATGAAAAATATTGACAGGCATAGATCAACATAAAGCACTGATCAGAATCATCATTTTGAAAAGGCATCATCAGTGAAAGTTGCAATTCAGTGATTTTCAGGGGTTAATTCTGATAACATTTTCATGACTCCACTCATTGGCATATTTGAAGGGGGCTAAGAGGCAGTCTATCCTCGGCAGCAATTATTTGGGGGAAGCATTTAGGCAAATTATAAAAATGATGTAGCATGCAAAATTAGTTGTGCCTTTTATCCCCTTTCATTTCACTTGTGCCATTTTACCTCACATTCCACTTGTACAATTTTTCCTTATTCCACTTCTGCCATTTTCCCTCTCATTCCACTTGTGCCATTTTCTCCTTTCATTCTACTTGTGCCATTTTTCCCTCTCATTCCACTTGTGCCATTTTCCCCTAATTCTACTTGTGCCATTTTTTCCTCTCATTCCACTTGTGCCATTTTTCCCTTTCATTCCACTTGTGCCATTTTCTCCTTTCATTTTACTTGTGCCATTTTTCCCTCTCATTCCACTTGTGCCATTTTCCCCTAATTCTACTTATGCCATTTTTTCCTCTCATTCCACTTGTGCCCTTTTCTCCTATCATTCCACTTGTGCCATTTTCCCCTAATTCTATTTACGCCATTTTTTCTTCTCATTCCACTTGTGCCCTTTTCTCCTCTCATTCCACTTGTGCCATTTTTCCCTTTCATTCCACTTGTGCCATTTTCCCTAATTCTACTTACACTATTTTTTCCTCTCATTCCACTTGTGCCCTTTTCTCCTCTAATTCTACTTGTGCCATTTTCCATCTCATTCCAATTGTGCCATTTTCTCCTTTTATCGCCACTTGTACCATTTTTCTCTCTTATTGCACTTGTAGGGTAGAGGAGAGATCAGCTGCCAAGGCACTTGTCATCACGATATTTGGAGTTACATCTATACACTGGCATCATTTGCATCATTATATAATTTACTAAGGATCTTAGATTGTTTTTGGCCAGAATGTTAGTATGAAATAGAAAAGGTAGAACTGAGAAGAAAGAACCATGGAGGACACCAGCATTGAATCTCATATGTCTCAGAAGCCATTGACGACAACCTTCATAAACCTACCTGACAGGAAAGACTGAGAGGAACCTTCCAGCTGGCCAGTTTATATAGCAATCTCCTGTACCACACTTTATCAAAGGCCATCAAAATGTCTAGGACAATCATTCTCAAGATATTTTTATTATCAAGCACTTTACTGATTCTATGCATGATCATAGCTAAGACATCGGCAGTGTACCTTGAGTGAAAACCATAGTGATTGTCATTCAGGAGTTTGTTTCTGTTGGGGTGTTCAACAACTTTTTTTGTTTATGATAGATTTTTATTTTCTAATTATTTAAAAAAATTTTTTTTGGGGGGGGGCTTTTGTTATTGCAACTTTTTTATCTTCTATCAACGCAAAATAAATGACTTGTATTCTTTCTCTATGTCTTATAAATGGTACCCAGTTTTAGAATGTTGTCTGGAAGAGTGACAGAAATGTTGTGTAAGATGTTTGTTCTATTGTACCATTTAACCTAACAAGTTACAAATTTGTATAAAATTATGATAATTTCCATCTGTCATTCAACCAAAGTGCATGTGTGTGATTGATTGTTTTTACAGTTTATCAACCCTTTTGAGATTATTTTCAATTTATTTAAAGCCAGAAAATATTTTTAGATTGTCAGAATTTTTGGAGATAATAATGATTTACTGATACAAAATTAATTAACCCATAGCTGGGGGAGAAGAGGTGGCTTCATACCTTTCCAAAGGATATTTGCACATAAGTAAATATAACAAACCAAACTGTCATTGGATCTTGGCTCTTTGATCTCCAATCCATTACACACCCAACACATGCAAGCTTACAGCACCTGGCATCCCCAAGCAGTTACCCATCTAGTTAATGATCAGGATCAACATTACTTAACCAGTGATCATACAAAAACCTGTGTTTCAATGTGATATGGCTATAAGTTATGTGTGTGCATGTGTGTGCAAATAAAGTTGACTGCTGTTATCTAATAGACAGACTTAAACGTCCCTAAAAAAGAACATATGAAAAAAAGGATTAATGAGACAGAAGTATGAATCTATTTCCAAATGAGAGAACTTATCCTAGTCGATGTGTAAAAATTGGGTAATCAGGTAGGGTAGCTGCCGACACTTGAGTTTGAATATAGATCCCCAGTGAGCAAACACAGGTGATCCCATTATTGAATCAAGTAGACCACATGACCATAGAGGAAATGCATATATGGAAGGTAGCGTATGTCTAATTGATCACATTTCTAGTCTATCCTCTATTACTATACGGATCGCCATTTCTAGTCTATACTATTTCTCTATTGTATTCACTATACTATTCCTCTATTCAGATCACTATATGGATTACCGCTTGAGCGAGTATTATTGAACAAGTACTATTAGTATGAATGCTATTTGAAGGCATCTGACACCAGCATTTTTCAACAGCATACTATTTATATTATTCAGACTATTGTCTATATTTATTACAACATTTCGGCTGTTGTACACTCTGGCCTTCTTCAGGTGGTTGGAATTTATTTTGCTACTGGGGTAGACTTTTCTAGTTCTACGTGCCATGTTTAATGGATGTCAGTCATCAGTTATCTCCTGTTAATTCTCCACTGCCTTAACCGGGTATTGAACTCACACTGGATCTACCTAACACCTTTATCCACTGAGCCATGTGTCCTTGAGGACATCTGTGTATAAATTTCTGGGTATTATAAACCTAATGTCTTCAGCAACCATTTTTTACCAGTGAAATTTAAAAAAAAATTTTTTTTGAAACTTTTGCTGTTATCATTGCATGTTTTTACCAGAGCTCATATTGCAATTTTTGTTGTTAATATTGCTTTTCTGTGGCACTCCTTATTATTGCTACCCATATTGTATTCATTTCTATGCTTGGACAGTCTACCCCAGTGAGTGAAATAAAGGGTTCAGTTTGACATCCCAACCACCTGAAGAAGGCCGGAGCATACAACAGCCGAAATGTTGTAATAAATATGGCGACAAAGATGAGGACAATCGTCCAAATAATGTAAATAGTGTACATAATATCTCATCTCAGAAATATAGACAGATACTGAAGTTCATTAGTTCATTAGCAACCAGAACTTGTTATCAATGGTGACAAAAGCTATTTTTTCATTTGACCTCCAGTCAAATGAGAAAAGAGTGAAAATGCACCTGACAACATCTTTTTATGAAAGTTGATTCTACAGCTATTTTATTTTTCTTCTGCTTTCCTTAACCCTTTGAGACCTGACCACTGCTTTACCGATAGTAGAGAAAAATGATGTAATGCCCAGTCACCATTTAAACAGTGATAGAGAAAAATGACTTAATGCCCAGCTACCGGTTGAACGGAGGGTAAACACTTGTAACTATTTTTATATCTACCATGAAACATTACATACCAATTATTTGCGAATTTCGACTCAAGAGCTCAGGAGGCAGACGGGTTAAAATTGTTCAGGAACGCAAGGCTCAAAGGGTTAAGGAGACAAATCTACCAGTCGTGGCTCAAATCTACCAGTTGTGGCTCAAATCTACCAGTCGTGGCTCAAATCTACCAGTTGTGGCTCAAACTGTCATTTCTAATTTTTCTCATCCACTTCTGAAAAGATTTTGATTAAAATAGGCTATACTTTGCAGCAAAATTTGTAATCACCTGAAATGACTTGCTGGCTATCCATCCCAAGTGTTTAGAATGATTCTGCATTCAGTTATACATGATTATTATATGATTACTTCACACAGTTATACCTGATTTAAATGAATCCTTCACCCTGTTATACAGTGCTGTTTAATAAAAGTGACTCACCTGAATTTTTTACTAAAAATATTTTTTGTCTATTGTTTTTGGGGTTAAAATAATTTTTAATTTTACTAATATAAAGACCCCTTCCCAACCACCTAGGAAAAAGGTTTATTCACCCTAAGGTATTCTATTGATAATTATAAATTTGGATATAAATGAGATTCAGGAAAAAAACTCTGTGCCAAAAAAGTGACTCAGATATCGCATTCTAATGATTAAACTGGTAAATTTAAAGAGCTTTTGACAAAATATTGAAAACTATTTTACAATACACAATATTCTAGAGAATTCTAGAACAGCTTAATTAATTTAAGCTGTTCTAGAATTCTCTAGAATATTCCAGAAAGACTCACACAGTATAAAAACAGCTTGAAATAGCCACTCAGAACCACTAAAGGCATCTATTATTGCCTTCTCAAAAGCAGGCAAGTCTACGAGAGAAATTGCAGAAATTGCTATAACCTCACAATCAACTGTCTCTTGAGTCCTTAGGGCACATAATGATGCCACTCCTGCTCCAGGGAAGGAAACAAGGAGACCAAAGAAAAAAATTGATGATAGAACTGGCAGGGTAATCAAGAGAGAAGTTGCGAAGAATAGGACTACAACTAGCTAAGAAATTGCAGCCAGTCTAAGCGAAGAGCAAGGTGTTAGTCTTGCCTCTTCAACAGTCTGTAGGTGGCTGTTAGAACAAGGCTACAAATCTTGTACACGAAGGTTTAAGCCACTAATAAGCAAAGCCAACAAAGCCAAAAGATTTGAATGGGATCACTATTACAAAAATTTCATCGTAGAAGACTGGAAGAATGTTCTCTTCTCCGATGAAACAAAAGTTGAGCTAAATTCAAAGGATAAGCCTTCTAAAATCCAAAGAAGAAGCTTTAAAAGCTCTTTGAATTTAGCAGTAAATACTGTCAAGCATCCATTCAGTATAATGTTCTGGGGATGCTTTTCTTTTCATAGAACTGGTTTCTTAAGACCTATTGAAAAGACCCTAAGGAACGAGCAGTAAAAGAGAATTTTAGAGTCTTGTCTGCTCCCTTCTGCTGAAAGGGTGCAAATCGACCCCACCAAGCTTATTTTTATGCAGGATAATGCTCCCTGTCACAAATCAAAATTGATGAACGAATACTTTGATGAGAAGCAGGTGAGTGTTATGACATAGCCACCCCAATCTCCTGACCTCAACCCCATAGAAAACTTATGGAGCATTATAAAGTACAGGCTCTCGAGAAAGCAGTTGAGCAACAAAGAGGATTTGATTGTGAATTTCATATTATAATAGAATTCAATGCTTGGAGATGAGATTTGCCAGAACCTAATCAAGTCAATGCCAAAAAGAGTTGAAAAGTTTATTCAAAATAATGGAGGACCCATAGATTATTATATATTTCGAACTATATTACCTATTATAAATAAATTATACCTCTATTATTCTTTACTAGCAGTAGAGCCCGGCATTGCCCGGGGATATAACAGTAAGAGATAGATCAAGTATCGACCATCATAAAGACTAAAAAATAAAATTGACAAAGATTATTGTTGAAGGTTGACGGACACGCATGTCTTAATTAGTTTTTTTTTTTTTTTTTTTACGAATTGGTCAAACCCAAACTCAAACAAAAACATTGTTTTCAATCGTTATGAGTCTACCGATTGAATAGAATTTTATAAACAATTGTCTTGTAAATGGAATTTTTAAAGCATTCTGAATGTAAAAATAAAGAAAAAAGTGTGCAAAACAATAAGTAACACTACCTGCCACCAAAAAAAAAAGTGAAGTTTTGTTGAAATCAGTTGAAAAATGTAGGTAGCCTTTCTGTAATCTTTTAGTTTTACAATTTATGATTTTTACTTATTGAATACAGTAATAAAAATTGCATATTTTGCTTGTGGTGATTCATAATTAGAATTCTGATTTGAATATATTTTCCACTCGTTGTTTCTAATACAAAAAATATTAACTTTATTTGGGTTTATTAATTATGATCTAACAAATCTTATTCATTTAGTAGCCTTTCTGTAATAATAATCTTTTACAATTTATGATTTTTACTTATTGAATACAGTAAAAAAATTGGACACCATGTGTATTTAAAGTAGTTTCCCGTTCCGGTTATTATTTTTAGTTAGGACTTGTGTATGTTTAGATTTCGTTATCTTTCCCTAAAGATAAAGAATTTATCCGATGTTTGTATTCGTACAATCAGTAGAGATCGTTAGATTATTGTTTAAGGTTGACGGACATGCATGTCTTAATTAGTTTTTTTATTTTTTTATTTTTTACGAATTGGTCAAACCCAAACTCAAGCAAAAACATTGTTTTCAATCGTTATGAGTCTCCCGATTGAATAGAATTTTATTATAAATAATTGTCTTGTAAATGGAATTTTTAAAGCATTCTGAATGTTAAAAATAAAGAAAAAAGTGTGCAAGAGAATAAAAAACACTACCTGCCAAAAAAAAAAAAGTGAAGTTTTTTGAAAAATATAGGAAATCCGCTCCCATATTTAAAGTAACCCACACACACAAACAACCTGATGTGAGTTGTCCCCCTTCCATTTTCACGATGTCTCTTAATCGTGTTTTCAAATTGATTTTGTGCAAAAACAATTATATTTTTCCCATTTTTGGCACTGTTAGAACCACCACAAGGTAATTTTATGTAGTCCTGTGAAGTTTTGTTGAAATTGGTTAAAAAATGTAGGAAATCCGATCCAATATATAAACGTTACACACACACACACACACACACACACACACACACACACACACACACACACAATCTGCGTTTTATAATAAGTAAGATTTAAAGCTGTTCAGTTATGTTTCTATTGATTACTAGTTGCAGGAAATAAGTGAGTCACTTTTTTTGCACAGAGTTTTTCCCTGAATCTCATTTATATCCAAAATTATAATTATCAATAGCATACGTTAGGATGAGTAAACTTTTTTACTAGGTGGCCAGGAAGGGGTCTTTATATTAGTAAGATTAAAAATTAGTTTGACTACAAAAACAATAGGTGAAAAAAATTTTAAGTAAAAAAAATCAGGTGAATCACTTTTATCGAACAGCACTGTATAAGATCTTGAGAGTTTCTTTATCTGGCTATACATGACTATGATGATTGCTTCACCCTGTTATACATGATTTTGATGGTGACTTCATCTGGTTATACATGACTATGATGATTGCTTCACCCTGTTATACATGATTTTGATGGTGTCTTCATCTGGTTATACATGACAATGATGATTGCTTCACCCTGTTATACATGATTTTGATGGTGTTTTCATCTGGTTACACATGTCTATGATGATTCCTTCACCCTGTTATAGATGATTTTGATGGTGTCCTCATCTGGTTATACATGACTATGATGGTTCCTTCACCCTGTTATACATGATTTTAATGGTGTCTTCATATGGTTATACATGCCTATGATGATTTCTTCACGCTGTTATACATTATTGTGATGATTCCTTTTTCTCTTTATACATGATTATGATGGTTCTTTATATGCACTTTAGGTCTATCTATGATTCACTAAATTTCTGTTACCAGTTTTTCCTTCCTTTTTAATTTACATGCAAGAAGCCAGAAGACATTTCCACAAGCCAGAAGTGTGATAAAAGAAACAGTTAGCACAAAACTTATGGTTACATCTAACCATTTTTAAAATGATGAGAACTTGTAGCCAATCGACCACTGTGCTTTTAAATTCATAATATCTTGGTACCATCGTGGAAAGTTTATCAGACTTCGCCCTTAACTTGGGGATATCTTTCCCTGAGAAAATTAAGTCTTTCGCACACACACACACACGCACACACACTCACACGCGTGTGCACACGTGTATCGCGCACACAAACTTCCTAAACTGGTAGATCTTTTATCAACTTGGACAGGAGAAATGCCAAATTTGAACCTTTGTACCCACAAAAAATGAAGTGTCAATAAAATATTGTTTAATATCTGAGGTGACTCATTTACATAGGAAGTCACAAAGATTATAAATAGCTACAGCTATTACCCAAGAGGCAGTTGATTGCATACCACTTCCCATGAGTTAGTAACACTACACTACAATGGTGTTACTGATATCTAAAGAACTAAACAAACAATTATCACTTGATAATTATGAATACACATAAGCATGGCATAGGATACTAGCAACTAAAGGTAGAACAAAAAAAGCTAAAGGATTTAAAATCTGTCTAAGGAGAGAACCAAATAATTGATATCTTGTTAGCAATTGCTGGTTGTGAGGCCATCATAAAATTATCAGCCATTGCAAACCCCAGACAGAGGAAATGACATTTGATGATATAAGTCAACTAATAGTGAAAAATATAGCATCCAAGAAAGAACTAGTGAGTGCAAAGAATATTTCTCAAAAAGTGAATGAACCAGTTATTGAATATGTTCTTCATTTAAAACAGGCCACTAAATATTGTGAATTTGAGAAACTGGGATTGGAAAACCAGATAATTGAAGAGGATTTGATCCAAATGAAATTGGTAAATGGCCTTCAAAATGTAGAGTATCAGCAAATGACTCTAATGAATTTGTTCAGCAACAAGAATTAATTGGAAATTAATTTAATAGAACATAAGTTACAGGTCTGGGGACATACACGATAAAGAAAAAAGAAAAAAATAGTGTCTACTTTCTGTGGATATCAAAATCAAAGAGAAAAACGAAAATGTCCAGCATATAAAAAATTTGAAAAGTGTTTCAAAATGAATCATTTTAAATGTATGTGTAAATCCCAAAAGAAAAACATAGAAACAGTCCAACAAAATCAAAAGGAAATAAGTATGGACATCTTTTCATTGAAGAAAAAATGAAAAAGGGTTATTAAAAATTTGAATCAACAATGTTTTATTGGACATGCAACTAGATACGGGAAGTAATGTGAGGTTGATACCCAGACATTTCTGGAAGAAATTAGGAAAACTATGATTAAAGAAAACCTTGTGCAACTGAATCAGTTCAACAGATCCGTGATAAAAATGTTAGGCTATATTAAAGCTTTGGAACTAAAAGATTAGTTTGATATATTACCAATTATCATGGCAAACTGTGAAAAGAATTATGGTCTAATAGGAAATGATGTATTGAACATAAATTCGATAAAATTAGTAAACAAAGTCAAGACAGAAGAAACTGGAATGTTAAAAATCTATGAAGCAAAGTTAAGACTAAAAGAAAATGTCTCCTCTTCATATTTTGAAGGATGAAAAGTGCCAGTTCATCTACTACCAATAGTTGTGGAAAGACTAAAAACATTACTAGAAAAAGACTTACTTCAACGAATTCCGTCAGGAATGAGCAAATGGGAATCCCCGTCAGTAATTTTAAGAAACAAGGATGGGGGTCTGAGCATTTGTGGTGACTATAAAATAGGTGTAAACCACAAAATATGTGCAGACCCATATCTTTTCCCCAGTGTAGAATGAGTTTTGAATTCCCTTACGGGTAGAAGACATTCTCTAAAATTAATCTAAAATCAATGTACCATCAAATACCCATTGAGAAAGACTTTAAAGAAGTCACAACAATAAACATGCCAAAAGGCTTCTTGAGATGGAAAAGAATGCTGTATAGAATTAAAACCACAATTGCAATTTTTCAAAGGGCTATAGAGTAAATTATTAGTAGCAATATAAAAAAATACAATATGTGAACAAGATGACATTTGTGTTATTGCTATAACAATGAAGAATTAAAATGGAAATCCAGTATGGTTTTAAATAAGTTAAAAAAAATGCTAGATTAACAATTAACAAAAAAATGTGTACACAACACTCAAAAAATATCATTTTTGGATATTCTATATCTAAGGAAAGAATATCACCAGGCCAATCATTAATTGACAAAATATTAAAAGTTGAAGTACGTAAGAACAAAAAAGAATTGGAATCTTTCTTAAGACTTGTAAATTTCTACAGATTATATCTAGAGTGATACTCTGAATTGACAGAACCTTTTTCTGCTTTAAGAAAAAAGAATGTTGATTTTATTTGGACAAGAGAACAACAAGTGTCACTTGAAAATTTAAAAGCTGTTCTGGCAAAGAAGCCAGTAGTAAAAATATTCGACCCTAGAAAGGAAATAGTAGCAACAACTGATGCAAGTGAACACTCAATTTCAGGAATATTAGCTCAGATTGTCCCATTATGTATCTTTCGAGAAAATTGTCAAAAGCCGAACTGAACTACTCAAATATTGAGAAAGAAGCATGGTCATAACATAGACGACAAATAGAGCTCATCAGTTTTTGATGAGAAAGTAATTTCTACTAAGGCCCAACCATAGACCTTTAATATTCATATTTAATCCTAGGAAGGAACTTCCGAAGGTAATATCTTCTAGAATTCTAAGGTGGGCCTTAATGTTAATAGCATTTGACTTTGATATTGAGTACATGAAACGCAATACCATTCCGCATGTAGACGCTTTGTTGAGATTGATGTTTATTACTTTTAAAAGGGGAAAAGAGGAAGAGAAATTCAAAGATACTTTCTTACACTTAAGAATTTTAAAGAGCTTAAGCACAAGTTAGCTGTAGAAAAGGATGCAATTTGTGATGAGATGTCGTGGTTCCACCTGCAAAGCAAAGGAGCAAAGTTATAAAAAGTATACATAACAATGTTCATTGTGGAATAATGTCAACAACAAAGGAGATTAAGGCTAGAGGCATGGTGGCCAGGCTATTCTACATGTGTAGAAGAATACATAAAAATGTGTAAAATGTGCAATGAAAGAAGAAAATTTATACAGACAAAAACACATACATGGCCTAAAGAGTCCAAACCTTAGGACAGAGTACACATAGATCATAACCAGGTTAATGGAATGAGATCATTACTAATACTGGTAGATGCATATTCAGGCTTGCCAGAAGTAATATAGGTCTCCAACAAAAGAAGTTTGACCATGAAGTAAGCATTAAGGATCATATTTTCAAAAAATGGAATTCTGAAAATGATATTATCTGACAACGCCCCAGAGTTCTGTGATGAGGAACTATGCCAGTGGTTGAATAAAATTGGATGCAAATCATATAAAAATCCCATACCATCCACAATTAGATGAATTAGCAGAAAAGATGGTGCAAACTATAAAAAACAGATTGAAAATATGTGTATAATGGAAAGAAAAGATAGGAACATTTCTTCCTAGATTGTTGCTAAGTTATAGAACAATACCACATGCTGGAAGATTGAAAAGCCCACCTACCTTCATGTGTAGGTAAATTAGAGCCCCATTAGCCATATTCTATACCACCAGCAAAAAACTATGGTATAAAAAAACATAGTGAATTTAATCTACAAGAGGCAAGATTTATAATGCAAAGTGGACAGAACATTATGATAAAAAAAAAAAGGAAATAGGATATTAGTGCATGCAGACCAAGTTAGATTGCAACATGATAGCAATGAAGAAATGCATAGTGATCCTAAAAGTAATGAAGGCAAATGTGTTATGTCAAAGCAAAACAAACTAGACAGTGAAATCGAAAGTAAGATAAATTCTGAAGATGAACAAGGACAATGATTGGAAGAACTCTTCTATGAAAAAAGAAAAAGATCAAGACCTCCCATATCGAGACAATCTCTTAAGAAGGGAGGAAGATATTGAGGAGACAAAAGCTCCCAGAAATACCAGGGCACAAATAAGGGGATAAAGCCTCTTTGTTACAGGGAGATGTAGTGTCTCATTTACATTTGAAGGCACAAAGACTATAAATAGCTACAGCTATTACCCATGATGCAGTTTAGTGCATACTACTTCCTGTGAGTCAGTAACACTACACTACAATATTTTTTATTGTAAATTCTCAAGAACAAAAAATATATATACATTCACCTTCATCATATGTTTAGTTTTTATAACAATCATCATTTTTAAAACAATAAACATTGCCAAGGAGCAACAGTAGTTAAGTTAAAATAATAGCAGTGTCAATGGAAAAAAGACGTCCTTTCGACACTCCATTTTTTTGTAGGGAACAAGTTTGGGAAAAAGTTTCACATGGAAAAATTATTATCTATTTTATAAACTTATTTAAAAGTAGCAAAATGGAAAAAATTCTAAATTTTTCAAAATTAATACTTAATACTCTGATCACCAAGAGACAATCATACAATCACAAATGAAGCAAATATGGTGAATTTCTGTCAACCCTGAGGTTTTCCAATGTCTAACTATATTGTCAGGAACATTCAAATATATATATATAATATATATAAAGTTATTTAAATTCTTGAACTGTGTTTTCCTGTCTAAAATGGAAATATTAAATTCTTGAATAGTGATAAATTAAACTATCAATGATAAAACTACAGTAAATTGCAAGACATATTAAGGAATTAACCTTACAATCTTGCTAAACTTTATAACTCAAAAATCACTCCTCTTATGTTATATTATCTTTATATAAACATTTTAATGTTATCCTTAGTGGTTTATTTTAGTTTTAAGGTATTAAATTGGTTAGTATTCGTAAATTACTCGTAATATGGTTAGCCATCAGTTAGCTTATTATTATTTTTTTTTAATTGTGGTGTTGATAATAGTTTTTAATTTAAAATAAATATATAAAAATTATATAAATGTTTAAAATTTATTTTGTACTCTAATTTATTATGTAAGGTTGGTATAGTTAAGTATAGTTTTTCTTCTTAAAGTGTCTTTTATTTACATACTATGTATAATTTTGTTTGAATTTTGTGATTTCATTAAAAATACCATAAAATCTGACATGCAACAACATAGCTGTAATATGTTACTATCTTGTAGCATTTTATTTCTATTCAAATTTGAATTCTCCTTCTTGGCATGGATTCATTGGTTTAAGTTTGTATCAACAACATCTCATGTCTTATTTTCTTTCCTCTTCTTCTGTATCCGTATGCTTTGGATATACTGTAAAAAAACAAATGGATGTCACTTAAGGATTATTAGATGCACTATCCATATGAAAAAAATCAAAGAATGTATCGACTGAAATGGTGTGATGAAAAAAACAAAGATAATTGTGTGAATTATAAGCGGAGACTTACCTTAATGACCCGAAAGGGCCAGAGTTGCATGTATGTTTTGCAATGGAGTGTGGAGATGGTAAATTAAGAAGCACTTCATGTGGGCAGAAGTGGTGGTGTCACTTGTAGCCATTTTTATTGACTGGTTCTGAGTGCTCATTGGCAGAGTGATGAGTCAGGTGCATAAAACACAGTATGTTCATTCAAGAGGTGGATTCATACCTTTCCAAAGGGTATTTGTGCATAAATGAATGTAATGAATTTGACTGGAATTCAAACTCAGCTCTCCCAGTCTAATTGCCAACCAATGCTACAGAGCCCAGACTACCCTACTATCAAACTCATAGCTAGTGACTCAGATTAAGGAATTGGAGAACCGAGTTTGAATGCCAGTTGCGTTTGTTACATTCACCCCACACCCATCTATAGCAGAATAGACTGTATTCTATAGCCTTTGGTGGCAACTAGTCTAGGAGAAGGACCATTATGAATTCAAAATTTCCAAATTTGAATTAAATAGCTTTGTAGGGATATACATAAATAAATAAAAATAAAATATAAAATGATAATAATAATAATAATAATAATAATAATAATAATAATAATAATAATGAAAATTATAAATAAAATAAAATAAAACAATGATATTTAAACTTTGTTTAAAATAAATTAAATAAAATATTCCCAACATGCAACAAAAATTGTTCCTGCCAGAAATACAGACATCCCACCAAAAGACGTTAAATTCAATCTCTTTGCCATTCACTTGGGATGGGGAACATCGGTCTGACTTCTCTCTGTGATATGGTGTGTAATAATACAAAGTAACTTCTTTCTCTGATTGCATGTATCATGAAACAATCATAATTTAAAAACATACACATACCGATACACACAAAAAATATAAATAAACTGTATGAAATTAACATACACTTTACCATGCTTTCCTGTTATTTCTGTATGTTTTATTTTCTGTCAAGTATGTTTTTATCTCCGTGAACATGAGGATAATTTCTGCCTCACCAACCTACCAAGCATGGTGAGTATATCTACACTTCTGAAGACATGGACAATCAGAGAGCAGTTCCTCTAACAGGAGTAAGAATGCCCTGGATTTGGAGTTGGATTGGGGAAATAACGGTTATTTGTGCATAAATGAGATTAAAAAAACCTGACTGGAGTTTGAACTCATCTCTCCAATTTCTCATTGTGCGCTGCAATCCATTACACCACCTGCACATTCAAATTTATTTTTTTAGAGGAGACTTATTTTAGGGAAAAAAAATATCTGTACCTTATATAGGGGTAAATATTTAATGTATATAGGTAATCAATATTTGATAAACAATGGAAACATGATTGATTTTAGTAATACTTTGTGGCTGATCCTCACCAGTCTTCAAAAATATTCTTGTAGCTGAAATATAGATGCAAGTCACAAGAGTCACAAAGCTGAGAATTGCAAAGGCAAGAGTCACAATGCCAAGGGTTGCAGGTCTCAGAAGAATCACATCCGTGCTGGGTATGACAATATACTAGATCCAGTAGCAAGACCTCTGATTGGGAGGTTTTGAGGATCATGGACCCACCTCTTCATTGCTGTTGTTCCTAGGTTCACCCTGACCCAATGTGGTACCACCTGTTAGAATCCAAACTATGGACAAATAGTGAGCCTCTAAACTATGGTCAAAAAACTGAAAGTATAGATTTAAAAAACCAAAAATAAATTACCAGCAATAGAATTTTGTAAAAAGAAAAAAATCACTCAAGCTCCCAGGAAAATTAAATTTCGGCATTAAATGACCCATAAGGAGTTGATATGCCATTAAACAAGCAAACAAACAAGAATCAACTACCACATCACACACAAACAGCAAAATGACCAATTTTATCCCTTGCTTCCTCCTATGGTTCTTTCAAAATGAGTTGATATAAATATGAAGTGCCCATGATTGGGCAAATAAAAAATTTCTATAGAAATGTTTGCACTCTTAATAAGGAGTCTTGCTTTGAGCACCTATTGGGACACAAGTTCACCCCAAACCTCAGGTAGATCTCATCTGTTGTTAAAGATGCTGGAAAAATGGTCCTTGTGTCACTCCAGAAAGTACCTGATTCGTTTAGCCATTTATAAGAGTCAGATCAGAGCAAAAATGAAGTATTGCTACCCTGTCTGGGTTGGAGCTGCACAATCTTGGCTTTCTAACCTTGACGACTGCTCATTTCCCACAGACACAACATCATGACTCTATTGCTATTTCCATGGCAAATGTTCAGATGAGCTCTATTTCTTTCATACCACCAGTTCAGACCTTTACAGTCAAGAATCTCACCTTGTTATGTCCCTAGGGTTGAGTCACCCTCATTCCTTTGATAAGAATGGTGCTTCACTCCAAAATCTTGTTCCAACTTTGTGAAACAGACTCCCATGTGAGTGATTCCTTGAACACAACAATCTCTTCAAGTTGAGGGTCAATCATTATCTATCCTTCTTATCCTCATAAGTTTCATATTCTGTTACTTCCTCTTACATTCATATCACATATATCATATTCAGCAACCCTCTACCTTGAATGGCTCTTGGGCTTAGTATCAGGTGAACTTTAGTAAAAAAAGAAAATTCCAAGTTCTTTATAAAAGAGAGATTGCTGTGGGTGATATATTGACCCGCAAACAGATGATGAAAGACAACAAACAAAATGAAAACTTGAGCTAAAAATGTAGGAGTGCTGACAGGATATGACAAGGCCCTCCCCCTACTGAACGTGGCAAAAATCCTGTCACCAATATAAGCCAGTTTGACCATGGAGATGTCTTCAACCATTGGTGAAAGTATTTGTACCACAGTTTGTCTATCCACAGACCACAGAGGATGGTGTGTCAACTTAAATGGCTTCTCATAAAGTGCTGTAGTTGAGACAGAGTCTTATCATCTTCACTGGTGTGGCTAAAAATTCATGGAGTAACTCTTCGTCAAAGCATCCAGTCCTCTTGATACTTGCACCTTTCAAATGTGTGTATGGCATGTACAGGGTACATGGGTAAATTGTTACCATTTTATATTTTAAATTTTGCACATGAGCATTGTTTGTTTTTGATTTTGTCAACTGCACAGTATAATAGGGTCAGCTAGGCACCATCTGAGAAAAAAAGAGCACCATGATGTAATTCACTCAGCCAGAAATTTAGAAATGGCTTGCTGTACTGCTTGGCATTCATGCTGGAATCTCCAATATGAACATTTCAGAATGTTTGGGTGTCAATCTGAGGACAAATCAGAGGATTCACAAAGAGTTGGATGAGTCTAATGGAAATTACAAAGACGTTTGGAGTGATCACTAGTAATGGTGACATTATGCCTCCATTCATCTTTCCACAGGGTCTCAGACTCAACATCAAGGCCTACATCAAGTGCCTTGAGTGGGTAGTGCTGCGCTGGGTCAAAAGGGTTGCTACTGGAAGAACCTATGTCTGGCAACACGACTCTGCACCATGCCACATAAGTGGGACAACCCAGCCATGGCTGTCACACAATTTCTGCAACCACATCATCCTTTACCTGACTTGCCCAACTGCAACCCCCTTAATTATTATGTGTGGGGTGTAGTTGAGTGAGAGACCAACAAAACTCCTGGTAACATCAAAGATGAACTAAAGGCAAGGATTATGGTAGCATTCACCAACTTAAACAAGGAGACTGTCCAGAAGAGTTGCAGGAGATTCCAAAGTTGTCTGGAGGCTGTGGATGAAGCTGTGGGTGAAGCCAATGGTGATTTTATTGAATAAATTTACTGTTTAGTATTTCAAGATATTTTAGTGTAATTTTGGTAAATATGTCTGTTAAAATGAGATGTCAGTGTTATTTTCATCTTTTGAAATTTAGAAGACAATTTATCCGTTGCACCCTGTATAGCAAGCGTTCCAGTACATTTTCAAGTATGTCCACTACCTCATCGACTACATTTGACGGCAGGGCTTGCAACACGTTGATGAACTTGGATCTCTGGGAGGTGATTCTCCAGGCAGTGAATATCACTTCAAGTTGTAGAAACCAATTTCTAGTGTTGACTTTGTTATATAGTGTGTGTGTGTGTGGGGGGGGTGATGTATTGATTGACATCTCAGTGGTGTCTTCATTTGATGCCATAGTGGATACACAATGTTTTTTGCTTTACATCACATAATCATTTATTGATGTGTCTATTGTGTCATAAGGTCACCACTTGTTACGGGTGGTATATTTGCCCGCAATCAGATATTGAATGATGGAAGACAACAAACACAATGAAGACTTGAGTTAGGAAATGTAGGAGTGTCCAGAGGATACGAAAAGCTTGAAACAAAGTCCAGGTTTTTTTAACAATTTTCAACAGAGAATCCATGCAACATGTCAGCGAAATAAGCTCAGGCAGTTATGTGCCATACTTGATACACGCTTAGGTGATCATGTATCTTTCAATACATGACTGACGAGGCAGATTTTTTTCCCACAGTAGGTTGCCATTTCTTTCTATGGTAGACCAGTTGCAATCCAAGGCTATAGAACCCAGTCTGTTCTGTTATTTAACCATAGCTGGGGGGAGAAGAAAAGGATTCATACCTTTCCCAATGGTATTAGCACATAAGTGAATGTAATGGATTTTAATGGAATTTGAACTTGGCTCTCCAATTCCTCAATCCAAGCCACTATCCATTACTCCACTGTGCCTCCCTACAAAATAAGCTACAATTTTCTTTACTAGTTTTAAAGATGGTGAGAATAAACACTGAAATATCAATAACATCAACATTTCTTGTCTATTTATTTAAAAAAAATTTAATACCTACAACTGTGTTTACAGAGTTATAAAATTGTCTGATGTAAAAGATTTCCTTTTCATATTTTACATTAGTTATCATGAGTTGATATGATTTCTTCCTATAAAGATCAATCTAGTATTAAAAGCAGAAGGAAATTTCTATGGCTCAACTGCAAATGATGTAAATTTCCATCAGTCACACACATATGTAACTCAATTAAATAACAAATGTTTCTATTTTATCGTAACTGAGGGGAATCCAATTTTATCTGTGAATAAGAGCATCAAATAATTATGCCCTCCTCGAATCAATCAGTGCTCAGATATTATTTCGTCCAAGAAGGTAATTTCAAATCTTTTCTCCTCCTTTATGAATGAAGAGCTTTGTAAATATTTTTGTGAAAGTGACCAATCAAATTTAGAGTTACCATTTGATAGTAAAGAATTTACAAATTAGGTTATAATCAGTTAACAAACAGATAAACTAAATGTTATGAGTGGTCACTAGGGTTAGCAACTTCTACAAATGAAAATACAGGATGAAGAAAGTTCTCATCCATAAGGCTGCAGACCCCTGTGGGAGGTACCCAACCATGGGGTCATTGGTTTCCCTTAAGGACAGGTTCCTAACCAGGGGTTTGAATTAAATCAGTTTGGTATTCTTGTTTTGAGCAATACGAATTGTGTGTGTGTGTGTGAGAGAGAGAGAGAGAGAGAGAGAGAGAGAGAGAGAGAGAGAGAGAGAGAGAATTTCAGTCATTCATTAAGTATATCTTTAAAATATTTAAAATGCAGGGCAAAAGGGTATCTTACAACAGTTAATGCGGGGTGTTTCCTTTCTCATACTGCATCTGCATGAATTTAAGTGTGCTTCTAGGTTGGCATCTTGGTCCCAGTCTCACACTTCCCCCAGTGGGACTCCCTTCCTCCTATTTGCTGCCCTGATAGCTATAATCTTCAAATGTAATGTCAGTCAACATCTTCTGATGCCTTGACCCTGATCTCCATCCTCATCTATATCCTTTCCCCAAACACCCCTCTTTACTCTTGCTCTCACTCTCTGTAACCCCTTGTGTGCTAGTGGCACTCCTGCCTTGCTTGGGGTGAAATACTTAAAAAAAAAAAAAAGAATCAAATTATTGGAAAATCGCACATTTTGGGGGATGGTTGGTAACCTTAGTGGTCACTACTTTGAAGTAAAAGATTTTTTTTTACATTTTTAGGAATTCTTGTGTCAAAGGGATCCAATTCTAACATCTTTTAAGATTTAATTTAATCTATTTAAAGTGCTGAAATAATGTCAAAAACTGTCTACACAAAAGTGGGTTTTCTAAATAAATATTTTTTATACATTTTTATTTCTAAATCATTTAGTAATGATTATTATGTTATTTACATTATTTAAAATCAGATTCTAGCAAGAAAAGTTAAAAGAATAAAAATATTTCCCTAACTGCTTCCAAAAATTAAAATTACTGCTACATTTAGAAAACAGTATCTGAGCTGCTTCTGCAATAGTTAAACTTTAATAAAATTCATATAATCAGTCAGTTTTAAAAATGGAAGAGATATAAGACAATACATAGAAGAGATATAAGAAAATACATAGACAACATTTGTCAGATTTAATGGGTAACTGAATGACAAAAATGGAAAAACTCTAAGCATCTCTTTTAATTTCAGCATTTCTTGATGTAAAATTGTAATCAGCATTTGTTATATTTTTCTGCCACTGCATTTATAAAACTCTCTCAATCAAACTATTATTAGTCTGTAAGAGTTCTTTTTATTCTGTAATTCAATTAAGCACCGACATTATTATTGTATAGATTTCTATATTATAGTTTGTGAAAATGGTTTACAAATTTTTATATATCAAGAACAATTTTAGAAAAAACATTACTTTAATCTGATGATGCTCTCAAGGACATCTGATGAGGTTTTCAACATGTCACATAAAAACATTTTCCACTTTGTCAAAATGTTTTTCCATAAAATATTATATCTTCCAAGTAGTTTCATATAAAACAAAGATTCATAACATTATAGCAAACAAAGAAGGAAGAAAATATTTCAAAATAAATTAAAGTAAAAATTTAGCTGTTGATTAGAGGTTTATTCTTTTGTAAAAGATGAAAGATTTTAGCAGAGATAATCAATATTAATTATTTGTAGTTAAAAAAAAAAAAATCAACTTCCACCTTTTATAGAAATATTAATTTAAAAAGAAAATTAACTCCCATCTCCAAAATGTTCATTTTTATTATTAGGGATTCGTATTATCAAACAATTGTAATTTTTATACAAATATTATTAAGAGTTTATAAAAAAAATTGTATAAATATCCAAAAGTCATTTTTTAATGCATAATCAGTAATTTATATTTTTGATTTCCATGACCAAATATTCAGATGAGCTAGATTTCTTAGTTTTCCCAGTTCAGACATTTATAGCAAGGAACTACCATGCTACTTACATAGGTTCAAATCATTCCATTGATAAGAAACAAGTTCTTTCCAAGAACTGATACTTTAAAGAAGTTTTCTAATACAAAGCATCCCTGATCACTATAATCTTAACCTCTTAAAGTCTAGGGTCAACCATTATCCACATAAACAGCACTGACTTCCTTTCTTATTATGTCCATACAATAACCCTATTCAGTAAGCATCTACCTTGAGTGACTCTTGTTTTGGCTAAACATGTACTTAAAAAAAAAAAAAGAAAAAAAATAGAGATACAAAATACTCAAAATAATTCTAATAGGATTCTAGAAATAATTCTACCAAAATTCTAGAATTAATTCTAGCAGAACAAAATTACCTTGAAACAGAAATACTGTGAGAAGGGATATTATTGTCTATTTGAAAAAAATCAAAAGTGAAAAATTCAAAAACATGATCATTCCAAAATTTACTTTTAAGAGTAAAACTAAATCCCTGTTTTTGTATCATTGTAGAGTAGCAAAATGTTTTTTTCAAACTGACAAGTGCAAAATATGACACAAGATTTTCTTATATGATTGACGGAAAAACACATGCACACATACAATGCTTGGATCTTTTTTGCACAGGCAGAACTCTTAAATCATCTTCCAAGGATTCTAATTATCATCGATTTTTGTTTTTAATATTGTTTACTATAGAAAAATTTGGTTTTTATATATGTTTATTTATTATAACAATATTATACTTGTCTAGTCAATTTAAAGGGATTTTAATTTTGCGATGTACAATTATTGCACTTTGGAATTATTTAGAAAATAATTTAACATTTAAAAATCCCATGACACACCTATGATCCTTTTACAACAAACTCGTGTGCCACAATACACAGAAAATCACTGGCTTAGATATTTGATGAGCCAACTTTCATCCAATACAGAATTTCATTAATGGGGCATCTAGTGGGGACCAGACTCACTATCCTTGTAATGAGATGTGAGATTAGAGTCTTTTCACTATGACTCCATGGCAAAGAGAGTGGTTTCAGTACAGAAATGATGTTATTTTAAATTCAAATTTGGTCAAAGTACATGCGCACACATAGCTCATTTTAATGGATAAAAGGTAGGGAAACACGAGTCCAATAATACCAATTGTATGTGGTTACCAGCACTAAGTCAGTAGTGACTAACATCAACAATTAGATTACAAAAAAAAAAAAAAAAGATAATATAGTGCTGTACATTTAATCGATGACACTATCCAATCTGACCATGTAAAACACTTGTACACTGTAAATATACACTATTTTGTGTTACTGTTAAATTCACCCTTTTCTTCATTCGTAGTATTCTGCCAAATGTCATGGTTATAGAAAATGATGAATATAAAACCACTTAAACACTGGCATATAAAAAAGGGAAAAACTTATGCAGCAATAAGCTGCACGTATGGTTAAATTGACATCAACAAAATCACTGCTCGCCAATTAGTGGTCAGCCTGCAAAGCATCTTGCATAGTGTTACCACAATTTTGTTTGTAAATTTATAAGCTGAGTTGGCTGCTCCAGATTTACATCTGATACCCATTAAAGGAAGGTCTTTAATACTGAAGTAGGTATATATGTGTGTGTGTGGGGGGGTGTATATATATATTTTAAGACATTTTTATGTTTATACATTCTTGTTATAGATACAAATATTTAAGTAAATGCTCTGTTTTACATTTGGATACACTTTGAGCAGATATGAATGTATGTGAGAGATTCATGGAAGCTTGAAGTTTAAAAGCAGTAAATTCAACCTTGTTAATCGAACAATCCTCCGTGGCTCGATCGGTTAAGGCACATCAGGCTATATGATGGTTCCGTATAGGATACAGGTTCGATTCCTGTTGGAGGACAAATATTTTCTATGAAAATTTCTTGGACATTCAGGCCGGTAAATGTTATTAATACTGTTTATTATAAAACAGAGCATTTATATTTGTATCTATTAAAAAATGTATAAACATAAAAGTGTCTTAAAATATTTTCGGACTTTGTCCATTTCATAAAATATATATTATATATATTCATTCCTTGTTACACCAAATATTATTTTTAGTAGATCCCCATGTTTCAGTAGATACCTTGTTTTTTTTTTTTAAAAACAGTATGAATTACATCTACTGGACTGCATATTTAAAAGACTTAATAAACAGGCTCTCCAGCAGGGTACAAACCTCCATCCCCACCCCCACCCCTTCGTAGGGGAAACCACCATGTGATCTGGCATGTTTTCAACCACTCAGCCACAGAGTGCATCAAAGCACAACAATGTTTAAACAGGAAATGAAATAATGAGATATTGGTGATTTCAATGATTATTCAAAATAATAATGGTTCTGAAGACATGTGTAAGGCTGATGATACTTTTTCCTTTCACAAAATACAAGGCTCCAGAGCCACTCAAGATAAAGGGTTACTGAATGAGGTTGTTGTATGGAAGTAAGAAGAAGAACTGAGTGCAGATTATACGGATATGTAGGATGGATAACATTTGACCCTAGACTTGAAGAGTTAAAGATTGTAGTGATTAGGGAAGCATTTTCTTGGGAACCTGATCCACAAAGTAGCTGTTCTCAGGAAGAAGCTTCCTAAGTGGAACTTCATTCTTACCAATGAAATACAAAGGGAATGAGAAGGATTCAACCCTGGGTACATGGCATTGCAAATCATAGTTGTAATGGTCTGAACTGGTAGAACTTACATGTATGAAACTTGGGTTGAATTCTTAATTTCCTACAGAACTAAGTTCTTCAAAGCTAAAAATGTGAAAATCTGTACAACAGAAAAGTTGAAATCTTCTAAAAAATTTACTAATTAATAATACCAACATGGAACTGAAAGAAGAGACAAAAATAAATCTTGTTTCTTTTTAAATTGGATTAAAAAATAGTTCCTGATTGGAGTGAAATATTGACAAGTTTGTAAGAAAAAAAAACTTTTGAAAAAAAAAATGGATACACGTATGTCACAATACCTCATCTCAGAAATATAGACAAGAATGGATACTGCGGAAATATTTCAGGACAAAAATTAAACATCACGATTTTGTAGCCAACAAAACAAGAAAAAATAAATAACAAATTTTTTTTTAATTTCTTGAAAAATCAATAAACAATTTTATTTCGTTTTAAAACAGAATTTAGAAAAAATAGAGAGAAGTGTCAGATTGTAACAATTTTTTGAAGGATGCACAATGGACTGAATTGTGTAGGTGGATCAAAAAAAAAATGTAGAGTTCACCACGAATTTTTTTTTTTTTTTATACACCATTGGAAAGAGCATCTTCCAACATTCCTAAAAAAGACATTTTTTTTTTTGGTGGGGGGGGTCGAATTCTCAACTTTTTACTATATCAATAAGGTTTGTTAGAATTTTTTTTTTTTTTTTACCCAATAGGGCAGAGAAATTGCTCAACCTTAAGATATCAACTGTCCGACCTCGATTAACTGTGGTTGGTCGGAGGCTAAAGCAGGCCAACCCTAACTTATGTACATGTTGGTGGTGGTGGGGGGGTGCTCTACTTTAAACGTGGCCTTGTGTCAGATTCTGCCTTTGTAGGGAGGTGGGAAAATAAACCCAAGAAAACCGCAGCGGTAAGTTGGAAAAAACATTTTGAGAAAGACTGAATTCGACAAAAAAAATCAAATAAAATAAATGAGGCAAAAAATATTATATATACAGTACTACTTCTGTTCTACAATATAAAAAGTGAAATTGATCACTTATTGTGGAACGGAGGTAGTTGTTTTTTTTTTGTTTTAGTTCAGCAGATGGTATTTTCTTTCAGTGATTTTTGTTTGTTCAGTAAAAATTCAGTGATTAGGAACAAGGGTTACATTTTGTTTTGTTTTATTAGAAAAAGGAAAAGTTCATACTGTAATTGGTCGTTGTGGCATACACAAATTATAATGAGCATTCTTATCCCAAAAATTTGGCCCCTTCCAACCACACCACCCACTGTCTTGGACATATTTCAAATCTTCTCCACCTGTATAATGGGGGTCGAGGATGAGGAATTTAATATCTCCAGTTACTTCGTTGTAGTCGACACCGAGGATTGTGTGGGCGAGGACACCTCCACCGATCATCACAGGAGTTCCCTGAACATCAAAATGCATAGACAGTTCCCGACCTCGTGATGACAATTCTGCCCCAGAGGAAACATTCATTACCCTACATTGCACACCTAATAAATGGTCCAAACAATAGCCGACTTCAAATGATCCTATCCACTGGCGACTACCCACAAATGATGCTGGTTTATCTTCAATATCAACCAGGGCTTGTTGAATCACTCTGTGAGACGGTACGGGCACATCTGTGTAACCCTGCAAACGAAACCAAGATACAATAGTCTGTAGTGATCGATAAGCACAACCCCATTTGTTATCGTCAAAGTTATCTTGCATGTAATGGTGATAGGCGTATCTGCCTTGAACAAGATGAGGCGTACCACCTTTTACTCCGGATGAAAGACCAATATGTGGGTTAATTAAATAACCACCTAGAGCTGGTATATCCTCTTCAAAAACGACAGTATTTCCTTTACGAAAAACGGGCGAATTAAGGGGTAGTCGGAATAAGTGATGAAGATTTTTTCTTTGGTATTCCAATAAGTTTTCATCGATTTCTTCTGGATAAGTTATTGATACAAATAGGGTGGATCCTGGTAGTTCGATGTGGTGAAATTTTGGTAAGGAAAAGTTTGACCCTTGTCTGTGTTCGGTAATGCAACACTCAGCCGCCTGGATTTGACGACAGACAGCCGTAGCTAATGTCTGGGCCAGCTGTGTCAAGGGATAACTATTAGAAACTATGGTGAGTACATCTAACTGCAAAGGCAGACACACCTGACGAAAATCATCCTGCCGTTGGTGTATCAGGGGTGCACATGAGGGGGTCTGTTTGGTTTTAGTATCACCTGATATAGACATAAACATATCCAAAGGAATCGCTGATTTTTGTAATCCTGATAAAACTGTTTTTTTCTTCTTTTGTGACGTGGCCTTGCCGACAAAACTCATCTCAACATCGTTCGTTTCCATATATTTGTACAGGTCCGCACAGGTCTCATCTGGACTGTATACTTGCTGGTATCGTTGCAAAATCGGGGGCGATGGGGATCGGTCTCCATTTTCCATGCCATCATTGTTGGTCCCTTCTTCTGTTAACAAAGATTGTTCTTCAGATTTAGTAGTAGACTGCTCCTTGAAGAATAATATAGAGCTATTTTTAATATGAAAAACGGTCAGTGGAGAATTTATCACTTTGCACAATTCTTCCACTTCGGTTTTGATCATCTTGATCAGCTTATCAGACTTGGGTTCGAACTTGAATCTCAGCGGTACCTGAGTTTTTAATCTGAAACGAACATGTCCATCTAAAAAGCATCCTCCATCATTATCAACAACAGCTGTCCATTGCACATTATTGCTGGTGTCCAGGTCGTGTCCGCTGCTACAAGACATAAAAAGTAACATAGTAGAACTATGTGGGTGTTGATTCGCATAGTTAAACACAACAAAGCGGTCAGTCTTCAAGAATTTCATCAAAGCTTCAACAGTGGGTCTAATCGGGTCCTCAGAAAAATCTCCGTTTTGGGCACTAGAAGAATCGGCAAGTCGATAAAGTCCCAAAACGTTCAGGCCACCCGGCAGAATATTATTAACTTTTATGGCATCTTCTTCAACTCTTTCGCTTGATCGCGTACAAGACCAAACACTCATTGATTGTCCATTTTCTTCTCCAATTAATAACCCGATTCCAACAGTTTTTAGGGCTTCGCCCATCGATTCCAAAATAGACTGTCGGACAAACACATCACATACCTCGGCCATTTTGGCTGCTGCTACTGTTATATGAGAAAAACCAAAAGAGTGACCTCCCTTGGTTTAGACGGAAACTAACTGTGATGTCATTGATGGTTGCTATTGTTCCACGCGGTCCTGCCGCTGGCCAAACAACAAAATCAGGCGAATAATAATATTGGAAAGAAATGTGCCAAATATTTATAGGGTTAATAGAAGTGAAATTATTCACAATTAACGAAACACAAAAATATGGACACAAAAACTGATTAGAAATATTCTTATTTTTACAAAATGCGCTAGGTTAAAAATATACCTAGAGACTAAAAAAAAGAAAAAAATCTTACCGCAGGAACCTAATTTTAAGAGTCTATTTGATTTGTTTATGGTTCTGCAAAAAATAGTAAACTTTCATGACGTCATCATAACTCGCGACCTCTTCTGCCAACAGCACGTTATCTATCTATCTATCTATCTATCTATCTATCTATCTCGCGTCTTTTTGCGTTGAAAAATACATTGAATTAGAAATTCTTGCAAAAATCAAATAATTGCTGGATTTTAATTGAACTTTCAAGATTTATTCAGAAATGTAAAAGATATTTTTGAAAGGTTTCATTTTTATAAAAAATTGGTAAAATAAAAATATTTCATTTTTTTTATATATCTCCCCCACCCCCATACACACATGTAATTTTATGAAATTTCGAGAAATTCTTTTCGTAGCGCTCGGAAAATTTAAATCTTCATTTTTTTTTTTTTTAACAGAAAATCTACTCTGAATCTTAAGATAAAAAAATGGAATAAAAAACTAAGAAATTATTTAATTAAAATTGCTTTTTATGAATAAAAATCAATGAGTAATGAATTTTTACAAGAATTGTTTTCTTTTTTAATTTTAATAATTTATAAACTCTTAAAAATAAAATCTTTTAAAATTCTGTATTAATTTCTAACAATCAAGTGATCATTTTTTAAAGTACTTTGGCTAAAAAAATTCAGTAAAATATTAGAATGCTTTAAAATACAATATTTAATTTTAAATTTTTTAAAATATATTTTTAAGATTACTTGGTAATTAAGGGTATCCGTTATATTCGTCTAGTAATTTTATTTCCATTATCTGCTCCTAAGTTAAATTTTACAAATATCAGCATACTGTTCAATAGTCAAACAAAACGTTAAAAACACCCACCTACCTCCATGTTAAAACGGTTAAAAGTTTTCTTCGATATTTTAGAGTTAACAAAAAAAGTAATATTTTTTCAGTTCATTAATTAAACTTTAAATCAGCTAATTTTCTCATATGACGTTTCAGGAAATTATATTTTATTTTTTAAAGATTTTTTTTTGATAAAGAGAATGTACTGTTTAGTTTACTTAGTGTTTGTTTACAGATTTATGACACGATTTAAAAATTGATTGGAATCATATTTTTCTGATTATCAGTATTTTAATTTTTACTAATAACCAGAAAATATGATTCCAATCAATTTAAATTCAATTTCAAATTCAATAAGTACTTTTACTTATTGAAAATATTTAAATTTAATCTGGTTGAAATTGAAATTAAAAGTTTCAAGAAAGATATTTCATTTTTTTAAATTCATTTTTTAAACCTGAGGTATCACTTTTGTTTTTTACCTACTTCTTCTACATTCTACAATAGATACTTACTACCTATCACAATGTCTATAGCTAGCTAGCTAGCTAGTTGATTCGACGCATCGTCTTAGTGTTGTAATGGTTAGAAAGCACTTCCTAAAGAAAGATTTACCATTGCTTCGTGAGTTCGATCTTAGGTGCCCCATGCTTGTGACCTTGTGTCAAATCCGCTTTTTAGTATTTATCTTATTCTTATGTGTTGGATTTTTCGATTAGCACTATTTTCGAATTAATTTTGAAAATATTATTCTGTGCGTTATTTACATTATGTGGGGAAAATTCAGTCGACCCAGTCTTTTTTTTTTAATAATAAAAATCGGATTTTTAATAAAGAAAACACGGATAATGCCTGTTAAAAATCATTTGTTTAAATTACAAACATATATGTACAAGAATTCAAAAGAGTTTAAAAAAGGACTAAAAATAGTCTTTAGTTGATAAAGTCTTTAGGTAGCTGGTACACAGAAAATGTATGATTTAGAAAATACTTTTAAATAGTTGAACAAAAAAAAAACTGGTTGAAAATTACTTTTATCAAGAGCGAAGATTCACTGGTTGTCTTTGTTGCTGTTGGAGATGATTCGTTTTTAAAGTCACCAACAGGACGTCTATGCTGTTTGTTGTTGGTCATGATTCGCTTCAAGTCGCCGACACACGTTTCTTTCAGCAGCGCTGGAGGGAAAAAATTGCATCTTTGCTCTCTGAAAGTCGAAAGCTGTGGAGTTTTATAATAATTTTTCCCGAAAGTAGATTGGAGAAAAATAAGGTTTTAGTTTTCTCTGATTAATCAAATATTTCACATATTGATGTTAATTTCTAACCAATAGTCACTTTGATTTAAACGGTGTATATTGTATTGTGGTATCTTTTTGGCATGTCTGTAATCTTGCCTGTTACTGGGCAGAAAATAAAGTTTGGGTGTGTTTTAATATATTATGTATGCGGGTATGTAGTTGTGTTGGAAATAGAGTTTATTTCCTATAATAATTTGTTATAAATTCTTCTTTTTTTTCCGCTCTGAGTAAATTTCGACTCTCGGTAGTTTGGGGGAAAGGGTGAAGGTAATAAAATAATTACTGAAACCTGAACCTTGTCACCCTGCGTGCAAAGCTCCTTGACCAAAGAGTTGAGTAGAAGGGGGGGTTAATTGAAGATGAAGGAAAGAGAAAGAAAAACAGAAATGTTTCCCTTTTTCTATTACAATAAATTGTTTTGATAAATTTGATTTTTTAACCCAAAATTTTTCGAGTAAATCGTAGTCAACCTTTGACTATAAAAATCCCTGAAATACAATCATCAACAGGAGTGGGAGACGTAAGGCGGGGAGTGGGAGACGTAAGGCGGGGAGTGGGAGACGTAAGGCGGGGATTTGGAAACATGACGCGGGGAGTAGGAGACGTAACGCGGAGAGTGGGAGACGTAACGCGGGGAGTTGGAGACGTAACGCGTGGTGTGGAAGACGTGACGCAGGGAGTGGAAGACGTGACGCGGGTAGTTGGAGACGTGACGCGGAGAGTGGAAGACGTGACGCGGGGAGTGGGAGACGTAACGCGGGGAGTTGGAGACGTAACGCGGGGAGTGGGAGACGTAACGCGGGGAGTTGGAGACGTAATGCGGGGAGTGGGAGACGTAACGCGGGGAGTGGGAAACGTAACGCGGGGAGTGGAAGACGCGGTACCTTCCAAAACATCTTCCAAAACCCTGACCCAGCGTAGACTCAAACAAGTGGCCGCGAAAACAATTCCTCGACCAAATTGACAACCAATTGTTGTTTTAACGGCAGAATTAACTCTTGTTTTCACCCCGACTATTGTAATAAAATACTGTTCTCAAAACAACGCTCTACGTTGAAGACTCTGAACTCTGAAGGCACAAACGAATTCTGTCACGAACGAAGGTACGCAATTATCCAGGGACGCATCTGTCTCGGTGCGCAAATATCAAGAGACGCAATTGTCTGGGACGCAGATGTCCAGTGCGCAAACTCTTCTAGAACCACTGTCAATTCAAGTAACCATCACGTAATTTCAACACGAACCCTTATTTAATCTACGGGTTGAGATTCTTCTCGTTTCATTATCAATGGAAATATTTTTTTCTTTTCATTTTTTTTTTATAACAGAAGTTATGTGTGGAACCTCCTTGATTTTTGTTACTTTTCAGTCACAAATTAGTAGGCTCTGGTCCCACAAACCCCCGGCGTTCTTCGGCCCAGTTCAGTCTTTCTTTTTTTGTTGCCTTGAGAGAGAAGTATATAAGAGACAGGTTGAGACAGAGAGAGAGAGAGAGAGAATGAGAGAGAGAGAGAGAGTTAAGGTTTTGAAAGGAAAACGCAAATGCCGTATTTGAATTCTTTCTTTTTTTGTTTATATATATTATTTTTAATAATATACAGCTCACTACAAACACAGACACGTCAGATCACGCAATTGATATCGTTCTATAACAGAGAATAAGAAAAGAGATAGTAGCAATTTCATTCGATATTTCACCCGAACTGAACAAGGTAAAAAATATAGTATATTTTATCATTTTAAGTATTTATTCGAAAGCAGGAAAATCACTATATTCACAGACTATTAAACCACTAATCTTATGCGTTTCCACCAGTGCTGACTTGTATAAAACGTATTAGAATTTAATTTGAGAAGCATTACTACAATGTTTTACAAGTTCACGTTCTAGCCTTTTTTCTAATCTTTACCCCAATTATTTCCCCCTACTTTCAAATCCGTCTCCCAAAGCCTTGATTCCTATCAGAGATAAAAATATATTTTCTGACGAATGAGAGAGAGAGCTGGAAACTATAAAAAGGAATTTGACCACCATTACACTGACCATGCTGCCATAAAATCTGGGGGTAACGCTCACAACTTGTCGGACCCTTGCACCCAAAAAGCAGCTCCCAAAGCTTTGATCCTTATCAGAGATAAGAATATATTTTCTGACGAATGAGAGAGCTGGAAAATATAAAAAGGAATTTGACCACCATTACACTGACCATGCTGCCGTAAAGTCTGGGGGTAACGCTCTGTTATAGTGGAACACACCTATTCTATAGTTAATAGACTCTCCCACCTATAATAAGTAGGAGTAATAAGAGTAACGGGTCAGTCGGTCAGTGAGTGAGTCAGTCGGTCGATGTCTGACGACAGTTAGTCGAATACTAAAGTATCAGCGACCACAACTAGATTACTCTGCGTTATACCTATTATATCAAGTTCCTAACGTTTTGTACGTCGAACCTATTTTAGGACCGACTTAGTACAAATACAAGCCTCCACTGTGAAATCACTCCACAACACGCTCACAACTTGTTGGACCCTTGCACCCAAAAAGCAGCTCCCAAGACCTTGATTCTTATCAAAGATAAGAATATATTTTCTGACGAACAAGAGAACCTGGAAAATATAAAGAGGAATTTGACCACCATTACACTAACCATGGTGCCATAAAGTCTGGGGGTAACGCTCACAACGTGTTGGACTCTTGCTTCCAAAAAGCAGCTCCCAAAACCTTGATTCTTATCAGAGATAAGAATATATTTTCTAACGAATGAGGATAGGAAATTGTATAGCAATTTTGGAGGGAAAAGTTCCCGATATTTGTGAGCCTCCTAATCTCCATAAATAAGGAGAATCTGCGCCGCTTTGGGAGTGAGTACTTGACACCATCTGTGATAACATCAGGTCGGCGATAGAACACCAGTCATCTTCGGAACCTGTTTCAAGAAAGAGCTTAATCTGCTGAGTTGTAAAGACAGAACGTTGGCCCACTACTAAAAATATCTTATTGAGAGCTGCCTCCTTGCAACTAAAAATTTCTGTCGTTGATCTACGAACTTACTCATCTACAAAATTCAGGTTAAATTCCGTTATTTACTTGTTTTTCGTATTTTTCCAATGAAACATGACCCAGTGCACATATTCGTACTTCGTATGTCCATTCCACGATGTCGTTCCTTGAAGATTGATCCCAGATCCTCGATTGGTTTTAAATCAGGAGTGTTTCCTTGCCAGTCGATAGTACTTTGATTTGCTTACTGGTAAGGCTTGTCAGTGTGTTCGTGCAGCGTTACAATTTTCGTACGCTTCCTTGGAGTAACGTCCATCGCAGATAATCGAGGACAACTAATCGACAGTCGAGATAATAGTGTCTGGGCGTGATAAAAATCTGATGCAATCATGGATGACGTAGTATTTTTCAAAGCCAAACAAATTTCATCATACACACCGAAAAGAGATTTATATTACTGCACACCACTGGAAATGACTTAATCTGAGGAAAAAATAGAAATTGATTACACCCTGTTACTCTAGTGGTCTAAAACTGAATGTATGGTGAAAGAAAGGAAACTAAATTTCATTTAATTTGCACAATGGTGTATATGTGTATGTTGAAGTAGTAATGGTACAGCATTAGTATTTGAATAAATGAATAGGGATTAAACTTTTTTTTCAAATAATTCTTTTCACTATTCGATTATGAAGAAGAATTGGCCTCCATCTCCAGTGACCGAGAACTCAAAATAAAACATTCGACGGTAGCCATTGATACATTCTGGATTTCAATATACAAGAAATATCCCACATTAACTAAAAAGGCTTTATCAGTTTTATTACAATTTTTTACTTCTTATTTATGTGAATAAGGCTTCTTAACCTTAAAAAATATTAAAAAAAAAAAAAAAGAAGCGAGAAAGACTACGCTCAACTGAAGAAGAAATTATGTAAAAATTATGCTACACTACATTAACATAAAACATTTTTGTGCAAGATGTAAAAATTTAAAATTTTGCTTTCCTACCAACTCTAAGTTTTTGTGCCAGACACAAAATTTACTTGGTAGAAACTCACAACAGACACAATTTAAAAAAAACAAGATGACCACTACGCAAATCTTTAGTTTAAAAGGAACAACACATTTAGTTACAATTAAAATTTTGAAAAGTATAAAACAAGGGTTGCACAAAAAAATTTCCTTTTGTGCACCTCTTTGGGTAGGAAAACATTTTCAGGAGGCAATAAAAGATTCCACTTCGAAAGAGAAAAAATACAATTCGCCAAAAATGTTGATAAGAAGACCAACGTATTCGTATACAAAAAATATCCTTTCAAAAATACAAAATAAGGGAAAACTCGGAGTAAGAGGATTCACAATATGGCACAAGGCACAATCTTTTAAAAGACACCAACCTCTGTTGTAACGGCTCTGTAAAGGTAAAGGACCTCTCAGCTCGTAGGGGATTTGATGTAGGCAAATTCTTGTAGGTTCTGGGGTGTGAAATTTGTCGTACGAATCTGCCACGTCAAATTTATAACCTCTCACTGGACTGTCCTTTTATGTGATGTCTTGTGAAAACTGCCCCAGCCGAAGTAGACGCTCTGCCGTTTTCTTTTCAACTTTTTTCCCTCTTCCCAACTGCTGATAGCAGTCCTTTTTATTCTCAATGGGGTCATAAAATTCGGCTCCAGCCAAAATGTTTAGGTGCTAGATAAACTTGATTCCCATTTACCAATATACGTAAAATCCCTTTCCGAATATTAAAAAAAAAAGTAGATTCACAAGATCTTGACACTTCGCCATAAAAAAATGCACGAAATTTTAAATTTTTTTTTTTACAACAAAATATTTTTTTTTATAATGAGTGCTTATCGCACATTCAACCAAACATTGAAGAAATCGTGAAAAATACCAGGCATAGATTTCAAACTAAATAAGCTGCACAAATTGTTGAATAGAAACATTGAAAAAGTAAGTTCATATTTTTGTGTTCATTTTTTTTTAAAAATCTATGGTTTTATTTCATAACATTGAAATGCACACCCATTGAAAATGAAACACTGGTCTATAGTGTTAGGGTAATTTACTTCAATAAACAGGTGTATTCAGCTTGGTAATGTTAACGTGTAAGCTGGATAGATAGCGATATAAGTATCGTCCGATTCACACTCTTGTCCTGTCTTTTGAACTAGGACTAAAGTCCACATAATAACGATAGATAGATAGATAGATAGATAGATAGATAGATAGATAGATTAGCATTGTGAGATAGATAGATTAGCATAGATGAGTAGAATGATAGAGAGAGAGAGTTGAATGATAGATAGATAGATAGATAGATAGATAGATGATAGATGATAGATAGATATGAGCATATGTGATATATATATAGAATGATATATATATATATATATATATATATATAGAGAGAGAGAGAGAGAGAGAGAGATAGATAGATAGATCGATAGATAGATAGATAGATAGATGAGAACAGAGATACTGACTGATATGAACAAACTAATAAGATAAGCTAAACAAAGATGACATGATTTGATGGAGGAGCCAATACACAATTTATATATACATATATATATTCATGGATACGAAGATGATTTATTTCCTGTCCCAACAATTAGACGCCTATCACGTGACCTTTTTAGCAAATAAATGTATAACGTTGTCGTTGGCTGAATAGATACGTCTTTTTGTCTGAACAATTTTGAACGCTTCTTGACATGAATGATTCTTTTATGTGACAACTGCGTCTTTATTTTCAAATCAGTTGTTATTTTGAAATAAAAGAAACAATCCTTACAATCGGAAAAATAATACAATTTTAGTAAATATCATCGCTGGAAAAAATAATTCGGCCATCTTTCATTGAATGGTTTCATTTGATTAAGCTTGTCATCTAGGCTACAACCCAAAGCTAAACTGGACAATAATTTATAGACTTTTTTTTTTTGTAACACTTGTGATATCAAAGGTAGGATAAACAAATACGTCAAATTTTTCATTCACTTTAATTATATACAAAGTAACACGGCAAGTCTTAATGATAGTGGGAAGAGAGAAAAAAACAAAAACAAGACAACAGAGGTTGTAGCGCTAACTAAACTTGAACGTATATATGTCAACTCATTTTCAGTTTTTGTTATCGCTGCTCACCAACATTACCTCTACTCCATGATTCGCCTAGTTAGTTTTTGTATTTTTCTACAACGAACATTATTGATGATGAAACATCGAATGTAAAAGTTTTAATCACCTACATGCGTACTGCATACTGAAAAATAAGAAAGTGTTGTCAGTGATCATAAATTAAAATAGTTATTTAATGTATGGGAGAAGAGGGAATGTTCATTCTCTTATCCCGAATATAAAAAGGTTCGTACAATAATAAACACCATCCCAACTATAATGTGAAATTTCAACGGTACAACCATTTATTACATAGACATCAAACAATATAACAAAATACAATTTTATAAAAAGCTTGCACAAAAATTTACTTTTGTGCACCTTGTTATGAACAAAGCAAGATAACGTAACAAAATTACAGAAATTGTTGGCTCTAAAAATGATTTACAATACAATTTTTCAGATCAATAGAAAAAAATCAATGAGAATGTGATACGAAACCCGTTGAAAAAAAATAAATTAGTCTTTAGAAAAGGGTGCACCTACTTAATAGACGAACAAATCTACATTGGTGTCTCTTGGGCCTTTAACGAGATTTTGAAATGTCTTTCAGTTTTCTTTCTGCTTGTCTACCGACGTGCTTCGATGGGGGTATTTAACGATATTTTCAAATTCTTTTCGAGTTTCTTTTTCGCTGTAAGCAGCGGCGTGATTAGTTTTTAGTTTTTCTTTGTTCTTTTTCTTCGCCGTAGAAATTGTCGACGTAGTGAGAATGCCGAAATCATTTAGCCATTGTCTTTTTTAGCATCGGAGAGTAACTTTCATATGGGAACACTACAAACCCTTCCGCTCCCTGCAGACAGCCGGTTTCCTTAATATTTGACGTCTAAGTCCCTTCTGCCTTCCATCCGCCGACACGTGTTCTTATATACTCTCGAAAGAGGATTTAAACGGTTTTCAACTTTAAATTTACGAGGGCGGAAGGCTCCCCTTTTAATTGAGCAATAAATACAAGGGGGTGGGATATATTTGTTTTATATTTGAAAAAAAATGAATCACCAACAGTCTGCCATGACAGTTATTTCTGGTGGTCCTTTTTAGACCCAATTCTAAACAAAGAATCTTTGACACATAAATGCAACAATATTTTATAAACTGTCTGGCTTTCTTTTAATATACTTCTCTCAAAGTTAAGGATTTAAAACAAACTTAGACTATTTAATATTTATTTATTTACACTTTTTAATTAATTATTATTTTTAATTATTTTATGCCACTAGCTAATAAAAACATAATAAAATTAATGCAGGTATCACTGATCGACTTGCATTATTTATATTATTCGGACTGTTATCCTCATCTTCATTGCCATATTCACAACGTTTCGGCTGTTGTACGCTCCGGCCTTCTTTAGATGTTTGGAATTTCGAACCGAATACTTTATTTCGTCTACCGGGGGTCGATTGTTCTAGTTCCACGTGCCATGCCTCTTCCGGATGTCTCAGTTATTTCCCTTTAACTCAACTCTTCGAGTTTTGGTTCACCACTCTTTGGGTTTAATCACTGGATCTAACCAACTTCTTTATCCACTGGGCCAAAACTTGGAGATATCCGGAAGATGCATGGCACGTGGAACTAGAACAATCTACTCCTGGTGGACGAAATAAAGTGTTCGGTTTAAAATTCCAATCACCTAAAGGAGACAGGAGCGTACAACGGCCGAAACGTGGTGAATATGGCAATGAAGATGAGGATAACAGTTCGAATAATGTAAATAATGCAAGTAATCAAAATACCTCGTCTTAGACATATAGACAGATATATAGAGAGACATTGACATAATGGCCGGAGCGTACAACGGCCGAAACGTTGTGAATATGGCAATGAAGATGAGGATAACAGTCCGAATAATGTAAATAATGCAAGTAATCATAAATACCTCATCTCAGAGATATAGACAAATATCACTGATGGAATACAGTTATTACATCTGTTAGGTGGATTCATTGATAATGATTTAAGTATATAAAACAAGGCAAATAATTTTACCATAAAATATATATTGTAAAATGATTTTAACAAATATCAAAAGAAATTGATAATCATTGGTCATGAATTAATGCAAACATTACAGAAATAAATAGGGTTATTTGGAAAATTAACAATTTGGAAACAGTGGACAGAGTATTTTGCCATAAATATTTTTTTCCTGGATTTTAATCGTAGTGATTCGAAGAATTTTACAGACTATGATGAAAGCAATGAAAGGAAGGGTTTTATTGAAACATCCAATGGGAGATTTCACCGATTTATCGTTATACACTGACATTATTGTGCGTAGAAACCTCAACAGGTTTTAATTTAACTAAAAATAATCATACCTTTTAGTAAAAAGTAAAATTAGTGGGGAGTACTCCTTCAGAAAATCTTTATTCATTGTTTAATATTTTGTAAAACGAAACATACACACAAAAAAAGAAAATTTATACATAAAGTTAATGAAATCCTAAACGAAAAAATAATGTTTTACTTGTAGTGAACAAAACAAGATCTAAGCACTGACTCATTGATTTTGTTAGAAATTAAAAAAAGACTCGAATTTACAAACTTTGATTAACACACTACGCAAAAGTAAATCCAAAACAAAACTCGTGAAATTTCACACCTTGATGCGAAATGTTTTCCGGCCAATAGAAAACTAGGAGACATTTAAAAACAAAATTCAAATAATCTTCAATTCTCAGAAACAAATTCTTTTACGGACCTTTTCGCGAGCCGAAGTGAAGTTTGTTCGTCGTCCAAAGGAAAGACCCGAATCATATCCAGGAGTGAATTCCCAAATGACCTTTTCATGCCCCACAAACAAAATAAAAGACGGGCAAATTCGCCTGTCACCAGAGAGGAGACTAGCGTATTAACACGTCCCTTGACAAACGTCAAGTGATCGTTATTATTATCTCTACCTTTCTCTCTCACCTCTTTTATACTTGATAAGCGAACGGAACATTTTAAGACTGAGCGAATACTTCAAAGATATTCCTACCCTACGATAACGATCATACATACATACATATATCCACACATACGTTCCTGCCTACATACACATAAACTCATTCTTACAAGGACTACTACGAACATTTTGACGACCTTGTATCAACCAAAATACATTAATTTTATTTGTAGAGAGATTAATTTATATGTATATAAAAGTGTTGTTTCAATTTACAATTTGATTTTCTTATTTTATACCCCTCTTATGGTGGGCTATCTAATTAACAAGGCCAAATCAAACTAATCTGTTTCAACACTCATACACTTTACTATAAGTGAGAATCCACTATATACTTACTTATAAATTGTTACAGCTTGATCCATTCATTTAGAAATGAAATCCATTCTTGTTTTACTTTGAACGAAAGGGTGAATAATTTTCTCCTTGATCTCTGGATAACTGATGAGGAAATTTTTCTCCATTGAAATCACTGCAAGTGCATTTAGGCTTTCAGGATTCATAGTGTTCCTTAGTAAAGTGGGGTTGTTTGGGGGTTTTTTTTCAGTGTTGAGAAGCAGCGTTCTGGCTCTTATGAAGTCACTGGAATTGTCAAGATCATTTTTATCTGTTTCGTAATTTCACCAAGAACTTCATCTAGATTATTTTCCAAGATACATTTTAACAGCGCAATTAATTTGCAATATTAATTAATATCGGATCTACAATGAAACACTTTTAGTTCAATTTCAAGCTTTTCTTTGTCAGCCATAGGATATGCTTCAGTGAAGATGTGTTTGTTGAACAATTTAGCAGCGATTAAATGTTTAGTGGAAGGATATCTATCTATTATATCAACACATATGCAGTCACACACTTTGCTTCTGCCATGAGTGTCTTCGAAAGATTCTCAGAGTACTTTGAGTTTTTTTATTTCTAAAATAGCAATTTTTAAATCTGTTATATATTCATTGATCTTAAACACACTAATTTCTCGAGATTGAATTTAGTTGTAAATTACTTCAACATTAGGCAGAATCTGATGACAAATATCTAATCAAAATATGAAATTATCATCATTCAGTTATTGTAAAATTCCTGTTGCTTCTGCAATGGTTTCATCTGCATTTGATGTTGACAGAATTTCAGTAAGGCGGCTTTTTAAATGTTGCAAATTTTCCTGAATTCTGTTCACGGTCCGTATGTTAAAGTTCCACTCTGTAGAGGATGGACGTGGAATGCTGACGTCCATATACTTCTGAGAATCGTTGAGAAGAATGACGGAATAGCCAAAATGTCATAGAAGACATTCTTGCATTCCGTGTAATAATTGCTACATTTCTCATTATTAAGATGATGTGCATAACGGTGAATGAAATGTGCATTACTATAAACCGCTTTTATTCTTGCTTGAACTCCTCCTTTTTTGCCTTTCATGACATTTGCACAATCAAATGTCTGAGCTATCAGTTTTTGTCCATTTCCTTGAAGGATTATATTTAATTGTTCTAGAATACGTTTTGATATGTCTTCTGCAATTTGATTTATTTGAAATAAAGAATCCCCCAAAACGCTAATATATATTTTTCATTCAACACATACCAATGACCATTTGAGTGTGTTCATCAGTCATGACGACTACAGAGGAAGTTTCCCTAATTTTCTGTTCTTATCTCCTCATGGTATATTTGTAGCAGGCAGTCAAGAGTCCCATTCTGAATGGTCTTAGAAACACCTTTGAAAAGCGTGCTGCTTTCGAAATGATTCTTCAAGTTTGGATATAATTTAGATGCAAAATTTATTAACCCTCTAAATATCCCTGGATTTACTGAATCATCTTTTTCATCATGTCCACGTAAGGAAGTTTCAAAATTTCCACAAAAAATACAGTCTGTTATCTTGGATAAAATATCACGGTTCTTTTTAACCTTCATGTTATGCTCATAGATTGAAAGTTTGTATGCCTTATTGTGAGGTCCAAATATCTATGTTAGACGAAACCCGCAAACATTAAAATTGAAGAAGTAACACAGGTCAAGGGAAAGATAACGAGAACAAGGTGTTTAGGTAAAATATGCCCAAATCTAATATTGCAAAAAAATGAAAGAAAATACAATCAAAGAATCCAGATGTTTTAAATAACCTATGTGGTCGTGCTGGTCTCAGATGCGCCAACAAATGATGATGACCAGAGCAGCTTGAGTGTTGCCGAAGGTTGATAAACAGTTGGTATATTGGGTTGGTACCGGACATTGAACAACTGCGGCCAGTTTGATAATATTAAACAAGAGATGAACAGGATTAACATCAACATTCTAGGTGTATGGGAAACCAGATGGCCAAACAACTATGACATTGTCAGTGACAAACACAGGACAATTTGTGCAGGCGGTGAGAAGAACGACAAAGGAGTAGGACTAATACTAGATAGCAAACTTAGGAAGTGTGTTCTAGGATGCCAACAGCTTTCTGAAAGAATTCTGGTAGTGAAGCTGAAAGGGAGGCTTTTCAACGTGGCTATTATAGTAGTGTACGCACCGATGGCACAAAGCAAGGAATAGGGCATCAAATCTTTCTACTCCATGCTGGTCAGTGCCAGGGCTCTATGTAAATCACAGGAAGTCATTATTATCATGGTAGACCTAAATATCAAACTAGGCAGGGAAAGAGCAGGGTATATAGCAGGAAGATTCAGATTAGGAACTCACAACGAATGAAAGTGATAGCATCGCATTCAGTGTGTCTGTTGCGTTCTTGGCCAGCCTCTGCATGTCGACATCTCAGCTGGGTCTCTCTGTGTCTCTGCCTCTTGCGGCATTGAATCAGGGAATTTATATCTGTCGTGTCGGCTCCAAATCACAGTCTGGGTCTTTTAGCGGGAGTTACTTCTACTGGCCAATATATAAAGTTCATTTTATTTCGTTCAATACCGAAAACATGCGTCGAGTCATGATGCGCAGATACGCGTTTTTGCATTGGTTCGTCGAACAGTCAACATCCGGCTTAGTGTAAGAGACACGACAGACCACAATCAAGACATGTATGTGCAGGAGACTGGGTAAGAGGGTTGAAAAATCCCAATGTTTGCTAAAAGGACTACTGATATTAGAGAGAGAGTTGAGCTGAGAGTTTTTCAGCGACATTTCTGGTAAAAAAGAAGTTAGGAATATCCTTCAAAAAAGAAAAACCAGGAAGAACCCATGCTAAGGTGAGAAAGTAAGGTTTGCTAAATTAATATGATTGCAGATTGGTAAAGTAAATTGGTCCAGGCTAGTCAAATATAAAGAAGCCACCAGCTGGTATATCCCTTGGCAATATGTCAATTTTGAAAACCAATGATTCACAACACCAAATGAAACACAGCAAAAGAAGAACGTATACATAGAAACACTTATTTTGTGGTCCTTACCGATGTGCCCAACACGACGCACCAATCATAACGGATTCTTTTTATGTTATATCCATTATTTGGTCTCCGGACAGCAAAAAAAAAAAAAAAAAAAAAAAATGAAAAACAACTTAACATTTTAAAAAAAAGATTGCCGCTGATATATCATTAGAAAGTCATTTTATAAAGTTTTCATTTTATATTTTCTATTAACAGCGTGATTTCATAGATTTGTTTTTAATCATTTCATCCGAAGCAAGACGACAGTGTCACTAGATTGTAAGAGTTGACAGGGAGTAAAAGTGTAATGAAGTGGGACTAAGGGGCCCAAACTTACCCAATACTAAGCGCCCCCGATGTTTGATCTGTTCGGTCACGGTCGCCAGTTGTAATTTTGTCATGGCGCATGCGCGGTACAAAGACTTTTAAAACTGTCGGTGATTTGCATGCGCGGGCATGATAGAAAGGAAGAGCATGGGTTTCAGCAGACAGATTGAAGCTGACCGTTGAACAATGCAGTTCGACATGTACTGGGATTTATTGATAATGGACGTACGAATCTTGATTGCAACATTCCTTATGCACCACCACCCCCGATTTACAGTGTTTTGCTTTGTACTTGGGATACTACTTAAAATTAGCTACAGAAAGAGAATGAAAAGATTGAAAATGAAGAGGGTTGAGGAAAGGGGGAAAAAAGAACAGTCTTCAAGACAGAAGATGACGATTGATATTACATTTCAATTTTTGGAGATTGTAGTTATCAGGGAAGCCAGAAATCGGAAGGAAGTTCTATAGGTGGGAATTGTGAGAAAAAAATGTTAAAGTAGAAATGACGGTTGCGTCTAGCTAGTGCAACAGTAAAGCGGCGAGACATAGTTGGCAATCTAGCAGCACGCTTAAATTCATATAGTCGGGGCAAATTTATGTAGCCAAGAAAAATGTAGAGGCTGTGCTGCGGCAGCAAAGGCACTACCTATTATACAAAAAGCCATGGCCTAAGGTGGACAGACCTTGGTCTAGAATCCATGCAGACTATGCAGGACCCATAGATGGATATTACTACTTGATAACGGTAGATAGCTTTAGCAAGTGGCCAGAAGTTTTCAGATACAAAATCCCTACGATGGAAAACACTATTAATTGTCTACACGAGTTATTCGCAAGATTCGGCATTGTAGATTGCCTTGTAACGGATAATGGTACCCAATTCACCTAGAGCGACTTTCAAGAATTCAGTGCGACTTATCAAGTCAAACATATTAAAATAGCACCATACCATCCACGATCTAACGGGCAAGCCGAAAGGTTTGTGGACACGCTTAAGAGAGCCTTGAAAAAAGCAGAGGACGTACTAACAGAAAGAGCCATACAACAGTTCCTTCAAGTCTACAGAATCACCCCGAACGGAAACACACCATCTGGCCTTTCACCAGCTGAAGTGATGTTTGCCCGCAAAATACGGTCTGTTTTTGATAAACTATTACCCAGCAAAAATAAAAACCAGCATACACCAATAATGCCTAAAAGATCCTTCAAACCAGGCGAACGGGTCTATTTCAGAATGTTCAAGAATAATATGGCATATTGAGAACTAGGTACGATAATAAACAGACTGGGGAATGTTCTATACACGATCCAAGGTGAAAAATTCACTCACAGGTGACACATAAATCAGATACAGAAAAGACGGGTAGAGGAACCAAACTTGTCACCTTCCGAAAATGAAGACGCGATGGAGGCGATTTTCGAAGCCTTCGAAATTCAAAAACCAAAAGTAGCCACGGAGATCAGAAGAACAAGCCGAAAAAGAAAATTCACGGAACCACTAATAATAGACCATAAGCGAAAAAAATGTTAACTCCCCACCCCAAAGAAGCTAAGGGGGGGTGTTGTGGGACTCTCCCCTTTTTACATAAGATGGACTTGTCCAAAGTATACTTATACTGACAGAGAGAATACCTGCTGTTGAGATACATTGAGACAGGTTGAGAGATACGGAGACAAACACAGGGTGTTCTCAGAGAGTTATACAAGAGTCCAGAGAGAGAAATGATTACGGCTTTACTTACAGAGACTTGTACATATACTTTCTACTAACCCGCATTCCTGGACTATTAATCTTCACTTCAAGTCTGTATTCTTACGTTTAATACACTTATTTTTCTATCTCAATTACTGGCGTTGTTTAATTTATTTGTGCAGGATTCCATTCACGGAATTCACAACAGCTACTAAGGAAGGAATAATTGGTAGTGTCATCTGCATAAATATCTAGTTGGGAATTAATAAACCGTAACAATTTCAGCATTGTTAACCATTCATGTTTTTCCAGAATTTCTTTCAGTTTAATTTCAGCTGCTTTTCCACCTAGTAGTAGCCATATTATCTTGAATGTTTATTAGCTGAAGCATTGTTATCCATTAATTTTTTACTAGTATTTCTTTTAATTCTGGAACAAATTACACAGCACTTATTTCGATTAACAGTATTACTTAGAACGATTACTTTGCTACTTATGTAAATTTAAAAATAGAAAAAGTCTCAAACAAACCATATTAAGAACTACTATTAAAAACAGAACATTGTGGAGAGCCATGATCGTTTATATCCTGAAGGAATACTGCAAAGAGAAGAAGGAGATTAGTTATTTTTTTCTTTATTCTCATATTGCCATTTCTATGTAAAGTTGTTTATTAGCGATGTCATCCGTATTTCAATGGAGGTGCGATTGACGTAATGGCTATCGATGCAGAAAACAGAATTGGTAAGCTGAGTCTTGGTGGCACAATTAGTAAATTGAAAGAACTACGAGACAAGGTAGTAAATGACAACCAAAAGAAAAGATTATCCATTAAGTGTGAGAAAACTGAACGCTTGGTTGTCAGCAAAAGAGACAAACCAAGTTGCGAATTACCTATTAGGGATGACAAAAAGCAAGCAGGTGCAAAAATTGGATTATCCGGTAAGTGTAGTTACAGACGACACAAAGAGTGACAGAAATCCTAAGGTGCATTTCAGAAACTAAACAAAATTAGGAAAATGCACCGATAAAAAAGTTGCTGAACTGCTATACAACATCTAATCTTTTAATATGGCGGCGTTTTCTCTTAATGCAGTAATTAACAAAAATAACAACTGGCACCCTGTGATCAGTGTTTTGATATGTGAAAGGTTTGTTGCGGTAAGATATTGGCGCCTGCAAATAGATATTATATGACGGAAAACAACAGCAAACAAAACGAAGACTTGAGTATATATATATATATATATATATATATATAGTTATTTATTATTATATGGTCAGTTTATATATATATATATATATATATATATATATATAGTCTTAAGATGTGCTATATTTATGGGATAAAGTGCTCAATATCAGAGATAGAGCGTGTGTAAATATAAAAGTGAACATAGACGTCAACACTTAGAGGCGACAGTCTGTTTCATGCTAGTGGCCTGACGATTGCATCTAGCATGAAACAGACTGTCGCCTTTTGACGTTGACGTCTATATTCACTTTATATATATATATATATATATATATATATATATATATAAACTGACCAAAATTCATGTTAAAAAAATTAATAAAAACAAATGAAAACTACAGATAAAGTTCATTTTCTCCATCAAGTCATTCATTCCCGTAGTTCCCTGCTACTAACAAGTAGGAATTTTTTTTCTCCTGATGATGGCCATGTTGGCCGAAACTAGTCGAGGAATCTAACTGAAATATTTAATATACAACCCAGTCTGTCTGAAGATTTTAAATTTTAAATATTTTCTATTGTTCACACACACACACACACACACACACACACACACACACACACACACACACACACACAAACAAATATTGCCAAGTTTATTTTCGTTAAAGAAAATGCATCAACAAAAATAAGGTTACAGTGCACAAGGCAAAAATATATCTCTGCATGTTCATATAGGGGTGGAGAAGAGCTGAAGAGCGTTGTCCTGAAAAGGACAGTTTATTGCATATCTTTGCTGTTGGCGAAGATGGTTGGAACTGGAGGTCTGTTTGAGATAGGTGGCTGGAGCTGGAGGCTGGTTTTAGATAAATAGCTGGAGGTGGAGGCCTGTCTGAGATGGCTGGCTGAAGTGGCAGCCCCTGTCGGCTGCTTGAATATTAACTGGTCTAGGTATTTAACAAACCTCCCCACAAGGCTGGATGTTGCACAAGGACAGTTTTTACGTGGGGCGATTCCGAGTCCGTAGGCTTGGGTAAAAATTCCCCATAGACCCCGAATACACGATATCGGGTTTGTCTACCTCTCCAGACGAGACTCTGCCCTTCAGCATAACCTTATCTGGATTACTCTCTGCTCGAAGGCAGAGGGTTCGACAAGCCCGACAGCAAACTGACTGGGTCGAAATAACTGGGCTACGGAATGTTGCTTTTTCAGGATATTTATACCCTGAAGCAGTTTTACAATTATCGCTGGTTAGGAGCCTGTTTGAGATGGCTGGCTGGAGCCGTCCTGTCAGCTGCTGGAATAAATACTACATTTTGATCCTAGTTATCTGGGCTTGCTTTTTCAGGACATTTATACCCTGAAGTAGTTTTACAACGATCGCTATTTAAGCTTTTTCATGTGGTTGTTTTTAAAAAAAAATGTTGGGGTGCCGATTGGATACGACAGTCGTATAAACTAAACCCTGATTATTTTTAATTGTATATTGAGGGACTTGCGAATGTAAAGAGTGTAGTAAATATTCTATTAAGCCTTAAAAACCTAATTCTTGGTTTTTCCTACCTTGAATTTAAAAAACAAAACAGTGAAACGCGAAATGGCGCGAAATGACCAATTCCCTGTCAGTTGTTAACTAACAGAAATAACAATATGCACCTGTTTTTTTTCTTTTTTTCTTTTTAGGTTTTCAATAAAACGAGTTTCTTTTTAATGAATAACTATTTGTTTTTATATGAACGCTACCAGCCAAAAGTGAACAACTATCGCTTGTCTTTCTCAATATAGATAAACTAACGATGAGTGACAAGAAACAAAGGCACAGCCTCTTCTGACAGCTTGAGTTGATAAGTAATAAATTTTAACGGCAGCAGAACAATGATTTTATTGCCAGCCAGTCAAGATTACGTTTTGTCATCCTGTTTTTACAGGCAGACGTCAGAATCGACTCATATATATATATATATATATATATATATATATATATATATATATATATATATATATATATATATATATATATATACATAAATATATATATATATATATATATATATATATATATATATATATATATATATATATAAACAACACACACATTAACATTTCACTGTTGCTTGCCTTTTGAGGATTTCAGACAACCAAAAAATCAACAATATGAAATTGGAATTTGTTTTAACTTTATCTTGTAAGTAATTTTTATTTTTATATCTACATCTCTTTGTATCTATTTTTGAATTTATTGTTTTTAGACATTTACATTTGGTGAATCGATAAACTATGGAAATTTTAAATGCCGCTTGTTAAAATAATATAAAGAGCGAAAAAAATTAAGAAAATTTGGCTTTTTTTTTTTTGGTCTGTTAGACTAAATGCTGAGGAGAAAGATTTGCCAAGAGGAACAATTTATTGAGAGGAACCTGTGGTAAATACCGAAAGATAGAAGTACCGATCTGAGGCGGCAGTAAATACACTAGATTTAATGTTTAGAGGCCACTCTCTGGATGTAATAATTCGTAAGTTTCATTTATTCTTTAGTTTAATTAACATCTTCTAAGCTAGGATGCTTTTAAGGCCATTAATGCATAACTTACAAATTTTTAGAGAGTGGGGTGGGTACTTAAAATTTAAAATCCGCCAGCCGTAGGATTAGCCAGCAAAGGAGATTAGGCGAAAAAAGTTCAAGTTTTAAGGAAAGCGGGACACAAAGTAACATCTTTTTTCAAATTACCATACCAACCATATAATTAAAGACAGGCACGGTTATTTAAGCTGTACATGAACATTAGAGTCAAATGAACATTATGATGAGGAGCTATTCTTGATGCCATTTCAATTTATGGATTTAACGTGAAAAAATGAAAACTGTAAAATGTTACTTTTTACCTCACCGGTGGGGCAAAAATGTAGCAACTAAAATTAGGACAATGAAACCACTCTGGTACCTGATGTACACTTCAAATTCAACATTATTTAATTTTAACAAACATACACTGATAATTTGAAATCAGTCTAAAAAGTGATAAAACTGTCTGACTATAATACGTACTACAAAATAAGTGGAATTCTACAGACATGTGTCGATTTTGGATATTCTGCTTCCCTCGTATGATTTTCATTGATATTCAACAAGTGATGAGGCGACAAATATATGATAAAAACCCTTAAGGAAGAGAAAGTCCATCTTTATCGAAGTGAGTTAGTATATTAGTCTGGAAAATAGTATGAAACCATCAGTTTCTAGGCAATTCTTCGAAATCCAGACAGTCGCCCAAAACCCTAAAATATAAAAATCGTATACTATATATGTTAGTTAGATTGATTTTCGTTATGAAAAAAAAAAATTATCATATATAAAAATTATTTTATTCAACATTTTAAATTTATATTGCTCCAATACAAAGTTTGTCAGCTATTAAATAAACAATACAATTTTACACAAAAATTAACCATATTTTCTCTCTCCTACTCTCTCCCACACACACACTCTCTCTCTCACACACACACACACACAACCTTTTCAAATTTCCGAATTCATTTTTATAAGATCAGTAAAATTACCAATTATATAAAACAAGTAAATTCGTAAATTTGAAAAATTAAAAATTGGATAGACAGAACTTGCCAATATTATTCAACCAAACATGTTTGAAAAGCAATCCTTGCTGCCTAAATACACACATTATATATATATATATATATACACATATATATATATATATATATATATATATATATATATATATATATATATATATATATATAAAAAACAGTCAATTATTGATACCATCTGACGAGTGGACGGAGTGATTGCTAGAGGGACTGTTTACGAAACTCTGGAGTCGGGATGCTGAAGCTAACACCAATCAGCTATATATACAACACCATATCCTTTAAGGGCTTAATCGATCATGGCTCTCCAGTTCCCTTTTTTTTCTTTGAATTACCATGACATTTTGCGAAAGACAATGGTGTGGTTACTTGTTATTTTAGAACTTATATCGACGAGACATCACGATAATAACCCGTACCTACGAACGCAAAAGGGATTTACTTTTGGACGACCATTTAAATTCTCTCGTATGAATGAAACTGGGCATGAATTTGATTTTACAAATGCCATCCTAATTGAAAAAAAAAAAAAGAACATAATTTTTACGTCAAATATATTCCAAGGGATTACTAATAAATATTTTACTATAAACACACGTCAAAAACACTATATTACATCACCAACCTTATTGAATCCATTCTTAAAGAATCTAACGTATGTTTACCTAAATCAAATGGTATGTACGTAAAAACGTTCCCAAATCAACATGCGAAAAAATTAGGAAGAAAAACACAATGATCTTTAAATTCTGAAACTGGGCACTACACACGCACGTCAAAAACACTATATTACATCACCAACCTTATTGAATCAACGTATGTTTACCTAAATCAAATGGTATACACAGATACATACAGAGAAGTAAAAGTGTTAGAAACACACACACACACACACACACACACACACACACACACACACACACACACAGACAGAGCATTACGAATATACATTATCATCTGAATCCCACGTAGACAAGCTAGAAATATACACTTACACACATAAACCAATATTTACGGTTTTTCAGTTAGGCTTGGAATTTAATAATTTCTTGGAGCTTCGAAAGGACGCTTCGTCTGTTCTTGAATTCTACTAACGTTGTTTAATAAGTCAAATGCACATCGCTGGTTGTTTGACGCATGGGCGTCTTCGTGTTTGGTTGTTAAGTTGGGACATAAACAACCGATGGTCCGTCCAGCAGTCGTCGGATCCGGGGACGGAATGTGTGATGAGGACATCTATGCAATCCCTCTGTCGGGTGATTGAATAGTCCAGGGTGTGACATTGTTTGGATCGAGGTCTTCTGTCGGGAAGATGGTATTGGTTATGAGAAGCCTGTGCTCAGCACATATGCCAAGAAGGCGAAGCCCGTTGTCATTGCAGTTCCCAAGGCCTCTGTTTCCGATCATTGGACTCCACGTGCAGAATCATTCCCCGCTCGTGCAATGAAGTCGCCGAGGATGATCAATTTATCCCTTGGCGTAACGAAGGAGATGAGGTCTTTTAGTTGTCGGTAGAACTTGTCTTTCATAGGTTCATCAATCAAGGGTTGGGGCGTAGACTGAGATGAGGAATGAAGAGAGATATCAGACGCTCGTTGGTGGATTTGGGGAGAAGATTGTGGGCATGCACCAGGGATGTTCTGACCACAAAACGCACTCCATGTATCCGTCGTTCTGGAGCTGGTTTCCCTTTCGAGAAGATGGAATATTCGGATCTCACTTCGTCAATCCTTCCTTCTTTTAATATTCTGATTTCACTGAGGGCCGCTACATCGATATTAAAACGTGCAAGCTCCATGCAGTAAAAAGAACTTTGTTTTGAGTCTATGGGAGGCACGCCTTCCAATTACAGCTTAAAACGGAGTTAGACTTTCAGTTAAAATAGAAACGGACAATTGTAGCATCCTAAATAAGCAAAGCGTTCACTTGTTTGTACTGCCTGAAGGTAATGAAGACAACAGAAAAGCCTCGCTCGAAAAATGTGCAATGTTGGTATGTGGTTCGCTTGATGTCGATGACAATTATTTTTTTTGCTCTTGTTTTGATTGTCAGCAAATGGTAATTTCAGATTTTAAATTAATTGTGATTTACTCAGCTCAAATTAAAAACTAAGGGAGATAACTGGTCACTACATGACTGGTACTTTCGGTGCAAACTGATGTAAAAAAATTAACAGAACAATGAAAAAACGAAACAAAATATACAATGAAAGTTGTAAATAAAGAGTGGTGTTTGCGGTTTAACTTAACTAAAGTGATGTCCTTGTAACTTGGAAAGATATATTCTCTTGTAACTTGGATAAAGTCCATTTAAGGTCACATTTTGGCGGATCGTCTGTCTTGGTCGGAGTTCAAAGCAGAAAGAGGAAGAGCTAGAAGATTCGTCTTTTGGCGCGAATTCTATGTCGGCATGTGATTGGCTGAATCCCACAATGCCTCGTCCAATCAAAATGGGTGATACAAATTTTCTAGGAAACTGTTGAACAAGCAAGGGAAAGCAGTGGCGATTCTGGAACTCTGAAAGTGGAGGGGCACTTGGGGGCCGAGATTTTTCTGCGGAAGAGGGGGACAAATTCAAGCAGCGTCTTTATTTTCATACTACACCACTATTGTATACACAACTTAGGAATGAGTTTTAGTATAAGTATGTTACTTCACTAAATTAAACAGAATAACTTTCCATTCATAGTAGTGGAGTTCTAATCTATTCTTTGGCCTCTTTTTCACTCTCAAGCTGTTGGACCAAACAAAATCAAAGGATTAATACTAACGTCAATACTAGAAGAACAGTGTAATTTGCCTGCTCTGATTTTTTCTTCTACAAAACTTATAAAAGTGTGTGGGGTTATCAACCGAGGGGGACAGCCAAAATTCGGGGTGGGGGGCATCGACCTCTTCCAACCCCCACCCCACCCCGTAGTACCGCCACTGAAGGGAAGTAACTTGTTTGAACCGAAAGATATATATATATATTTTTTATACAGGATTATATTCAATACTCTTATTTTAAAAGCATAAAATACGAAGTTGATTTCTGTGTATCTTGTAGAGGACCGTGTCGGTGATGTTGAGTAGAAGTAGAAGAATACACGTGGGTTAAGATTTTCCTGCTAGCCGGTCCAACTACATGAGAAAGTTGGACTTTAATTAAGTCCAAAGAAGACAAGGAAAAACAAACACAAGACCGATAAAAATATGTAAACAAATACAGTGTAACCCGGATGTAAGAGACCCGGATATAAGAGAGATTTTCTCTGGTCCCAAATTAGAGCCTGTGTTAATGTATATATAATAGACCAAACCCGGATATAAGAGAAACCCGGATATAAGAGACTTCTTCTCCGGTCCCGACAACACTCTTACATCCGGGTTACACTGTATATGTATTAATAACAAGGAAGGTTACAAGTTACATGGATAGTTGCATGGACAGAGCGCGTGTGGTGAATATTATGTGTGTTGTGTTGTAGTGAGTGTTCGTACGTACGTGTATTGTTCTTAGTGTGTTCCCAGAATTCGGGAAACGCTGTATCTGTGAGAGATCATATCTGCGAGGTGGTAAGGCTGAAATCCTGAGGCAAAAAGAGGAAGAGGCGAAGGGTCAGCGAGTATTTATAGCCAGGGGAGAGAGACCCCTGGTGAAAGGTAAGGAGCTAAGGAGGAGCTAACTCCGACAATCTTTATGTTTGTAAATAGAGTGTATAAGAATTTTTGGAGGTACCTAAATAATATTGTATATAAAGATTTTCTTATCGAATGTCTTGTTTGTTTACAGTGTTAGTGTACGCGGTGGTCGGTCAACCACACTACCAGGCAACCCCGCACATTTATCAGCCCGCTGTCCCCCAGTACGACGGCTTCATTACTGACACCAATACCGAATATCCCAATGCCGAAGATGTAACGGAATCTTCAGAAGTCAATAAGAGTGATGATCATTTCTTGGGGAATGACACGCATTCGAAAGAAACCGGCGTTCTTGGTACGGAGAAAAGCGATATGCCATCGGGAAAGGACGATGACAACACCGACAGGGATGACTCAGTGCTTGCATCTACCAATTCGTGCAGCATAAGTTTCATCCGCGCAAAGATGTACACATGCTTTGACAAATTTAGCATGAATCGAAACGAGTCGAAAAACGTCCAACAGACATCGGTTAACCAGCATCTGCAATATTTTTGCGAGTAAGTTTAACAATATTTAATGTCAAATTTGCGAGATCTGAATTAATTTGCTGATATATTGTTGTTTTGCTACTGAATTAATTTGCTGATATTTGCTTTTGCTACTGAATTACTTTGCTGATATGTTGCTGTTTTGCTACTTTTAACATTGATTTTTCGGAATAGTATCTTCATTGTTGTTTCGATTATTTGGACTAGTTGTCTTCATTTTTGATATTGTAATGATCATCTTCATCACCCACATACATGCATACTTACGCAAATTCAAATTATGCAACAACAAGTATTCATTGGATAATAAATCAACACTACTGTGTAATGCGACAATTTTATAATCGCTATATTTTCATGTAGTCGATTTTGTGCACTTTTGGGAGACTCGGATCCCAGAAGTTTTTCGTGAGTCTCCCCAAAGCTCGCTCGCTGATTGGTCAATGCCAACCAATCAGATTGTCTGCACGTGAAGAGTGATTCTTACCACGCAGCGCCTTCATAAGCAATGAATATTCTTAGTTAATTAGTGAGATTTCAGCTGCCACAGGTATCCACGACAGTTGAAACCATGCGCCAATCTTCTCACTCACACCACCACTCACATGCTGAATATTCCCTATACTCACATAATCTTTTTTCTTACACAGCAAAACTGTTGAAACATTTATTACCAGAAACTATTACAACCTTATTTCTTTCAGTGAACTTTGGAACAATTGATAGTTAAAGAGAGACAACTCTTGTTTTACTTAATGCATGCTTTTGTTTCACATCCTGGTTTGTACATCTTGTTAAATACAAATTTTATGTGTAATGATGTCTTTGGCTCATCCTCTTTTTCTTCCTAATCTAAGTTAAATTAATGTGGTGAAGTCCGCCACAATGTTTGGAGTATAATGTCTCTAAGACGATACTGTAGATGACCGTGTGGGTTTGCGTGTTGTTGAATTAGAGACACGTGCTGCTTATTCCTCCTAGAAGAAGGTCCAACTACAAGAAAATGACGGACTTAAATTGGGTCCAACCAAAGATGTAAAGAAAACAAACAAACAAGACCGATATATATATATATATATATATATATATATATATATATATATATATATATATCAACAAATATATGTATTAAACAATAAGATTTACAATGGACATAGATATCAACATCTGAGTTTGTGTGTGGACGTAAAGAGTTTGTATTTTGGTGAATGTTCCTACGTACGTGTATGCGCGTTTAATGTTCACGGCGTCTTCCCACAAGAGAGCTTACATTGTAGATGTGTTCGCTGAAATGAAGAAATGAAAAAGAGAACGAGGCCAGAAGTCACCCACTATTTTATAGTGTAAGGAAAGCGACCCCTAGTGACAATTAGGAAATTAAGGAGGAGCTAACTCCAACAACACATTCTTCAACCACCAGAGGAAAGAGCGCGAAATGAAAGAAGAAACTTCCAACGACATACGTCATAAAAGGATGAAGTAAATCTACTAATAAAATAATAATGGTGAAAATGTTTAATCTAAAATGCAACACAAATGAGATGAAATAAAACTATTAATAAAATAATAATAATGAAAATGCTTCATCTAAATATCAACAATGAAACTGGTTTATTTCTTTAAAAATGCGAAGTTTACATAAAACTTATTTAGCAATATCAACAGAATTTCCAGAATTTCTGTGACTTTGTCAAAAAGCCTGATATTTTATTGTCCCTCTTTCTTATACATATGTGACAGAAATACCTCTCACATAATAAGATATAGTGGGTTATCAGTTATAGTAAAGTGTATGAGTGTTGAAACAGATTAGTTTGATTTGGCCTTGTTAGTTAGCCCACCATAAGCGGGGTATAAAACAAGAAAATCAAATTGTAAAGTGAAACAAATTTATATATATATATATATAAATCAATTAAGGTCTCTACAAATAAAATTAATGTATTTTGGTTGATACAAGGTCGTCAAAATATTCGTAGTAGTCCTTGCAAGAATGAGTTTATATGTAGGCAGGAACGTATGTGTGGATGTATATATGAACGTTATCGAAGGGTAGGAATGTCTTTGAAGTAATCGCTCAGTCTTAAAATGTTCCGTTCGTTTATCAAGTATAAAAGAGTTGAGGGAGAAAAGTAGAGATAATAATAACGATCGCTTGACGTTTGTCAAGGGACGTGTTAATACGCTCGTCTCCTTCTCTTTGGTGACAGGCGAACTTGCCCGTCTTTTATTTTGTTTGAGGGGCTTGAAAAAGTCATTTGGGAATTCACTCCCGGATATGATTCGGGCCTTTCCATTGGACGACGAACAAACTTCGCGTCGGCTCGCGAAAAGGTCCGTAAAAGAATTTGTTTCTGAGAATTGAAGATTATTTGAATTTTGTTTTTAAATGTTTCCTAGTTTTCTATTGGCAGAAAAACATTTCGCATCAAGGTGTGAAATTTCACGAGTTTTGTTTTGGATTCGCTTTTGCGTGTGTGTTAAGCAAAGTTTGTAAATTCGAGTCTTTGTAATTTCTAAGAAAATGAACGAGTCAGTGCTTAGCATTTGAATTTTAAATCTAGATCTTGTTTTGTTCACTACAACGACATTAGCTATATGAAGACACCATTGCCACTACTGTCTTACCATTATGTGGAAGGTATTTCTGTCACACCATATACATTAAAGGAGGCAGGTATAGTTTATTTTATTCGAATGTGTTATCTATAACAATAGCATGGATTTCAAAGGTGCAATTCTGTTTGACCAATCAGAATTCCTTAACGCATTTAGTGATTCAGTAATCACCTAATCGGTATTTTGATTTTTATTCGCTGCTTGGCGGTCTGGATGCCGGCCGCGGATGACAAATACTTTGTTCCAATATATACTAATTTTTTTAATATCAAATTGAATTTGTGCCAATAAAAATCTTTCAAATATTATTATAGCTATTTTCCCCTAAAAATTTATCTTTAAAATATGCGCCTTATATTGCGAAAAATACGGTATACATACAATGTGCTTTTGTTGGTTTTCGAGTGAGAATTGGTAACAACATGGCGAAGGGGCATCTTTATATAAAGTCCTTGACAATTGTTTTACTTACAGATTGCGCAAAGATTTTGTCAGTTGTTTAAAAGAAAAAATGTCTACGTGTTCAATAGAACAGAGAAACGTTCTCTGGTATGGCTTCAACTTGGACACTATTCTCAACCGCCTGGATGTTATCTGTACAAATATTTCAAGTAAGTATACTTAATATCTATCTAAGTCTATTTATCTCTCTCTCTCCCTCACACACTCACACACACACACACACACACACACACACACACACGCACACATATATATATATCAAAATAGCAGGAGTTACGAAAAAGCTGCCAAATATAAAATAAGGTTAAAAAATTGCGGACGTAGTTGAGAACAGGTCACGAGATATATTTTCAACCAATCGCTGTCGGTTTAAGTAAAATCAAAAGCCTTTGAATTTATACCCTCTTCACCGAAAAGAGTTAAATACGAAATGAAATTGGTAGTGGTCAGTCAGCTAAAACTATTAGCTCAGACATTCATAATATAAAATAAAGATGGCTCGTAAAAAGTCAGAAGAACGTAAATGAAGATTATTATTTTCTAAAAAGAAAAAGTGTAGTGATGTATTACATGCCTTCTCTCTGAACCCGAAAAACTAAGATAATGGATGTTATAAAGGCTTACAAGTCCGACGCGCTAAGTCAGAGAGGCTGTCTCTACTCATGAATCCTGGGACACATCGTGTCTTAGGGGTATCTTCCAAAAGATTGTATCTCTATCCGTCTTCGCTGACTGGTCATTAGATGTCACATAACCGGCCATTCTTGGTGGATACTTATTGTAATAGAGCAGTGGTTCCCAAACTTTTTTTTCTTTGGGCCGCATTTTTGGAATTAAAATTTGCTCGCACTTCAACAAATTTTATTTAATAAAAAGTTCATTTAATAATAAAAATAACAGAGAGAAGGTTAAAGGCTCCAATTTGCGGAACCTAGTTACTATATTTTTAATATTTCATATAAGGCAAAAATATCACAATCACCAAATCGGTCAACAATTATTTATAACTATTTCCCTACATGCATGCCGCCTGTGTCCCGTTGGCGAGCCGCCGGTGGCAACGTCAGCGGTCCTCTGGTGGCATCCACCGATGGGCCTCTAGCGGTCAGCCAGTGGTAACATTGCAGAGACGAACATGCCGGCGGTCCGACAGTGGTAAACGCTAGTGGTATGCGACCCAGTGGCTTGTGTGTAGGGTTATATTGGGACTCGTGTGGGCACCTCGGCTTGGTGTAATGGTTAGCAAGCTTGTCTCGCTAGAGCATATTACGACTGAGTAGTGAGTTCGATCCTCACTGGGTGCGCCATACTTCCAGCCCTGTACCACATCTAAGCAGCGCTTGTAAAATCACTATATTGGGATTCGTGCATGCAATTACAAGTAATTCATAATAATATTTTGAAATCACTTATTTTTGGCATATGAATTTTTTGAAACTGTTTCTAAATCTTTGATTGTCTTTCAGTGATTCCACCTCACCTGCCATCCTCTTCCACCGCCCCTATGAAGCGCACGACACCGTTTGCAATGGAGGAAGGACAGTTTACTTAATATGTACATTCCTTAAATAAGAATGGATAGTCTCCAGAAAAGAGATTCTTTTATTATTATTAGTCTAGAATTGATACTTGATTTTTTTTTCTAATTGTATAAATAATATTCTATGCAGTATTGTAATGTATGTGGGCGGTTTAACGATATTGTAACTTTGGGGGACAGTGATTCGTTAGATTGGAGTCGGATGTGGCAAGAGTTGTAACAGATAAGTTTGATCCTAGTTTGATTTAGGACACTAAAGCAACGACTTCCGGTTGTCTCTAAAAAGAGGCTGTGATTTCAACACACGTCGTTATATAACGTTGATTAAGTTGTTAATGAGAACGATTATGAAAGATAATGATCTTGATAATAATGCTAAATAAATTTTCAAAAATTTATTTCCATAGATTATAAAGGAAAGATAGAATGCGAAGTGAAACATGAAAAAGATATTTGTCGCAGGAATTATCCACCCGACCAGATCATGGAGGTCACAGAAGCAGAATTCGTAAACTACAGGCAAAAAATATGCAAGTAAGTTTTCTTTTATCAGTAATTGTTTATTTTCTTAGTTTATTTTCTTAGGAAAACTTTGTTGCATTAAATTTTAAACTGGGGAAAGACTGCCTGCTTGCTTTTAAAATTATACGTAATTCGAGTTTTACCTGGGATTGAACCCTAGACTTTACAATCTCAGCTACATCGCACACACTTCGTTGTTTCATTACTAATAAAACAAAATCTCATCAACTGAAATAAAGCGAGGTTAGAATATTGGTTGCTGTTGATTATTTCTAAAAGAATCGATCCCGCAAAGCAAAAAGACTTTATTGAGAAATAAAGTAATCGACATTAATCGAACTGAAGATTCGAAACTGAAAATAACTCACATATCTGTAGGTATGAGGAATAATTGTGCACAGCAAGCTATGCTATCAACAATTTATCAATGATGAGAAAATATAAAAGTTGTATCAATCACACTCATGCGGTTCGACTTCAGTAAAATCTTTTCTTCTCTTGAGGTAGCAAAAATACGTAATTGTTAAAATGCCGGCAGAATTTCGACAGAAACGGTTGGCAGTGAGGTCGCTCGAACTGGTTAAAGTGGCGTGTGCGCGTTCTTATAAGGATAACGGCCCGAAAAAGTCTACACAAAAACCCTCTTTGTAAAACAAACCAGATGTCCTAGTAAATTTCAAGAGATTGTTCCAACAGCACTTATTACCTAATATCTGGTTTCATATCTTTTCGCAAAAATCATCAGAGTGCAACGCCAACGATCTAATACACCTTGGACGCTGTGCAGAAAACGACCTGACCATTACGAACACCCTATTCCGTCTTCCAACCCAACACAAAAAACCCTGGTATATTCTGGATTACGTGTTGATCAGGATCCGAAACAAGAAAGATATTAGGATCACCAGTTGATGATCGCTGGATCGATCACCGGCTTGTGATCTCTCAACTTTTCCATTCGTTCACCTCCTCGGCATCCTAAAACTCAAAAGCGGAAACCGAGATGCGACTGTCGCAAACTGAAAGACCCAGGAACATCCCAAACCTTCCAAAAGTAGTTGATCAAATCTGAGGGAAAGACAAAATGGGAATCCTTCCTCGAATGAATACCCCACGTGACGCTATAACATCGGCTGTAGACGATGTGATTGGCTACTCAAAGCGCCAGAACCAAGACTAGTTCGGTGAAAAGAGTAAAGAGATTGAATATCTGGTCAACAAGAGTAGCGTGTAGCGCTTTCGAAATCCAAGAAATGCCTCGAACAAGAAACGCAGATGTACCAAAGGCACCTCAGAAAGATTCGGAACTCCTGATGGCAAGCGAAGACCGCTGATCTCCAGGGCTTCGCAGACCAAGAAAATACGCGTCCCTTTTATGAAGGGAGCAAGGATATTTTCGGTCCTCTCATGTCATCTACTGGTGACTTGAAAACTTCTGACGGCCAGACTGTCACCACAGAAGAGATCATGTAACATTGGAGAGAACATTTCAATCTTCTTTTTAACAACCATTCTCAAACTCAAGAAGACCGCTTGAGAAACACTCCGCAGCGACCTGCCAAACGATGGCCCTTCCGCCATCATTTCAGGAATTCATGAAAGCTGTCAAACGAATGCAATTGGAAAAGCTCCTGGTCCAAACATCATCCCACATGGCGGATATGGTTTGAGTACCAAGCTCTTCTACCTGATGCTGCGAATGTGGGACACAAAGACTGTTCCGGATGACTTCGAAAACGCAAATATCATTTCCATCTTCAAGAGACCGGTCAGTGTGCAAGGTTGTCGCCAGAATTTTTCTTGGTCGTTTGTTGGATGTTGCGGAAGAAGTCATCTCAGAATCCGCGGTTTTCGTTGGTGACATGGCAACTCCAGGAAAAAAGCCCGTGAACAGTGAAATCCATTCTTCTCCATCTTTTGGGACCTCTGTACTCAATCTCTTTGGTTGCCCCGATCACTTCGCCGACCTCATCATCGCGCTCCATGACGGCATGGTAGGACGTGTCTGCACGCAGAATGCACTCTCCGAACCAATTCCTATCCCCGGAGACCTGAAACAAAGCTGCGTTATGGCTCCAACTCTGTTCCTCATCGATCTGGCGACGATGCTCAGTGAGATCCTACGCGACTCTCCTGGTGTTGACGTCCGCTATCGACTGGACAACGGACTCTTCAACATCGCGTGCCTGAGATCCAAAACTCGAACATCGAAAAGCAGCATCATGGAGCTCCAGTATGCAGAACACAATGCCACCTCTCTCTTCTCCGTTGTCGACCTCCGGCGCTGTTCGACTCTCGTCTCCGAAGCCGACTATCACTTTGAGATAAAAGTCAATACAGACAAAACGAACATACTTGCGCAGCCTTTTCCTCGACGAAATTAACATTAACATAGGGGACTTGCTTGTGGAAGCTGTCAACGACTTTTAATACCACGGCAGCATTCTCTCACAATCCGGAATATGTGAAAGAGACATTAACTACCGCATTAAATCCGCTCATTGGGCCTTCGAAAGACTCAGCAACCGCGTATTCAACAACCACGGACTCTCCCTCTGAACAACATTCATAGTGTCCCGCGCCGTTGTCATCTCCACCTTGCTCTACGCTTGCAAGACATAGACTTTGTATCGAAAAACCTTGAACGATTCCAACGAGCCAAACTCCGGCAGATCCTCAACATCAAATGGCAGGATCGATACACTAACAACGAAGTCTCCAATTGCTCAGAAGTTTCGAGCATTAAAGACACCATTCCTCAAAGCATCACCTCAGGTGGTCAGGACAGGCTCCTTCAAGACTCCCGCGGGTCATGCTTTACAGCGAGCTCGTCAACGGCAAACGACATCGCGGAGCATCAAAACGCAAATTCATAGACCAACTGAAGTCTTCCCTACTTCAAGCCGGAATCTGTTCTAACACCTGAGAAACAGATACTGCTGGCCGTCCATTGTGGCGAAGAGCAATTTATTTTGGTTGTTCCACTTTTGAGGAGGGGGAGAAAGACTGAAGAGGAAGTCAAAATAAAGCCTAATAGCAGTATCCACCGGTTTCATTGACATTGCATGCAAAGAGAGAAGAGACTGGCAAGTAAAGGCTCGGAGACGGAGAAAGAAAGGACGAATGAATCGGTATCCGATAGGAAACTCGCAATCAGCGGCTAGGAGAGAGAGAAACAAACAGCAATAAAAACAGGGTGGGAGAAGGGATAAAAAACATGATTGTATTTTAGAACTGACTGCAGCTGAAGCCAGTATACGTATGCCAAGTTTCGGATTTTCTTACCATTTCGGTTTCATTCTTTCGGCCCACTGACTTTACCGCTACTCCACCATTTAATTATAATTTTTTTTTGTACAAATATTTTCAATTGTAGAGGGAAATATTTGATTAAACACTGAATTATATTAATTCTAACTACATACTTGTTTAATAGGTTTCAATATTAATTCTACATGTTATGCATTTGAAATGAGGAAGAAAGGTTTTGTCAGTGGCCAGGTTTAAATGCAAGCATTACTGACAAAAAAATAAGAGATCCGAATGGTTAAATGTTAATTCGCCATAAATCTCTTCTTGCTATCGGCTGAGGGAAACGGTATCAGCATGATTGCAATTATCTGAATCTGTATAATTTTGCTTGTTTTTGCTAATCTTAATTTATATCGATTTTTTAAAATTTTCTTCACAAACACTACAAACTAAAGCAAGCTTTATAAACAGGATTAATGATTATGTTTATTGTTTTGTTTCCACAGAGATTACCAGAATTATTTGAAGTGTAGTATTCAAGTGTGGGACAGCCATTGCAGCAAGGATGGAAAGCATTTACTCACTGACTACAACTGTGCATTAGCAAAAAGCACTTGTACTGAAGAAGAACTCTATGATATTTGTGTTGCTGAAGCAAGAGAAAGCAATGAAATGATGGACGACATGCCTGTGGATGTTAGAAAGAACAAAGAACGCCATAGCCATAACTTTAATGATTTCAACCATGAACACAATCAAAGTGAAATACACCCTGTACACAACGACTATGACAACATCCACCATGACGAAGAAATGACACATACGTCCGAAGCTTGTTTAATATTCACTTCATTTTTAGCCCCAGTTTCAATGCTATCTGTGTATGCTTTACTGAACTTTTAAAGGGAGTAACAAAAAAAAAAAAAAAAAAAAAAAAACACTTCGATAGGATTTTTGTATAAATATGACTGCCATATTGATTGTTATAAGTTTTTATTATATTAGAATATTGATATTTTATAAGTTCATAATGCCAAAACAAGAAAATGGCGGCAGGAAGAATGTATTACTCTAATGGAAAAGAGTTTGTCTGTCTTGAAAATCAAATTATGAAAGGCTTGCTTTTACCTGTACCCCAACATTAACTTGTGGTACTAAAACCATTGCAACTTCAAGGTTTCTCCTTATTAACAGAAATTGTAATATGATTCAATATGGCTGCCAGAAAAGTATTAAATTGTTTTCCTGCATCAAAAGTTAATCTCCAGTTAATTTCCAATGTCCATCTATTTTTTAAAACATTTTTTGTGAGGAGAGTGAATTCATAAAAGTCCTTTCTCTCTAATTAGATGCAACATAAGCTTATAAACAATGTAACATGTGGCCTTAAGAAAACATAGGGTAAAATCTGTAGGTTTATTTCAAGAAATAAAAAGTCATACTTTTATTCAGAATTCACATACAATACTTTTTATTTTCAAAAGGGCAAGTTAAATCCTAGTAGTCCAACACCCAGTGAGAATCTAACTTGCAAACCAATCATATAATCATCAGATGAACTCGTTTACGATCGCACTCTGGTATATGCACATTTTATAAACTGGCATCTCATATAACAATCTGTAAAAATATATATACTGAAAGCAGATCGTGAAAAAAAAATGATTTTAGGTATAAAATCTGACTCATATTAGCTGTGTTATTTTATGACATGTTAACTTTTATAAGATAATCATGTCATATCAAACATTTTTCTTTTGCTAAAATCAATTATGCAGTTGTAACCTATTGAATTGCATATTCCCAACTGCCAAAAAAAATAAATAAATAAAAAAATAGTAACCAGTTACCTCCCTTACTTAAAAAAAAAAAAAAAATTGTTGGAATTAAAATTTAATTTACTAATTTAATTTACCAATTAGATTTCTTCTTACCGATGAGACCAGAACCCTTTAGTTTACCTCAGCCCTTGAAATCTCAAAAGACCACCATGTTTATTTTCAGTTCCTTTGAGGAGTCTCCACATTAAAAACTTATTAGAATTACCAGATTAGGCTACTTTTGAACACCCACTGTTAATGTATTTTGAATTTCACTGCTTCGGTTTTTTCTACTACTTTTAAAATAAGTTGAACTAACTTGCACTACTAATGAGAAGTCAATTCTAAATTTAGTAGTACCTGGTTTTCAATTATAGATCAATATAATACTTGCAGATGAACCTGGAAAGAAAAAATTCAGATGAAACCAATTTCCATGGAGAATAAAAAAAAAGTCCCTCTATTAATTGCATTTACTTGAATGTGTTGGATCCAAATTTAACCATATAAAGAAATTTTTTTGGATTAGTCTTATGATTTTTCAATCATCTATTAAAATTTGAATTAAACTTCTCGAAAATTCAAATTTCAGTGGTTTTTTTAGTTTGGATTCATGGAATAAGGGGAGATAACTCGTCCCAATCAGATCAATATCAGAAATAATTCCCAGTTCAAGGTTCACATAACACTTGAAAACTGATACAACACAATCATCCCTGCCTGATATATTTTGGCCTTCTGCCATACTAAATAAATATCAATAAATTATATATATATAAATAAATAAATAATGTAAAAATGAAATCTTGTTTTTTCGTAAGAAATAAAACAAAGAATTTACTCCTGCAGTAGAAGGTTTTCTGTTGTTATATTTGAAAGCAATTTATTCTTTCTGAATTCTATAAAAACGTAACATTAAAAGATAATCATTATTTTTCTTAAAGTGTTGTCATCAATTATTAATACTTTTGACGAGTATTTACTTGCATCTTTTTAACAGTTTTACTTAGTTTTATCAATCTCTAGCAGTGAGGAAAGTCACAGATAAACCCTCAAGATTCAAATTCTCTTTCCATCTTTCAGTTGAGTACACTGACAGCAACACTTAAAACAAAGCTGTGAGAATATAGGCTATATTTCCTTGTCAATTATGTCTACTCAGTAATGACCTGACTAAATTTTTGTTAAAAAGCAACTAAAAAAACAATTAAATAGTAGTCAAAATTTAATAACTGAAATATGAATTATCTCATCACCAGACAAATTTTCTTTTGGGTGTTTGTTTTTACTAGTTTGGAATTTGTAATCCTTTTAAGTTTATCATTATAATGTTGTTGCTGTTGTCTATCCTCAGCAAAACTTAGTTCATTAGAACAATGATATATAACATATCTGTCAAAAGAGATATTATTTAAATAGGAAAAAATGATATATAACATATCTGTCAAAAGAGATATTATTTAAATAGGAAAAAATTTCTCAATAAACATTAAAATTTTGCCGCGAGATTTTGTCATGTTTTTGTTTTGTTCAAGTTCAGTAATTTGTCTTTCACCAAAATTGTTGAGGAAATGGTACATCTATTTTTAGTATGAATTAAAAATCCTCTCAGTTCAAACTCTCATGCTTCAATTTTGATTTCAGGTTTCTTCAATTTTTTCTCTATTCTCAATTACCATTCCACTTGCCTTATACATGTAACTAAAATTCCTTCCCTCATTAAAATTTCTTGCCTTGGGTTCTAGGAGAAGAATTTTAAATCTAAGTGTTCAAAAAATTACTGATGCAAGTTCTTTTGTCAACTGTAATTTTCTCTAGACAATTCTCTTTCACTGTCTGACCAATAATTGTTATCTATGACTTCGATATCGATCCATCCAACTCCTTCCATATTGCATGGGTGCCTCTCACCATCACCGCCTGAAGGGTGCAGGCAATTCCTCTGTCTTCCTTGAAATTCTACCTGGGCCTTTACCTCTCTCCTTGTCTTCTGACCAAACCTGTACCCTGGTCTAGCCCAAAGTGCTAAGTTCAATTCTCATCCCAAATTTCCATCAGTGGGGAATTCTTATGTCCTTGTGTGGTCGGCTGCATCTGGGATTCGTTACCTGTTACTTCTCCACACCAGGTTTTTGGTCAACAAATGACAAAAAGCAACAATTCCTCTTAATAAATTTTATCATGTCTTAGGCAGACGAAAGAAAAATATAACTACAGTGCCATTCCTGTTTTCCAAGTCCTATCAACTAATCAAATTTTTGCTAGAGACTTGCTGTTAGCCTCTGTTTATCTTGCCATCACCAGTAATTAAAATATACTCTATTCTTCTGCATGGAGTCAGTTGGACACTTAAGAAAATACAATCACTTAACCTCAACTTAACCAAAAACTGATGGTGCTTATGTGAGCTGTTGTTGGCATCTCAAACCCCACCCACATGTGAGAGAGAAAAGAAACAAATATCCTCTCCCTCCACTCTCCTCTTAACAGTATACTTTCAGTATATCAAAAAAAGTGTTTTCCAGTTTATATTTTTTAAAGCATCACCCACCCAATTTATCACCACCTTATTAATGTCACATGGTTCATTGGTTGTATGTTAATCTTCACAATTTTAGAAGACAATTTTGTCATTGGTTCCAATGCAGGATGAGAAGCTCATTTTCATTTGGTAAAGCAGGATTATGTCCAAAGCCAAGGTTAACTTTGTCACAATATATATTTACAACTGCAAGTCATCCAATATATATTTACTAGACACAGGAGAAATTTTAATGTAAAATATTTCTCATTCATCATAAGAAAAGGTTGGTGAAAGGCCATATCTAACATATTTTTCTATTATGCAGAAATATCTTAGTAACAATTACCGTTTATAACTATTTGGTAAAAACTTATAATTTCTTTTATTCTTGATGTTCAGACAAAAAAAAATATTTTCATGCTTTGGAAAAGCAACATCACAAAACAATTTTTTTTCCCAAAAATATATTTTCTACTTTTCAGAATTGGAAACTTACCAGGAATAAATGAAATCAATTTTTCTTTTTAGAAATTACTGCACATGATTATGAATAATGAACGAATAATCTGTCATTATAATCAACTTAGATCCAAGTCTTCACACCTGATATAGATGAATACCTCAACTAGTATGAAATATAATTTTAGATGCAGATTACATGTAAATATTAACCTTAGTATATCAAGATTCAAGTTGAAGAACTTATGCAAAGTTACCAATGGTTGTCAACATATACAAGCAGTTGGACTATCCACTGCTGGCACTCAAATTCACCAGTTTATATAGACACCCAAGATGCTTACGATTGGTTAGATCAAAATTTGCATATCCTGCCAGATTCTTTATCAATGAGCCAGAGACTTTGCTTAGGTTTTTAAAATACAAGTGACATGTGGATGTTTAATCTGGCAAGGAAAGCAACTTTCATTGTTACACAAGATTAACAAAGAATGACACAACAGTAAAAATTTGTCAAACAATTTTTTTTTTTCTTGCATGAAATGATTTCTTTCAAAACGTAAAATGTCAAGGATGGAATTTATTAATAAAAACAAAAAAAATTAAAAAATTAACACAACAAGAAATGGTAAAAGATGTACAGACGTTTTAATTTGGCATAGATTCTTTTAGTTTTCCTTATTTTTTTTTTTCCTTTTCAATTCCAATTCTGGGATAGAAAAATGTATGCAACTCAACAGAAACAAAGGCAACAAACAGAACTTAGCAACTTTTCACAATGATGCCGACAACAGTAATGTTCGGCTACACTTAAACCTGACATACCAGCATACACATACACACACTCGTTCATCTAGTCACACACACACAAACATATAGACATTTACACTCAGAGACAATTATCACACCTGTAAAATTTCTGGCTTGTATCGTCTTTTCTTCCTCTTTGTTTTAATTTTGGTATTTAAACAGGTGGAAGGTTCACCCTTTTGCTTTTTTTCAATCTTGGCAAAGTGATCATCGGGAAATATCCTGGTGTACACAAATTTGATAATATTACAAGCCTACCTTCTTCTTACTGTGATGCATCAACCAAGTGACTTTCTTTCAAGTAGGATCAGCCAATGGCAGCATTAAGAAAGATCTAGAAATAAAGTCGATATTTTGTTTTAAATAGCTATTTCACCACTTCTCTCTCTCTCTCTTTTGCAGTTTCATCCTCTTTCCAGATCTCTGCTGCCACATCCTTGCTGTCACAGAGACTCATAACCTCCTCCACTAGGAACTGCCATTGAGGATGGCATCAGCATCTGTTTGCTGTCTCCAACCAGAAATGCTTCCAGTTCATCAATCTCTTTTTTTTCTTCTTTGCTTTTCTTACTGCCATTTTTCTTCTTGGAGGATTTGACGTCCTTTGAATCACTGCTTTTGTCTTTCTTCTTTTTATGCTTCTTGCTTGACTTCTCTTCATCCTGTAAGTGTGAGGTGTCAAAAGAAAAACCAGTGAGAAAAGAAAAAATAATTCAGACCACATGCATCAAAAGAAAATATTGGTAACAATGAACATTCACTACAGTGCATGACAAGGCTGCACCTTCCGCAGCGAAGAGATGCAATGATCATAGCCTCATTTCATTCTCTAATTTTGCTACAATCATCAAATAATAAACAACATAATCTATGACTCTACAATATTTGATGACATATAGGAAACCCATCTTTTTTTTTTTATCCCTAAAATGGGCAGAAAAAAACTCCTGGGTTTTATATGTAGAGTTGAAACATAAAGTAAACTAATATTTACCCAGACACCACAAACTATCACTATGGGCACCTTGACATGGTATAATTGTTAGCAAACTTGTCTCACTGAAACAATTGCAACTGAGGAGTGAGTGATCCTCAGTGGATGCCCCATATTTTTGGCCTTGTGTCACATCTAAGCTATGATAGGAAAATCACCATAAACTAACAGTACTCATGTTACTACATAATATTAAAAGGAGAGGATAACTGCCATCAAATACAGTAATTTAAACTCTCTCTCATATATATATATATATATATATATATATATAAAAATATAAAAAGGAATGAAAGCTAATATCATGTCTGATGGTATGATGCCGGAATCCTTTAATGTCACAAATGGCACCAAGCAAGGTTGTGTCATGGCCCCTGTCCTTTTTGCCCTTTTCTTCTTGGTGATGCTGAAATATGCATTTGCAGACACAGAGAGTGGCGTCAAGTTTCAGTTTCGAACAACTGGTGGTCTCTTCAATCATCAGCGTTTCAAAGCCAAGACCCACCTTCACACACATATTATTCGTGATTTGTTGTTTGCTGATGATGCGGCTCTTGTAGCTACATCTTTTGAGGAGGCCCAACATCTAATAAATCGTTTCTCTGCTGCATGGAAAACATTTGTTCTTACACTTAGCATAAAGAAAACTGAAGTTGTGCACCAACCTTGTCCTACTCCAAAGCAATTGCGTGGTGTGAAACAAAAACCACCAGTCTACAAATTTCCAGAGGGACCATTAAAAGTATTAGGTTGGTGCAAAAATAATGTCGTTTTCTCTTTTGAAGTTGAGCGTTAAAAAAAAAAACGACATTATTTTTGCACCAACCTAATAGAAGACAAACCCCTGAACTATGTAAAGTCTTTCACCTATCTTGGTAGCAAAGTCAATTATAGTGGAACTTTAGATGATGAAATCATGCATTGGATTGCTAAGGCTACCAGCGCTTTCAGCAAACTTCACCATCGCTTGTGGAATGAGCAGGGTATTCAACTAGATATGAAAATTCGGGTTTACAGAGCTGTTGTACTTGCCATCCTTTTGTATGTCTCAGAGTCGTGGACTCCATACAGGTACCATATATGCCAGCTAGATGTTTTCCATAAAATCTGTCTGCATGCAATCTGTGGAGTTAAGCTTCAAGATAGGACATCTAACGCAGACCTGTTTAACACGTGTAATATTGGAAGAATCAAGACTTTTATCATACAGTCTCAGTTACGGTGGACTGGTCATGTCTTGAGAATGTAAGATGACAGGATCCTAATATACAGCCAGTCAGATCAGGGCTACAGGAATGTAGGACACCCATGGATAAGATACAAAGACAAGCTGAAAAGCAACTTGTCAGCAGTCAATATACCACATAACACTCTTGAGCGCTTAGCTTTGGAGTGGGTAGAATGGAGATCAATGTGTTTTAGTGGACTCAGCAATTTTCAATCTGCTTGTCTGAATCATTTTTCAAGAAGCGAGAGCAAGATCTAAAAGGTCAGCCAATCTAACAGTGATCTCATTTCACAATCCTCACACTTGCTCCATATGTGGCCTCCTTTGTAAATCACTAGTGGGTCTTAAATGCCACTTAAGATTATTGCACAAACTCTCATAACTGAATCAATAAGCTGTCAAACGGGAGAGTCCATTATATATATATATATATATATATATATATATATATATATATATATATATATATATATATATATGAAATTGCTGATAAGTCTGGATGAGTGGATGGAGTAAAATCCAGAAGATCTGATTATGAAACTTTGGAGTTGGGATGCTGAACGTAACATCAATCATCGAATATATAAGAATATAGAATATTGCATATTGAGTGCTGGTGCTAATAAAATAGTGCTTAATTTATAATAAAAATGCTATAATCTATATTAATAATAAAATATATATTTTTTTTATTTTTTCTCACTGGTAGCACAATGCAATTTGAATTTTCAATCTACACCTGAAAATTGCATTGTGCATTAATAAATTTTAATTAACTTTCCACAGAACAATAGCCAACCAGGAGGCGATGTTTTAAACCTGGGTCACTAGTAAACAATGGGGATGGGTGAGATACTTGGTTTTGTTTAACAGTGTTTGTTTTGATTAAAAGGTTGAATCAATGTTTAGATATCCCAAAGTATAATTTTGGTAAAACAAGAACTCGTGATTGAGATATGGTAAATAATTGGAGAATAGGTTTACATGTCAAGGAATAGTTTTTGGCACTCGTAGTAGCTGCGTGCCAGGCCGAGGGTCAATTGTGATCAGCTGATTCTTTTTCCATATTAACTCAAGATTTTGCTAATAAAGCAGAGTCAGGGAAAGAGACTGTAGTCGAGAGAGTCACGAGACTATCGGCACGAGGAGTCAGGAGATTTATGGGAGAATTTTGGAGGAGAGAGAGAAGACTAACCCTGTTCTGAGAAGTCTGTATGAGACGGGACTATTAGTCATAAACTACCCCAGGCGATTCAATGCGCGTTTATCACACACAAACCCTCTCTCTGTTGGGAATTCGCTGGATGCATTTTGTCTTTTTTCTTTTCTCATTTATGTTAAATGTTTTTATTCTCCCTGTAACCTCTGTTCTGATGTTATCTTCTTATATAAAAGACGTCAATATTTCTCCCCATTGTTGTCTGGCTTCTGCAGATATTATTTCTTGTTTTATTTTGCCACATTCTAAACTTCCTAGCGCCAACTCTCACAGCCGTGTCCACATCCCCAGTCGACCGTGAACGTATGGACAACACCCCGCTTACTGGATCTAAAAACTAACACAGCGTAGGCAGCAAGCAGGACTTGACCAGTTGAAATAATCTACGGGTACTCAGGGAGCGTACGGCCAGTTACCCCTAAGTTCAGTTCGGACCGAGTGGACACCTCAACCCAAAGAGGAAGACGCCGGAAGTTGAGGGGCTGGGGATGAAGTGGTAGAAATATGAAGGATAGAATTAACGAATGATGAGAATACCATTCACAGAACATGTGAACAATGAGGAAGTTTTACGGAAACTAAGGATTACGAGGAAACAGATACTTACAATTGGAAAGACACAGCTGAAATTTCTGGGGCACATTTATTTAATCTATGGGTAGGTTGTCTAATAAAAGATTTTCTCTTGTTCATTTTTAGTACTGTTCTATCAAGTTGAAGTCTGTACTACCACGCCCAGGGATTGAACTCACAATTACTATGTCACCAAATCCATAAACCAACTAGGCTCTTGTCCTCTAAGATAATCCTGAACCTAGAGTCTTAAACCTAAGGTTAATAACAATAAATCCATATCACAGAAATTAGAGAATAATCTACTTAATGAGTTTGTGTGAATAGATGGCAGAACAAAGAGTAAGGATGGTAAAGAGTGAAAAGTTATAAAAGACAGGAAGATGTGGAGGGCTATGATCGCCTACATCTTTTTCAGGCACAAAAAAGAAAAAGATACTTTCTTATTCACTGCAGTAAATACATCAAGTTGTTCAAGATGAAATTTTAAGAAAGTTAACTGAAAAATTTTTTTACCAAATAAAGTCCTTATCAAAATATTCTCTCTCTGGCTGTTACACATTTCTCTTTTTCACCGATAGCAAAATTGACAATCCTCTTCAGTGAAAATTCTTCATTCAAAGAAAGAATAAAAACAATGAAGAATTCTTCTATTTGCTCTCAATTGGAAACTTTCTTGCCAAAAAGGAAATGACATTCAGATGTCACAAATAGTTCTGCATCAGAGAGGAAAGTTGGGTAAATCAGCAAGATGAGTGCAATAAAGTTTGCATCTTCAAATAAATCTATCTATATGAAAGAATCTTACTGAAAGAACGTGCTATTTATTTTTGTCTTAGAGTGTTTTAATCATTGTATAGCTTTCTACAAATTAATTACCTTGTCATCACCTACCCCCATGCTTCAACTAGGATCCATAAACATTTTAGAATGCAACAGACACTCAAAGGAAGATCAAAGGGTATATGGCTAAATAGCAATTTTATGTTAAATAAACTCTTACAGTAAATCTCCCCCAAAATGCTTTTATCTATTATAGCATACCATATAATATCTATCAGATCTTCTGCAATATTAGATACAAACCTTATCTTTCTTTTTCTTTTTCTTTTTATCACTGGCTGTTGATTCACGGTCCGTGTCTCCAGCAGTTATGTGGCAATTATCAGCCTCTGAAGAAGACATTCAAATTTTTAATCTTATTAAAATGATAAATTTTTTTAACACAAAACTGACTAAAGTCAATGAAACATTTTCCTCTTCTTCAGGTTTAGCTAACACTAATTCTTAATATGATCAATGTATTATGTAATTATAAATCTGTTAATGTGTGAGAGAGAGAGAGAGAGAAAAAAAAAAAAAAAGATAAAATAAAGCTATTGTCAAATCAGAACTTACCTAATGATAAATTCAGTCCCTTCTCCAGAATACTAAGGTCTTCAAATTTCAAATCTAGTGTTTGATGACCAGATATCTTTAAAAAGTAAAGAATCATATGTATTTATCACACAACTTAATAGTTATAATAATAATGATGACAATGATGATTTAATGTTGAATGAACATTGATTGATTTTAGGAAACAAAAAACAAACAAGCAACTTCCTTACATCAAATCACTTATCAAAATATTCTTCACTCCATAGAAAAAGCTCATAATTTTTGTTACATTCCTTAGATTTCATCCAGAAAAATATTTAAAATTCGTTTCATAAGATTTAAGAGATAAATTTAACTTTTAATGACCATAACAGGATGAAAATCACCTGTTGAGATATGTAAACCCCACCAATGAGGCTTGAGGGGGGGGTTTAGTGAATTAAGTGATGTATGGTTGTATGGATGTGAATCTTAGAAAAAAAACTAAAAGAGTAAACTGGAAAAAAAAGGGTAATTAGAATAAATTAAATTGGTTAGGAATTGGTTGAAGGCCATGTCAAGTTTGAACTGGTGGATAACTTAATAAAATGTATTAAACTGCTAAATAAATCCTTGAGCTCACCTGCTCCATATCTACTTTTGTTAAAGTAGGTTGACATGACAAATAGAACCTAGATAACATTGATCTTGACACTAGAAGTAATCCCGTGGTGAGCAGAAACAAAAAATTATGGTTACTTAAATATCATTTGCTCAAAAGTCCTTCCTGCCTTATGAAAAAAATTTCCCAGAAAATTTTAGAAACAAAACTCTTGAACACTATTTACTATTTACATTATTTGGACTATTTTCCTCATCTTTGTCGCCATATTTATTACAACATTTCGGCCATTGTATGCTCCTGCCTTCTTCAGGTGGTTGGAATGTCGAACTGAACCCTTTATTTCGCTCACTCGGATAGACTGTTCTAGTTCCACAAGCCATGTTTAATGGATGTCAGTTATCAATGAAATGAATACAATATGGGAACCAGTAATAAAGAGTGCCAGAGAAAAGCGATAACAACAGCAAAAATTGCAATATGAGCACTGGTAAAAATGGTTGCTGAAGACATTAGGTTTATAATACCCAGAAAAGGATACATGGCACAGTTGATAAAGGCATTAGTTAGATCCAGTGATAGGACCCAAAGAGTGCGAGTTCAATACCCGGCTATGGCAGTGGAGAACTTGGAGAGGGGAATTAACAGGAGATAACTGATAACTGACATGGAACTAGAACAGTCTACCCCAGTGAGTGAAATAAAGGGTTCAGTTCGACATTCCAACCGCCTGAAGAAGGCCACAGCATACAACGGCCGAAACGTTGTAATAAATATAGTGACAAAGATGAGAACAATAGTCCGATTAATGTAAATAGTGTACATAATATCTCATCTCGGAAATATAGATAGATACTGAAAACTCTTGAATGTTAACAAAGAAAGGATAAATTAAGAGCCAGTATAATTTAAGAGTAATTTCACTTAATACATTATCTTTTTGCCGCAACACATAAGTTTTCAAAAAAAGTTTTCTAGTTTTCAATAAAGCAGAAACAGTGGAGTAATGGACAACGACTCAGATCAAGGAAATCAGGGAGCCAAGTTCAAATTCCAGTCAAGTTTGTTATATTCACTTACATGAAAATACCATTGTGCAGGGTATGAACCCATTGCTTTTTCTCTCGGCTATGGATAAATAGCAGGACAGACTAGGTCCTATAGCCTTGGATAGCAACCAGTCTAGAAGGATAACTATGAATTCAAAATCTCCAGCTATTATCCTCACCAACCCACAATTGGCCAAGCATGCCCCAGATGACATGGTCAATCAGAGAGGGATTCTTTCAAAGAAGTGAGAGGGATCTGGTATTAAATAATAAGCCCTATGAATTAATTATATTCACTATATCTGTTCACATTTAAATGTCAGATAGAAATTGTGCTACCTACATCCTTCTTATATATAATATATATTATATATATATATGTATTCCTCCATCTATATATTCATAGGAGTGAAAGAATGTTCTAATGCATTTAATGATAAAGCTTATCCATAATATTATTCTTCTCTATGCAATGTCTCTTCAGGACATGGGTGATCATGACTCTCCACAACTTTCTGTCTTTTGTTGCTCTAAGTAATTTTTCACTCTTTACCACCCTCTTTGTCTTTATTGCCATCAATTCACACAAACCCATTAAGTAGGTTACTAGCTGTTCCCCCACTCCCACTTCTCTTGCATTCAATACTCTCTATGAATGTTAAATTCTCCAGGCTGTTTTTTTTTCTCATGTAGAAAGTTAGAAAATGTAAAACAGGATATGAAAAAACCAAATATCAACATTCTGGGAGTATGAGAAACTAGATGAATAAACAATTGGAACTTCACAACTGATGGCCACAGAATCATATATGTAGGTAGAGTGAGAGAAATGAAAGAGGAATAGGACTAATATTAGATAAAGAGGAAATATATTCTGGGATAGTCCCAGACAGCGTTCATTTAGTAAAATTGAAAGGGAAACCATTTAATAGAGCTATCATTGTAGTATAAATGATAAAATCAAAGCATAGGAATAGTTAAGTTTTACAAGAGACTAGATAATGCCAACACCAGTGTAATTCACAAGAAATTATCATTGTAGGGGACCTAACTGCCTAAGTAGGAAATTAAGAAGATAGTCAACAAATATGGCCTCAAATTATGCAGGGCAAGATTGGTCCATTGGTACACGATAAACAAACAAGTAATAACCCACAATATTACAAATTACATTTGCACCTGCCTTCATCAGGATCATCCTCTCACTATTCCCTTTCTCTCACCTGGTGGCAGAGATTGCTGATAGTTTGACGAGGCTATTCGTGTGAATAAATTACATTTAGTTAATACTAAGACTTACTAACAATGATGGATTTCCAAATCTTGATACTGAGAAGATAGAAAAACATTTTTACTAATTATACTTACTATGTGCCAGAGATACGACCCACTGGCATGTATTTTAGTATCATCAAAAACACAAGAACATTACAGCAGAAATAATGTAAAGAGAAGCTTAAGTTCAAAATGAGGATGGCTACTCACCTGTGTATTTGATTTGTATCCTAATGTAGAGTTACTGGACGTATTGTTAGAAATGTCTTCATCACTGATGTCTTCCACATCCTGCATAATATGTAAACTAGAAAGCTCTTCATCATCTTCATCTTCAGATGCTTGTTGTTGAACTTTTTCTGGTGCTTTGGGCATAAAATCGAGATCAGAATCCGAAGAAAGTTTTTGGTGAGTCTTCATGTTCGAGGATTGGCTGAGAATTGCAGTAGACTTATTGGAAGCACTATTCCCACCAGAAGACTTCCTCCGTGCAACAGGCACAACCATGGCATCTTCATCACTTGACACGTCAAGGGCAGGAGGAATCTGTGTTTTGTTCTCTCCACCATCTTTTAATGTCACTTCATCCTCAGAGTCAAGCTCATCCTGAAAACCAGCAACCATTGGATTCCCGCCATACTCTTCTTCACTAAAAAGAAAATTTCAGAGTTACAAATTAACTGAAATAAAAGTAACAATTTTTTTCTTTTTTTTCAGGTTAAAAATTAAATTGTTGAAAAACTGACAAATTTGTTTTAAGCAACTGTAAATATTATGAACTGTCATTTGGAGTCTAGCAACATGCCGAGCAAAGCTAGAAAAGAATATTTTATTGATAAGGAATATAAATAATGTTATAAAACAAATACAGATTGAGAATCCTTTATCCAAAATTCTTTGGACTGGAAGTGCTTTGATCTTCATTTTTTTTTTATTTTGGAATATAAGCTATTTAATTTGTATATAGCATCTATAAAATATGGCAGCTTGGGAATGGAACCCAAGCATAAACATAATATCCATTTACATTTCATAAAACATCTTATACATAAACCCTGAAGGTAGTTTTATATAAGTGACATATGTTCACTCTGATGCTGACGAATCCACTCCATCAATACACAATTGAGATCATCATTTTTTGCTCTGTGCAGTGTTTTTCTATTTTTCATTAGTTTCTGTTCATCACTTTAAGCATAAACTTTAAAAAATTTTTCCTTCTGTTTCCTTAGGTCATATATGGTGGTTGTTCCAATGCCAAACTCCTCTGTCAGATGCTTCACACTTACACCTCTGTCTAGTTTTTCCAACAGTTTGACTTTGTGATATTGATAAACATAAATGCTTCTTTTTTTTTTTTTCATTACCCATATTAGTATCTGTAGGATTTTTTTTTGACATTTTTAAAAACCTTTACTGAGCATGAAGTAAGTAAGTGATCCATGAACAAAGATGTTGCTGTGACAATCACTAACAAAAACCTTGTGTCAATCTAGACTACATAGCTGTGTTGGGGAACACCCATCCAGAGCAGATGAGGTCACATACAACAGCTACACATCACCTAGAAAGCTTTCAATTGCTTTCTGAAATTTTCCATTTGTGTCAAGTCATGTCAGCACCTGAAAAACTTGAGGTTTTTGGATTTGGGAATTTCAGATAAAGGATACTCGACCTGATTTACAAATTAATTTAATTTTAGTGCATAAATTAAAAGAATAATAATATGGGATTGTGAGGCAACAGAAGTTCACTTTTTTTTTTTAATCATTTTCTTTTTTTTTAATCATTTCACCCCAAGTAAGGTGAGAATGCCACTAAGGGGTTACAGGGTGTAAAAGTGAGAGAAAAATCTGCATATAGTGGGAATTTCAGATAAAGGATACTCGACCTGATTTACAAATTAATTTAATTTTTAGTGCATAAATTAAAAGAATAATAATATGGGATTGTGAGGCAACAGAAGTTCACTTTTTTTTTTTTTATCATTTTCTTTTTTTTTAATCATTTCACCCCAAGTAAGGTGAGAATGCCACTAAGGGGTTACAGGGGTGTAAAAATGAGAGAAAATCTGCATATAGTGGGAATTTCAGATAAAGGATACTGACCTGATTTACAAAATTAATTTAATTTTAGTGCATAAATTAAAAGAATAATAATATGGGATTGTGAGGCAACAGAAGTTCACTTTTTTTTTTAATCATTTTTTTTTTTTTTTAATCATTTCACCCCAAGTAAGGTGGGAATGCCACTAAGGGGTTACAGGGTGTAAAAGTGAGAGAAAAATCTGCATATAGTGGGAATTTCAGATAAAGGATACTGACCTGATTTACAAATTAATTTAATTTTAGTGCATAAATTAAAAGAATAATAATATGGGATTGTGAGGCAACAGAAGTTCACTTTTTTTTTTTTAATCATTTTCTTTTTTTAATCATTTCACCCCAAGTAAGGTGGGAATGCCACTAAGGGGTTACAGGGTGTAAAAGTGAGAGAAAATCTGCATATAGTGGGAATTTCAGATAAAGGATACTCGACCTGATTTACAAATTAATTTAATTTTTAGTGCATAAATTAAAAGAATAATAATATGGGATTGTGAGGCAACAGAAGTTCACTTTTTTTTTTTTAATCATTTTCTTTTTTTAATCATTTCACCCCAAGTAAGGTGGGAATGCCACTAAGGGGTTACAGGGTAAAAATGAGAGAAAAATCTGCATATAGTGGGAATTTCAGATAAAGGATACTCGACCTGATTTACAAATTAATTTAATTTTAGTGCATAAATTAAAAGAATAATAATATGGGATTGTGAGGCAACAGAAGTTCACTTTTTTTTTTTAATCATTTTCTTTTTTTTAATCATTTCACCCCAAGTAAGGTGGGAATGCCACTAAGGGGTTACAGGGTGTAAAAGTGAGAGAAAAATCTGCATATAGTGGGAATTTCAGATAAAGGATACTTTGATTTACAAATTAATTTAATTTTAGTGCATAAATTAAAAGAATAATAATATGGGATTGTGAGGCAACAGAAGTTCACTTTTTTTTTTTTAATCATTTTTTTTTTTTTAATCATTTCACCCCAAGTAAGGTGGGAATGCCACTAAGGGGTTACAGGGTGTAAAATGAGAGAAAAATCTGCATATAGTGGGAATTTCAGATAAAGGATACTCGACCTGATTTTCACTTTTTTTTTTTTTTAATCAAATTAATTTAATTTTAAGTGCATAAATTAAAAAATAATAATATAGGGGATTTCAGAGGCAACAAATTTCATTTTTTTTTTTAATCATTTTTTTTTTTTATCATTTCAATCCCCCAAGTAAGGTGGGAATGCCACTAAGGGGTTACAGGGTGTAAAAAATGAGAGAAAAATCTGCATATAGTGGGAATTTCAGATAAAGGATACTCGACCTGATTTACAAATTAATTTAATTTTAGTGCATAAATTAAAAGAATAATAATATGGGATTGTGAGGCAACAGAAGTTCACTTTTTTTTAATCATTTTTTTTTTAATCATTTCACCCCAAGTAAGGCAGGAATGCCACTAAGGGGTTACAGGGTGTAAAAATGAGAGAAAAATCTGCATATAGTGGGAATTTCAGATAAAGGATACTCGACCTGATTTACAAATTAATTTAATTTTAGTGCATAAATTAAAAGAATAATAATATGGGATTGTGAGGCAACAGAAGTTCACTTTTTTTTTTTTAATCATTTTCTTTTTTTAATCATTTCACCCCAAGTAAGGTGGGAATGCCACTAAGGGGTTACAGGGTGTAAAAAATGAGAGAAAATCTCCTGCATATAGTTTAATTTAATTTCAGATAAAGGATACTGACCTGATTTTTTTTTTTAAATTAATTTAATTTTAGTGCATAAATTAAAAGAATAATAATAAAATCTGATTGTGAGGCAAAGGATACAGAAGTTCAATTTTTTTTTAAAGAATAATAATCATTTTTTTTTTTTAATCATTTCACCCCAAGTAAGGTGGGAATGCCACTAAGGGGTTACAGGGTGTAAAAGTGAGAGAAAAATCTGCATATAGTGGGAATTTCAGATAAAGGATACTCGACCTGATTTACAAATTAATTTAATTTTAGTGCATAAATTAAAAGAATAATAATATGGGATTGTGAGGCAACAGAAGTTCACTTTTTTTTTTTAATCATTTTTTTTTTTTATCATTTCACCCCAAGTAAGGGGTGGGTGTAAAAATGAGAATGCCACTAAGGGGTTTACAAATTAATTTAATTTTAGGCATAAATTAAAAGAATAATAATATGGGATTGTGAGAGAAAATCTTTTCATATTTCAGTGGCCACTAAGAATTTGAGAAAAAATCAGATAAAAAGGATACTCGACCTGATTTACAAATTAATTTAATTTTAGTGCATAAATTAAAAGAATAATAATATGGGATTGTGAGGCAACAGAAGTTCACTTTTTTTTTTAATCATTTTCTTTTTTTAATCATTTCACCCAAGTAAGGTGAGAATGCCACTAAGGGGTTACAGGGTGTAAAAATGAGAGAGAAAAATCTGCATATAGTGGGAATTTCAGATAAAGGATACTCGACCTGATTTACAAATTAATTTAATTTTAGTGCATAAATTAAAAGAATAATAATATGGGATTGTGAGGCAACAGAAGTTCACTTTTTTTTTTTTAATCATTTTCTTTTTTTTTTTAATCATTTCACCCCAAGTAAGGTGGGAATGCCACTAAGGGGTTACAGGGTGTAAAAAAAGAGAGAAAAATCTGCATATAGTGGGAATTTCAGATAAAGGATACTCGACCTGATTTACAAATTAATTTAATTTTAGTGCATAAATTAAAAGAATAATAATATGGGATTGTGAGGCAACAGAAGTTCACTTTTTTTTTTTAATCATTTTTTTTTTTTAATCATTTCACCCCAAGTAAGGTGGGAATGCCACTAAGGGGTTACAGGGTGTAAAAAGGTGAGAGAAAATCTGCATATAGTGGGAATTTCAGATAAAGGATACTCGACCTGATTTACAAATTAATTTAATTTTAGTGCATAAATTAAAAATAATAATATGAATAATAATATTTCACCCCAAGGGATTGTTACAGAGGCAAAAATCAGAAGTTCACTTTTTTTTTTAATCATTTTCTTTTTTTAATCATTTTCACCCCCCAGTAAGGTGGGAATGCCACTAAGGGGTTACAGGGTGTAAAAATGAGAGAAAATCTGCATATAGTGGGAATTTCAGATAAAGGATACTCGACCTGATTTACAAATTAATTTAATTTTAGTGCATAAATTAAAAGAATAATAATATGGGATTGTGAGGCAAACAGAAGTTCACTTTTTTTTTTTAATCATTTTTTTTTTTAATCATTTCACCCCAAGTAAGGTGGGAATGCCACTAAGGGGTTACAGGGTGTAAAAGTGAGAGAAAAATCTGCATATAGTGGGAATTTCAGATAAAGGATACTGACCTGATTTACAAATTAATTTAATTTTAGTGCATAAATTAAAAGAATAATAATATGGGATTGTGAGGCAACAGAAGTTCACTTTTTTTTTTAATCATTTTCTTTTTTAATCATTTCACCCCAAGTAAGGTGGGAATGCCACTAAGGGGTTACAGGGTGTAAAAGTGAGAGAAAAATCTGCATATAGTGGGAATTTCAGATAAAGGATACTTTTTTTGACCTGATTTAAAATTAATTTAATTTTAGTGCATAAATTAAAAGAATAATAATATGGGATTGTGAGGCAACAGAAGTTCACTTTTTTTTTTAATCATTTTCTTTTTTTTAATCATTTCACCCCAAGTAAGGCAGGAATGCCACTAAGGGGTTACAGGGTGTAAAAATGAGAGAAAAATCTGCATATAGTGGGAATTTCAGATAAAGGATACTGACCTGATTTACAAATTAATTTAATTTTAGTGTATAAATTAAAAGAATAATAATATGGGATTGTGAGGCAACAGAAGTTCACTTTTTTTTTTAATAATCATTTTCTTTTTTTTAATCATTTCACCCCAAGTAAGGTGAGAATGCCACTAAGGGGTTACAGGGTGTAAAAATGAGAGAAAAATCTGCATATAGTGGGAATTTCAGATAAAGGATACTCGACCTGATTTACAAATTAATTTAATTTTAGTGCATAAATTAAAAGAATAATAATATGGGATTGTGAGGCAACAGAAGTTCACTTTTTTTTTTTAATCATTTTCTTTTTTTAATCATTTCACCCCAAGTAAGGTGGGAATGCCACTAAGGGGTTACAGGGTGTAAAAGTGAGAGAAAATCTGCATATAGTGGGAATTTCAGATAAAGGATACTCGACCTGATTTACAAATTAATTTAATTTTAGTGCATAAATTAAAAGAATAATAATATGGGATTGTGAGGCAACAGAAGTTCACTTTTTTTTTAATCATTTTCTTTTTTTTTTAATCATTTCACCCCAAGTAAGGTGGGAATGCCACTAAGGGGTTACAGGGTGTAAAAATGAGAGAAAAAATCTGCATATAGTGGGAATTTCAGATAAAGGATACTGACCTGATTTACAAATTAATTTAATTTTAGTGCATAAATTAAAAGAATAATAATATGGGATTGTGAGGCAACAGAAGTTCACTTTTTTTTTTTAATCATTTTCTTTTTTTTTTTAATCATTTCACCCCAAGTAAGGTGGGAATGCCACTAAGGGGTTACAGGGTGTAAAAAAGTGAGAGAAAAATCTGCATATAGTGGGAATTTCAGATAAAGGATACTCGACCTGATTTACAAATTAATTTAATTTTAGTGCATAAATTAAAAAGAATAATAATATGGGATTGTGAGGCAACAGAAGTTCACTTTTTTTTTAATCATTTTCTTTTTTTTAATCATTTCACCCCAAGTAAGGTGGAATGCCACTAAGGGGTTACAGGGTGTAAAAAAATGAGAGAAAAATCTGCATATAGTGGGAATTTCAGATAAAGGATACTCGACCTGATTTACAAATTAATTTAATTTTAGTGCATAAATTAAAAAGAATAATAATATGGGATTGTGAGGCAACAGAAGTTCACTTTTTTTAATCATTTTCTTTTTTTTAATCATTTCACCCCAAGTAAGGTGAGAATGCCACTAAGGGGTTACAGGGTGTAAAAGTGAGAGAAAATCTGCATATAGTGGGAATTTCAGATAAAGGATACTGACCTGATTTACAAATTAATTTTAATTTTAAAAGTGCAATAAATTAAAAGAAGTTCATAATAATATTTCACCCCAAGGGATTGCCACCTGAGGGTTACAACCTGATTTACAAATTAATTTAATTTTAGTGCATAAATTAAAGAATAATAATATGGGATTGTGAGGCAACAGAAGTTCACTTTTTTTTTAATCATTTTCTTTTTTTTAATCATTTCACCCCCAAGTAAGGTGGGAATGCCACTAAGGGGTTACAGGGTGTAAAAGTGAGAGAAAAATCTGCATATAGTGGGAATTTCAGATAAAGGATACTCTCGACCTGATTTACAAATTAATTTAATTTTAGTGCATAAATTAAAAGAATAATAATATGGGATTGTGAGGCAACAGAAGTTCACTTTTTTTTCATTTTCTTTTTTTTTTTTTAATGAGAATGCCATTTCACCCCAATTTACAAATTAATTTAATTTTAGTGTATAAATTAAAAGTAATATGGGAATTCACTTTTTTTTTAATCATTTTCTTTTTTTTTAATCATTTCACCCCAAGGGGTTACAGGGGTAAAAAAGTGAGAGAAAAATCTGCATATAGTGGGAATTTCAGATAAAGGATACTCGACCTGATTTACAAATTAATTTAATTTTAGTGCATAAATTAAAAGAATAATAATATGGGATTGTGAGGCAACAGAAGTTCACTTTTTTTTTAATCATTTTCTTTTTTTTAATCATTTCACCCCAAGTAAGGTGGGAATGCCACTAAGGGGTTACAGGGTGTAAAAAGTGAGAGAAAATCTGCATATAGTGGGAATTTCAGATAAAGGATACTGACCTGATTTACAAATTAATTTAATTTTAGTGCATAAATTAAAAGAATAATAATATGGGATTGTGAGGCAACAGAAGTTCACTTTTTTTTAATCATTTTTTTTTTTTAATCATTTCACCCCAAGTAAGGTGGGAATGCCACTAAGGGGTTACAGGGTGTAAAAGTGAGAGAAAAATCTGCATATAGTGGGAATTTCAGATAAAGGATACTGACCTGATTTACAAATTAATTTAATTTTTAGTGCATAAATTAAAAGAATAATAATATGGGATTGTGAGGCAACAGAAGTTCACTTTTTTTTAATCATTTTTTTTTTTTTTTATCATTTCACCCCAAGTAAGGTGGGAATGCCACTAAGGGGTTACAGGGTGTAAAAATGAGAGAAAAATCTGCATATAGTGGGAATTTCAGATAAAGGATACTCGACCTGATTTACAAATTAATTTAATTTTAGTGCATAAATTAAAAGAATAATAATATGGGATTGTGAGGCAACAGAAGTTCACTTTTTTTTTAATCATTTTCTTTTTTTTAATCATTTCACCCCAAGTAAGGTGAGAATGCCACTAAGGGGTTACAGGGTGTAAAAGTGAGAGAAAAATCTGCATATAGTGGGAATTTCAGATAAAGGATACTCGACCTGATTTACAAATTAATTTAATTTTAGTGCATAAATTAAAAAAATAATAATATGGGATTGTGAGGCAACAGAAGTTCACTTTTTTTTTTAATCATTTTCTTTTTTTTAATCATTTCACCCCAAGGAAGGTGAGAATGCCACCAAAGGGGTTACAGGTGTAAAAAATGAGAGAAAAATCTGCATATAGTGGGAATTTCAGATAAAGGATACTCGACCTGATTTACAAATTAATTTAATTTTAGTGCATAAATTAAAAGAATAATAATATGGGATTGTGAGGCAACAGAAGTTCACTTTTTTTTTTAATCATTTTCTTTTTTTAATCATTTCACCCCAAGTAAGGTGAGAATGCCACTAAGGGGTTACAGGGTTGTAAAAATGAGAGAAAAATCTGCATATAGTGGGAATTTCAGATAAAGGATACTGACCTGATTTACAAATTAATTTAATTTTAGTGCATAAATTAAAAGAATAATAATATGGGATTGTGAGGCAACAGAAGTTCAATCTTTTTTTTTTAATCATTTTTTTTTTTAAAAATTATCATTTCACCCCAAGTAAGGTGAGAATGCCACTAAGGGGTTACAGGGTGTAAAAGTGAGAGAAAAATCTGCATATAGTGGGAATTTCAGATAAAGGATACTCGACCTGATTTACAAATTAATTTAATTTTAGTGCATAAATTAAAAGAATAATAATATGGGATTGTGAGGCAACAGAAGTTCACTTTTTTTTTAATCATTTTTTTTTTAATCATTTCACCCCAAGTAAGGTGGGAATGCCACTAAGGGGTTACAGGGTGTAAAAAAAGAGAAAAAAATCTGCATATAGTGGGAATTTCAGATAAAGGATACTCGACCTGATTTACAAATTAATTTAATTTTAGTGCATAAATTAAAAGAATAATAATATGGGATTGTGAGGCAACAGAAGTTCACTTTTTTTTTTAATCATTTTCTTTTTTTTTAATCATTTCACCCTGATTTACAAATAAGGTGCATAAATGCCACTAATATGGGGGTTACAATCATTTTCTTTTTTTTTAATCATTTCACCCAAGGTGTAAAAGTGAGAGAAAATCTGCATATAGTGGGAATTTCAGATAAAGGATACTCGACCTGATTTACAAATTAATTTAATTTTAGTGCATAAATTAAAGAATAATAATATGGGATTGTGAGGCAACAGAAGTTCACTTTTTTTTTAATCATTTTTTTTTTTTAATCATTTCACCCCAAGTAAGGTGGAATGCCACTAAGGGGTTACAGGGTGTAAAATGAGAGAAAAATCTGCATATATAGTGGGAATTTCAGATAAAGGATACTCGACCTGATTTACAAATTAATTTAATTTTAGTGCATAAATTAAAAGAATAATAATATGGGATTGTGAGGCAACAGTTCAGTTTTTTTTTTTTAATCATTTCAATCATTTTTTTTTTTTTTCATTTCACCCCAAGTAAGGTGGGAATGCCACTAAGGGTTACAGGGGTGTAAAAAGTGAGAGAAAATCTGCATATAGTGGGAATTTCAGATAAAGGATACTCGACCTGATTTACAAATTAATTTAATTTTAGTGCATAAATTAAAAGAATAATAATATGGGATTGTGAGGCAACAGAAGTTCACTTTTTTTTTTTTATCATTTTCTTTTTTTAATCATTTCACCCCAAGTAAGGTGGGAATGCCACTAAGGGGTTACAGGGTGTAAAAGTGAGAGAAAAATCTGCATATAGTGGGAATTTCAGATAAAGGATACTCGACCTGATTTACAAATTAATTTAATTTTAGTGCATAAATTAAAAGAATAATAATATGGGATTGTGAGGCAACAGAAGTTCACTTTTTTTTTTTTTTCATTTTCTTTTTTTTTTTTAATCATTTCACCCCAAGTAAGGTGGGAATGCCACTAAGGGGTTACAGGGTGTAAAAAGTGAGAGAAAAAATCTGCATATAGTGGGAATTTCAGATAAAGGATACTCGACCTGATTTACAAATTAATTTAATTTTAGTGCATAAATTAAAAGAATAATAATATGGGATTGTGAGGCAACAGAAGTTCACTTTTTTTTTTTAATCATTTTCTTTTTTTTAATCATTTCACCCCAAGTAAGGTGAGAATGCCACTAAGGGGTTACAGGGTGTAAAAGTGAGAGAAAAATCTGCATATAGTGGGAATTTCAGATAAAGGATACTCGACCTGATTTACAAATTAATTTAATTTTAGTGCATAAATTAAAAATAATAATAATATGGGATTGTGAGGCAACAGAAGTTCACTTTTTTTTAATCATTTTCTTTTTTTTAATCATTTCACCCCAAGTAAGGTGGGAATGCCACTAAGGGGTTACAGGGTGTAAAAATGAGAGAAAAATCTGCATATAGTGGGAATTTCAGATAAAGGATACTCGACCTGATTTACAAATTAATTTAATTTTAGTGCATAAATTAAAAGAATAATAATAATATAGTGGGATTGTGAGAGGCAAACAGAAGTTCACTTTTTTTTTTAATCATTTTCTTTTTTTTTTAATCATTTCACCCCAAGTAAGGTGGGAATGCCACTAAGGGGTTACAGGGTGTAAAAAAATACTGAGAGAAAAAAATCTGCATATAGTGGGAATTTCAGATAAAGGATACTCGACCTGATTTACAAATTAATTTAATTTTAGTGCATAAATTAAAAATAATAATAATATGGGATTGTGAGGCAACAGAAGTTCACTTTTTTTTTTTTTAATCATTTTCTTTTTTTAATCATTTCACCCCAAGTAAGGTGAGAATGCCACTAAGGGGTTACAGGGTGTAAAAAAATGAGAGAAAAATCTGCATATAGTGGAATTTCAGATAAAGGATACTCGACCTGATTTACAAATTAATTTAATTTTAGTGCATAAATTAAAAGAATAATAATATGGGATTGTGAGGCAACAGAAGTTCACTTTTTTTTTTAATCATTTTTTTTTTTTTAATCATTTCACCCCAAGTAAGGTGGGAATGCCACTAAGGGGTTACAGGGTGTAAAAGTGAGAGAAAAATCTGCATATAGTGGGAATTTCAGATAAAGGATACTCGACCTGATTTACAAATTAATTTAATTTTAGTGCATAAATTAAAAGAATAATAATATGGGATTGTGAGGCAACAGAAGTTCACTTTTTTTTTAATCATTTTCTTTTTTTTAATCATTTCACCCCAAGTAAGGTGAGAATGCCACTAAGGGGTTACAGGGTGTAAAAATGAGAAAAATCTGCATATAGTGGGAATTTCAGATAAAGGATACTCGACCTGATTTACAAATTAATTTAATTTTAGTGCATAAATTAAAAGAATAATAATATGGGATTGTGAGGCAACAGAAGTTCACTTTTTTTTTAATCATTTTTTTTTTTTTTATCATTTCACCCCAAAGTAAGGTGGGAATGCCACTAAGGGGTTACAGGGTGTAAAAAATGAGAGAAAATCTGCATATAGTGGAATTTCAGATAAAGGATACTCGACCTGATTTACAAATTAATTTAATTTTAGTGCATAAATTAAAAATAATAATAATATGGGATTGTGAGGCAACAGAAGTTCACTTTTTTTTTTTTAATCATTTTTTTTTTTTAATCATTTCACCCCAAGTAAGGTGAGAATGCCACTAAGGGGTTACAGGGTGTAAAATGAGAGAAAATCTGCATATAGTGGGAATTTCAGATAAAGGATACTCGACCTGATTTACAAATTAATTTAATTTTAGTGCATAAATTAAAAGAATAATAATATGGGATTGTGAGGCAACAGAAGTTCACTTTTTTTTTTAATCATTTTCTTTTTTTTAATCATTTCACCCCAAGTAAGGTGGGAATGCCACTAAGGGGTTACAGGGTGTAAAAATGAGAGAAAAAATCTGCATATAGTGGGAATTTCAGATAAAGGATACTCGACCTGATTTACAAATTAATTTAATTTTAGTGCATAAATTAAAAGAATAATAATATGGGATTGTGAGGCAACAGAAGTTCACTTTTTTTTTTTAATCATTTTCTTTTTTTTAATCATTTCACCCCAAGTAAGGTGAGAATGCCACTAAGGGGTTACAGGGTGTAAAAATGAGAGAAAAATCTGCATATAGTGGGAATTTCAGATAAAGGATACTCGACCTGATTTACAAATTAATTTAATTTTAGTGCATAAATTAAAAGAATAATAATATGGGATTGTGAGGCAACAGAAGTTCACTTTTTTTTTTAATCATTTTCTTTTTTTAATCATTTCACCCAAGTAAAAATGGGAATGCCACTAAGGGGTTACAGGGTGTAAAAAAAGAGAAAAATCTGCATATAGTGGGAATTTCAGATAAAGGATACTCGACCTGATTTACAAATTAATTTAATTTTAGTGCATAAATTAAAAGAATAATAATAATATGGGATTGTGAGGCAACAGAAGTTCACTTTTTTTTTTTAATCATTTTCTTTTTTTTAATCATTTCACCCCAAGTAAGGCAGAATGCCACTAAGGGGTTACAGGGTGTAAAAGTGAGAGAAAAATCTGCATATAGTGGGAATTTCAGATAAAGGATACTCGACCTGATTTACAAATTAATTTAATTTTAGTGCATAAATTAAAAGAATAATAATATGGGATTGTGAGGCAACAGAAGTTCACTTTTTTTTTTTCATTTTCTTTTTTTAATCATTTCACCCCAAGTAAGGTGAGAATGCCACTAAGGGGTTACAGGGTGTAAAAATGAGAGAAAAAAATCTGCATATAGTGGGAATTTCAGATAAAGGATACTCGACCTGATTTACAAATTAATTTAATTTTAGTGCATAAATTAAAAGAATAATAATATGGGATTGTGAGGCAACAGAAGTTCACTTTTTTTTTTAATCATTTTCTTTTTTTAATCATTTCACCCCAAAGTAAGGTGAGAATGCCACTAAGGGGTTACAGGGTGTAAAAATGAGAGAAAAATCTGCATATAGTGGGAATTTCAGATAAAGGATACTCGACCTGATTTACAAATTAATTTAATTTTAGTGCATAAATTAAAAGAATAATAATATGGGATTGTGAGGCAACAGAAGTTCACTTTTTTTTAATCATTTTTTTTTTTTTAATCATTTCACCCCAAGTAAGGTGGGAATGCCACTAAGGGGTTACAGGGTGTAAAAATGAGAGAAAAAATCTGCATATAGTGGGAATTTCAGATAAAGGATACTCGACCTGATTTACAAATTAATTTAATTTTAGTGCATAAATTAAAAGAATAATAATATGGGATTGTGAGGCAACAGAAGTTCACTTTTTTTTAATCATTTTTTTTTTTTTAATCATTTCACCCCAAGTAAGGTGAGAATGCCACTAAGGGGTTACAGGGTGTAAAAATGAGAGAAAAATCTGCATATAGTGGGGATTGAGTAAAGGATAAAAGATAAATGGGCTTCAAGACAACAGAAAATGGCAACTGATGTTGCATTTAAATTTTTGAAGATTACAGTTATCAGAGAAACAAGTAAACAGAAAGGAGTTCCACTGATGGAATAGAAGTGGTGGTTTCAACAGTAAAAGGGTGGGGGCCTAGATGCCAATCTAGTTGCATGCCTAAATTCATGTAGTCAGGGAACCAGGGAAAAAAGCTCATCAGAGCAGTTGCCATGAAAATATTTGTAGAAAAGACAGAGAGAAGCCACATCATGGCAGTGGGAAAATGACTGAAGTTGAGATGACAAGTCAGGATTGATTATATTGCAGATCTTTTTTTGGGATTTTGTCATGAACCTCAAGATGAATAGAAGAAGCACCAGACCAGATATGGCAACAGTATTCACAGATCACAACGTCAAGAGATGAAATTTAAATTTTTATTATTGCATTATTCTAAAATTTTAACACATCAGCAGATAGCTATTAATGTCAACAACTTAGCACAAATAGTTATCAATTAAAAAAATTAGTAATTAATGTATAATATTATCCATAACTACATGTACAAGAATGTCGGTTTTCATAAAAATTAAAAAATAACCACAAATACATAAAAAATGCATATATTGTTGAAAACTCCTTTCAACTCATAGGGTAGATCAGAAGCCAGTTCGGAACAGTCATGTTACTGCCTAGTTTTGCAATCCAAAATTCAGTCAGTTTCTTTTATGGCATATCAACCTCAATGGGTTATTTAACGCTGACAAAAATTTTTATTGCTGGTAATATTTTTTCTTCAAAAATCTATATCTGAGAATATTTTTCTTGCAAAAAATCTATAGCTGGTAATGTTTTTTTTTTTTTTTTTTAAATGTAAAGCTGTTTGTATTGCTGGTATTTTATTTTTTTTTTTTTAAGTATTGCCGATAATTTTTCCTTCAAAAATTATTGTTGGTAATTTTTTTTTCTTTTCTTTATTTTTTTTTTTTAACAAAGTATTTCTGGTATTAAAACCTATTTTTACACAAGTTTGGGTGTTAACTATTTGCCCATAGCTGAGACCCTAACAGGTGCTACCAGACTCCTCAAAACCTCCTGATCAGAGGCCTTGCTGTTGGACATAGTTTGTCGTCTTACCCAGGATACAGATGTAGTCCATCATCATACCTAGGACGAAAATTAAGTCAGTGATCGATTAATAATGAGAGAAGAAGAGATTCAAAGAACATCTGTTCTTATAAAGTCCCACACAAAAAAAAAAAAAAAAAAAAGAGAAGTTAGGGAAGGTAGACCTTAAGTAACAAAGTGGCTGACCTACACATCCCACCCCTTCTGGTAAAAATATCACAAAAACCAGTGCTTAGAGTGGCCTTATTTTAAAAAACAAGTCATGGCAAACACTCAGCCTCCCATGTTTGACTGCAACCCCACACATACAGGTAATTTCACTTATTTTTCCACAATATAGCTATCCGTGCTATGTTATAAGGCTCACTATAATAATACTGAATACATTTTTTTTAAACATTAAAGTATATTTAATCACATCTCCCTAATAGCTGTCACAATCTCTCAATACATGGCTGAATGGTTGTCGGAGTTAACTCCTCCTTAATTGTTCACTAGAGGATGCTCTCCCTACACTATAAATACTGGGCGATTTCTTGCCTTGTTCTCTTTTTCATTTCTTAATTTTCAGCAAACACATCTACAATGTAAGCTCTCGCAGAAGATTGCATCTTCCCACTTATGGGAGACACCATGAACATTATACATGCATACACATACATATGAACATTCACCAAAATACAAACTCTTTCCGTTCACACACAAACACAAATGTTAAGGTCTCTGTCACATGTAAATTTTGTTTTTTAATACATATATTTGTTGATTTATATATATATATATATATATATATATATAAAAAACAATTTTCCTTGTAATAGCTGCAGCTATTGATTCAATGTAATTGTTCCACTTCAAGTTGAAAATGTGATGTCAAGCCAAGGAGTCGGGCATCAGCCACACTAATAGTGGGCTGGGAAGTTTCTCTATGTTGGTTAAATGTAAGCAGTTTAGTTTTGGAGGCATTAAAATTTACAAGCCATTTCCTGCTCCAGTTAACCACTGATTAGAGATCCTTTTCAAGAGCAGTGACCAGGTTAACTTCATCAGCTCTGAAGGATTTGCTATTGAGGCAGGAGCAAATGGTAGTGTCATCTGTATAAATACCTACTTGGGAACTGATTACATCAGGAAGATCATTGACAAAGATCAGAAACAGCATAGGACCCAGGATAGAGCCTTGGGGAGGGGGGGGACACCCTCATTCATGTGAAAGGATCTGGAAGTGTGCCTGTTCAGAATGACCTTCATTTCACGATTTGATAGAAACAATTGGATTAAATCAATCATCCTGTAGCCCTGAAACTTGTGTAGAAGACCAGCATGCCAAATCCTATCAAACATCTTTGAGATATCTAGAAGCCACAGCTCAAACTTCGCCGTTATTATCAAGAGCTTAATATACATATTCAGTGATGGCCATAAGCATGTCAGAGGTAGGCCAAGCAAAACGGAATCTATATTGTTTGTCAGAGAGTAGGGTGTGAGAGAAATGATTAAAGCCTTGAATACTTTGCTGAAAAGTGGTAGAAGACTAATAGGGCAATGGTTAGAGGGGTCAAAAGGTTCTCTAGAGTCCTTAAAAACAGGGACTATAGAGGAGGACTTCCAACAAGCTAAGAAGCAGCAATGCAATAGTTGTAATGTTTGGAGAGAACTGGAGCCAGCTCGGGAGAACGTTTCTTTAGGACGAGGCCGGGGATTCTGTCACCTCCACTCTTCTGATGGGAGTCTAATTTAGAAATGATGTTTGAGACCAGTTATGGGGTTATGCGCATATCACTCAGTAGAGCCTCAGTTCTAAGGGAGAAAATCAGGTGTGGGTACTCCAAATGAGTTGAGTGTCAAGTTGGAAAAGAATTTCTGAGCAAAGCATACAACTTTATGTGCTGTTGGTTTGGTTTATGGAATATCAACCTCAAATGGGTCATTTAATGCCAACAACTTTTTTTTTTCCTGGTAATATTTTTTGTTTTGTCAAAAATTTATTTCTGTTAATTTTTTTTTTTCTCAAAAATGTATAGCTGGTGATATTTTTTTTTTCAAAAACGTATAGCTGGTGATATTATTTTTTTTTTTTCAAAAACGTATAGCTGATAATATTTTTTTTTTAAAACATAGCCGGCAACACTATTCTTTAAAAAAAAAAAAAAAACAAAAAAAAAAAATGTAGCTGGTAATATTTTTTCAAAAACATTATCAGAGGCCTTGCTGTGGGATGTAGTCCATAACCCACCTAGGTGACGGATGCAGTTTATCGTCATACCCAGGATGTCTATGTGCTGTAGATGTCAGGACTTTGAATTGATTGAATAGGGGAGGGATTGAGGATTTGCTGTTGTTCAACACACTCTTGCAGTGCCGCCAATAATCTCTAGAACCAAACTCGTGAGATGCAGAGATGTTGTTTCATTCTATCAACAAACAGTAGCTTTGCTTCTTTGAGGACATGCTTGCACTCATTACAAGAAGAGACAGAGACATTTGTTGCAGTTTATAAAGGAAGGACTTTTCAATGAGTGTACAGATACTATGGTCTGATCGTCTTTCAAATAAATATTAAAAATACTAGAACTCAAAGCCTGCTGTAATTGTATATTTCCTATTAGCGTCAGTGGTTGGTGTTCAAACTCAGGTAAGATTGATGAAGTTGATTTTGTTTAGTGGCATATCAATTTCTATTCTCAGGTAAGAAGCTAATATTTCAAATGCTGAATTTCAAAGCAAGCAGACAATATCTCTCTATGTGGAAGACTGGTAAAACAATCTTCCTACCTACTGTTGATTTTGTATTGTACTAACTTCAGTTTAGTAAAGATCAAGTAGAAGCTGACTCGATCAGATGAAGAAACGTACGGCCAACATTTATCTCAGCTGTCAGTTAACACGGCTACATCAACATCAGCCTGTTCACATCTAATGACAAGAAAATTAGAATGTTTATAAAATTGGATCTATTTAGAATAGATTTTAGAAGAAAGCAAAGGCTCAATTTCAGTCACTTTCCCACCACTTTGACATGACTTCCCCTCTGCCTTTTCTAAAAATATTTTCATGGCAATTGTTCTGATGAGCTTTCCTCAACTGTGTGAATTTAAGCATACTACTTGATTGGCAACTAGGTCTCACAATTTTGCTGTAAAACTAGCTAGATGTAACCAAAAGTTACATTCTAATAATTTCTTTCTCACACTTCTTGCCTGTAGAACTCTTTTGGTTTGTTGCTTCTCTGAAAATTTAAATGCAATGCCAATTGACATCTCCTGTCTTCCTGAATTATGTTCTTTTATTGTCCTGTCTCTTCACTAAAGTCTTTTCTTTCAACTCCCAGTAACCTATTGTGTGTTAGTGGCATTATCACCTTGCTTGGGGTGAAATGATAAAAAAAAAAAAAATTTAAAAAAAATTAAATAATTGATAAATTCCTCTCCAGCTTTTATCAAAACATTTAACAGTATATACAATGGAGCAAGTAAGCAGAGTTCAAACTCTGGCTGATACAGTTTTGTATTCACTTCCAGTTCCTCCTACAGCTTTGTCAAAAACGGGGAATTGAAATGTTTTAGCCCTATAAAAACAGTATCTCTTGGGTGGGCTAGCAGCCTGGCCCTATACAAAATTCAAAAACAAAAAAAAAAAAAAAAAAAAAAAAAAAAAACAAAAAAAACAAACAAAAAAAACAAACAAAAAAAACAAAGATTGGGTTTTCATGGATCATTTGAGAAATAGAGACAAAAATTACTGCCTAATTTAAAACAACTGCTGTTTTTCTTAATTTGCTGCCCACCACCATAAGCTTACATCGTCATAATTTTGGCTCTTCCATTCAACTCTAGCAATAGGCCATATTTTTTATGGACACCAGCACACCAGTCTAACAATAACCACGATTTAGTACTATTAATTAAATATATTCTAAGGCTAATGTATGCTATCACTAGAAATACAACCAGTACAGAAGTATATCAGGTTAAAATACAATGTAATCTTTTGCTAATGAACACCAATCCATATTGGATGATATGAAGGTAAGTCAATCTAATATTCATATTATTTTTTTTTTTTTTTATTTACATAATGGTAAAATTATTTGCATCATTTTTTTTTTTTTATCAAAACAAATGCAGTATTATTGAAAATATATTCTTGAAACTCCAATTATCTTACTTATTATAAAATGCAGATTGTGTGTGTGGGTGTCTGTACATTTATATATTGGATCGGTTTTCCTACATTTTTCAACTGATTTCAACAAAACTTCACAGGACTGCGTAAAATTACCTTGCGGTGGTTCTGACAGCGCCAAAAATTGGAAAAACACAATTGTTTTTGCACAAAATCAATTTGAAAATACGATAAAACATGATTCTGTCGCCAAAATAAAAAGGGGACAACTGATATCAAGTTATACTTATTATAAAACCCAGGTTGTTTGTGTGTGTGTTCATTTATATATGGGATCGGATTTCCTACATTTTTCAACCGATTTCAACAAAACTTCACTTTTTTTTTTTGTAGGTAGTGTTTCTTATTGTCTTGCACACTTTTTTCTTTATTTTTACATTCAGAATGCTTTAAAAATTCCATTTACAAGACAATTGTTTATAATAAAATTCTATTCAATCAATAGACTCATAACAATTGAAAACAATGCTTTTGTTTGAGTTTGGGTTTGACTAATTCGTAAAAAAAAACAAAAACAAATTAAGATATGCGTGTCCGTCAACCTTAAACAATAATCTTTGTCAATTTTATTTTTCAGTCTTTATGATGGTCGATACTTGATCTATCTCTTACTCAACTGTTACATCCCCGGGCAACGCTGGGCTCTACTGCTAGTAAATTTATATTTCATTCTTAAATATGAAAAATAAAATGTTAAATAAAATTATTGAACCCCCCCAGTTTCAGCCTTAAATATCAACTTCATCTGATTAAATAAATAAAGTGTCAGTGAACAAGAGTTCAGGTGCTGAAAAGTTATCAGCTCAACCCACTTTCCTAAAATCTGACCAAATACATCATAAAGTTATTTTTTTTGTTTTTAGACCTCTTTTGGTTGAGAGAAGAATGTTTCAGCACCTCCTCATAGAAACAAGAAAACCAATTGGACCTGTGGGGCTAAAAATAGATCAGCGTGGTAGCATATATAAAAATAGGTATCTTCATGTTTTTGATGAAAAAAGGCCCCAAACTTTATTAAAAATAGGTTTTATTGTAAAAATGTTAGTTATTATTAAGAGGTAAGACTAATTCAATGTAATTTTTTAATATTTTATTAAATATTTTAATCCTTTCAAGCACATTCAAAATTTTTGTTAAAAATTTTTTTTTTTTTGCATCAGCGATGAACCAAAGATTACTATGAGTATTGATCCGGAAACTTTTGCAAAAATCAAATTGTCAGATTTTAATGAAACTGTCAGGACTTATTCACAAATGAATGAAATTATTTTTTTTAAATTTACATGGCATTATCAAAAAATAAGAGTGATGACTATAGTAAATTTAAAATCAACATTACTAAAATTAAATTATGGAGAATATTTTCCAACATTTTAAAGATTACTGAGTACTTAACACAGCTACTGTTTGGTTTAAAAATGCATTTATGTCTTATTTTAAACTTAAAGTAAATAATATTTGTTTCAAATCAGATTAATTATACTTTAAATCAGCTAATATTCCTTAAATAAAGTTTCAGAAAAATATTTTTTTATTTTTGGAAGATTTAATAAAAAGAATTACATTGCAATGAAAGATGACTAAAATCAGCTAATCAGCATAATAAAAAAAAAAAAAAAAAAAATGTAAATCAATTCCAATCAATATAATTTGTTTAAAATACAGAAAATTTTGCTTACGGGAAATAGTAAACTTAATCCTTTAGCTTTTAATTAAAGCGAAAATGAAAGTTCAAGAAAACATTTTTTTCATTTTTTAAAATTCATTTATACCTTAGGTATCGTGAATTAGTGTGAGTACCTAAATAAAAAGAACCATTCCACAACCAATTAAAACTGATTTATTTATAATAGGTGAAATTTTCAAGTGTCAGTTTTTGGATTGAATCAATAGAAATAATGAGTTTATAAACTATTAAATATTGTTTGTTTACCTTTTTTTTTTTAACCTAAGGGAATATTAACATGAATTTTTTCTATCTTTTATGCAAATAATTAGCAGACATACAGGTTCTCTTGTCCGAAAGCCTAAGACAATATCTCCCCACCTACCTGTCACTCTCTTTCTCTTTTCCTATAGTGTTGACCGTGTTATTCATACGATGGTCTTTTGTATCATCCAAAAAGTTGCTATCCAATTCTTCACCATCTGGAATAAATTCTTCAACACTTTTCACAGTTTTAGGCTCCACGGCAATTTGAGCAATCTCAATTCCACCATCTGTGAATAAGGAAATGCAAGAAGAATTTTAAGATTGAATAATACATTTTAAAAGTTTCATTTCTAAATAAATAATACAAAATTTGAAAGTTATAAAAGTTCAATTAAAAAAAGAAAAGAAAACTAAAAGACACTCAACTTTTTAACATATGGTTTAGGATAAAAATTTTAAAAGATCTTAAATAATGATAAATAAAAATAAATTAATAGAATTAAAACAAAGAAATTAATCACAAATGATATTCTTAAATAAAACAATTTTAAATATGAAATTTTTTTTAAAACAAAAAATTTAAAAATAAAAATGTAAAAATTTAATGCAATAATTGCTAAATTAAATTTTGATTTCATTATGAACACAAGAAATATCAATTCAAATATCAAATGCATTAAAGCTTAAATATTAATATTGTGAATTAAATTATAAATTTACTAATCAGTATATGCAAAAATATCCAGTCTTTAAAAAAGAAAAAAAAAATTTCCAATAGGCGCCGATATATTTGCACACACCTAATACATACAATAAATATTAAAGTGAAACCAAAAGTAAGATTCTGATTACTTATTAACAATACAGCAAAATATACATATAATAACATTAAAAACAAGTAGCAATTTTAGTAAAAAAAATAAAATAAGAAGCATTGCTATATTTTTGATAGTTTCTTTTCTAAACTATAAAGAATTTGAAACTTAGGTAAATAATGCCAGGTAAAGGCAATTCACAGAAAAGTTTAAATATAATGTTTAAAAAATTCAAATATAAACAAAAACAATAACTAAATGGTACTTATATCAAAGGGATGCTGAAAAGGTTCATGTCCCAAATAAGAAGAATGACTTAAAACCAGAAAACATACCAGTTTAAATATTTAACCTGCAGTTCAACACACTTGACATTTTTTTTTGTTTATTTTCTAATCTTGCCAAAAAAAAAAAAAAAAAAAAAAAAAGAAAAAAAAAGAAAAAAAAAAAAAGAAAAAGAAAAAAAAAAAAGAAAAAAGAAAAGAAAGTAGTTTAAGTAAATAGTTTAATGATCAAAATACTCATTTTAGGAAGTGGATTGGGCTGTGAACTTTCCAGCACCCCCTCTTATGAAGGCAAATAAATATTTTATAAAGAAAATAATTTCTATGCTTATCACGCAGCGGCGTACCATTTTCATGCATTGAAATTTCATTTACTAACATGCAAAAGAAAAAAAAAAATTACAAATTTAAATATTCAAAACTTCAAGTAATAGATTTATTGAATAAATTACCAAATTTACTGGCATTTACAGCAAATATAGATAACATTTTTCTTAAACTTATACCAATTTTACATATAAAAACATTTTTGATTGGCGTACACAAACACATACATATATATAATCTCAAGACAGGTTTTGTTAAATAATTTAGACATCTTCTGTCTACTTATTCTTGACAGGATACTTTCATATTCATGGATAAGTTTTTTTGTGCGGTTATTAAAAGACAAGAGAAAAATACTGTGTAGACTCATTTGAAGCAATCCAATTTCTAAAAAAAAAATGAAAAAAAAAACTAGCAATGAAACCACAGTCTCACTTGATGTTGAAAACCTATTTACTAATGTCCCTCTTCATTAAACTATTGAGATCATTATAAATAACACATACCTTAATCCATCTATACTGCCACTTAAAATTAGGCCTAATATATTACTAAAAACTACTGCTAACCTGCACTACCGAAGTCCCATTCTATGATCATAACATATATATATATATATATCGTAGCTTAGAAATCATCTATGTAAACATTCACAGACTGTCATCACTGTCTTGTCCGTATATTGTTTAATATGTTGTAATTGACATCTTTGATAATGGCTTATGTAAGCCGAAAGCTTAGATTGTATTAAAAAAAAAAAAAAAAAAAAAATGGATCAATATTGTGAATTTCTTTCTTCGTTCAATTATACTGTTATTAAACTTATTAGACGTTATGAAAAGAGTTTACATAAAAGAAATAGACAACACTTGTCTATATTATTTAATGAAAAGTGTATGAATGAAAAGATGCTGCCTAAATACACACAATATATATATATATATATATATATATATATATATATATATTGCAATGGCATCGCCATGGTTTCAGCTCTCAGTGCAACCTTCAGCAACTTCAAAAAATAACATTTTTAGCAATTTTAAAAATCCCTCCCTCTACCTTAGATACGTAGATGATATCCTTTTATTAGTCAAAAATAAGGAAAAAAATGTAAACTCCAAAAACAGTTCCAAGACAACTTCATCCTTAAGTTTACATTTAAACTTAAAACTAATAACAAAATTCCCTTTCTCAATATACTGATTAACACCAATAATAATAAATTCACCATCTTCCCATATAAAAAAAACCTACCAGCATAAATTCCTGTACTCTTAACTATAAAACCAAATGCCCAAATTACTATAAAATAGCTATTATAAAAAACCTAATAAACTGTGCAAAAATCAATTCATCTACAAAACAGATCTTCTACATTAAACTTAATATAAAAACTCATCAATAATAACTTCCCAAAGTACATCATTGACAAGAAAATAAGATGCTCCATCAGAGACCTCTATACAAAACATAGAACATAATACCCCTCCAACTAACTCTAAATATATCAACCTTTTATATCATAACCAGATACATACTAATTATAAACAAGATGAAAATATCCTAAAAACCTAATAAAAACTAATACATCCAGCACAGACCCTAGTAAAAAAAAATAAAACTTATTATATACTAAACTAAATCTACTATATCTAATAAAATAATTCGTAATGATTCCTCCCTGGTCACTTTTATGTTGCAAAAAAAAAAAAAAAAAAACAACATCGTTTATAAATTTAAATGCCCTCTGTGAGATTGATTCTCCAAAGATAAAAATAATATCTGTTGGACACACGACAACACTTTCACGTAGGCTGTTTTCACCTGAATAACACGTCCAATATTTCTAAACATTTACAACAACATACCTGTCCTCACTCGCAATTCAAAAAAATCCTCATCGAAAATACCTCCATAATTTTCTACGAAAAGCATAAACACAAACTAAAAATTCTTGAAGCTATTTATATCAAAAATTAAAACCAAACCCCAATAAAATTAATTACAAATACTCCACAAACATTTTAAAATGTGTACAATAGGTAGTCTTTAAATGTTAGTGATTGTCATTAATAATTTTTCCTTTATCGAGCAACTAAAGTCCAGAATTTTTCCACAGCATACCTAGTTACCTCCCTTTAAATGTTGTCTGTCACTCAAGACATGACGCAGCGTTTCTGATGCCACATGTAAAAAAATGGTAATTTTCGGATGACCACGACAATTTTTGCTCTTCACAACCATGAACACTATATACTTACTCTATAATTAACAATACCCTAATGATGACATTATGCTATGTTGAAAGTACTTGGAATAAATACAATATGAGCCAACACAGTTTTTTCCTCTCATCTTGATAACCGCACAAAAAAGCTTATCCACAAATATGAAAGAATCATATTGAGAATAAGTAGACAGAACATGTTTAAATTATTTACCAAAACCCGTCTTAATGAAAATATGCTGCCAAAATACACACACACACACACACACACATATATATATATTGTGTATTTGGGCAGCAATCCCTCTTTTAAACAAGTTTCGTTAAAGACGACTAACAAGGCAAAAGATTAAGCTTTTTATTTAATTTTTTTTGTGTTCGTAAAAGTGTTTTCTTTTTTTTTGATACAAAGGGTGTAAAAACTGGCCAAAAGCACTTTCACCTATTCTTTTAGCCATTATCATGGATGAGTTTTACTTTTTATTTTTAACTGAATGTGTGTTTTTTTTGTTTTTTTTTTGTGTATGTATCTGAAGTTATAGGAATGTTTTATTTTCCAAACACAGAATGTTATGACCATGTTCATTGTTAATATTATTGAGTGTTGGCTTTTCTTTTTTTTAATACTGGTGCTTTCTCTTAGTAGAAAATACAAGTTAAAAAAAAAAAAAAAAAATTAAAAGAATGAAAGCACTAATAATATAAAAGGTAAAGCCAACACTCAATAACATTAACTATCAATGTTTGTAAAATAAAAAACATTCCTATAACTTCAGATACATGCATAAAAAAAAAAAAACCTACACATCCAGCTAAAAATAAAAATCATCCTTGATAATGGCTAAAATAGCTAAAGTGCTCAGATATGCACTTTTGAACAGTTTTTTTTCACACTTTGTGCCCAGAAAAGAAAACACTTGTATAAACACAAGAAAAATTAAATAAAAAGCTTAATCGTAGTACTTTGTCAGTGAAACTCAGTGTGTGTGTGTGTGTGTATATATATATATATATATATATATATATATATATATATATATATATATATATATATATATATATATATATATATTGAAATCATTTTTAATATAATTTCTTTTTGGGCTCTGCCACCAGAGGATAGAAGTGTCTCAGTGGTAGTTAAAAACTTTGTGAGGATTTTCATGAATCATTCTGAATTCATTTTTCACTTAAGTTTATGACATGTTTAAAATAACACCAAAAGAAATGATATAAGAAATGTTTATAAAGAAATGTTATTTATATTGGTGCTACAAAAAGATACACAATGAAGAAGAAAGGAAAAATGTTTCAAAGAATTAATTTTAGTTAATTTCTATCTCTTGGCCAGTTTTGTCAATATATTACACACAAATGAAATCTATTACATCTATTGTTTTCAGAAACAAAAAGATGTCTTATATGCCAGCAACTAAGGTGAGAAAGATGAAGATAAAGGCCACACCAAAACCAATCATCACAAGGAAAATCAAAAGGAAGAAGAAGGGGAGAATCATGAACACTACAGAGAATAGTATAGGCACTAATCATCCAATATGTAAGAAATCATGCATTTTATAAAAGAAAAATTACCAACAAAAAGACTTTATCTGAAACAGGAATTTATTGCACCTGAGAAGATTTCATTTCATGTAAAAACAAAGATCTTTGTGTTTCAATTCAAATTCATTTGGATTTCACATCCAAAGAAATAAAATTAGTTTTGATCATATAATCAACTAATCCACATATTTAAAAGGAATATTCTGCCTTATTTGCATATTAAATTACTTCTCAGGTGCAAATGAATAAAAGGTAGAGAGAGTCAACACAATTTGAATTTTAATTAATCAAGAACAGATTTTATCAAATACATTTTTTTTTTAATTAAATAAAAATTTGTTTTGTTTCAATAAAGTTAAAGAGCAAATGGATTCAAAATATCAGTAGATAAGATTTAATTAATATTCAGAGGATTTCACTTATAAATTGTATTGGCATAATATATATTTAAAAATGTAAATATTCAATTCTTACTAAGCTCAAAATAATTGGTAATCTAGCAACTTTATCCGTACTAATATGATGCAACATAAATACAAGGTGTGCGTAAAAGTTTTCAGCAAAAACCAGGTTTTAGCTGTGTATTCAAAAAAGAAAAAAAAAGTGCTGAAAACTTTTGTACACTCCTAAAATAAATATGTTAAGCCAGTAGATACCTTTGAGAAAAATAATGACCACAGTCTCAACATGATAGGCAATGTTGATATGGTTTCTGTAATTTTTTGTGGAGTGGAGTTCAAATTCCAGTCAATTTTGTTACATTCATATCTACACAAATACCCTTGGGAAAGGTAGAAATCCACCTCTCCCCACAGCTATAGTGTAAATAGTAGAATAGACTGGGATTTTCAACCTTAGTTGGCAACCAGCCTAGGAGAAGGACAACTTGGAATTTAAAAAACGTATGCAGCACATACTATTCAGCTGAGGAAAGGATCATGAATTTCACAATGACTATGATCTCAATTGCAGTTGGCCTCCTTTTAAGTTACTAGCCCTATGCCCAACCAGATTTAAATTGAGAGTTGTCCTTCTCCTAGGCTAGTTGCCAACCAAGACTGGAGGCCCAATTTGCTCTGCTATTTACCCCACTGAGCTGAAGTAAATAGAAGAGAAGAGATGGATTCAGACCTTTCCCAGGATATTTGTGTGAAAGTGCATACAACCTCAGCTAAAATTTGAAATTATACTACGTACACATCCACAAAAGATATATAAGTAATACTATAGAATATCACTAAAATTTATCATTTTCTTTTCAAGACCTTGCAAATATTTTCAATAAGTACTACTCTAATAAAAAAATAAAGACTAAGTGAAACTTACACATGAAGATAATTACTACCGATTTCTATTTTATACAAAAATATTTTTGTTAAATATTTTTCAGTTTAGATTTATCTTCTTTTATAGCTCAACATTATTCTGAATTCATGATTTGAAAATCTGAAGAAAATATTGTGACAAAGCTGGAGAAATGGCGATTTTGTGCTATAAATGAAGATAATTAAGGTTAGAGTGTATCAAGCAATTACCAAAGTAGAGCTCATGTTTCAGAGGGAATTGAACCTTCAAACTATGAAAAACAAATTCCAATCTCATCAAGATGACAAGATATTTTTATGGAATGATAAAAATAAATTCTGATCTAACATAATCAACTAATTTAGCATCTATTTACACCTTAGATATACAACTATTGAAACGAGAAAAAAAAGTGATATAATTAGCTGATATTAAAGAAAATGTAACAAACATTTTATTTAAATCTTCCCATAATTAATTTGTAAATTTTAGCTATATTTGCCATACACTTTTTTTTCTTTTAAGTATTATTAATATTTTTTTTATTTTCTGAAGGAAAAATATATTTTAATAATTAGCCTGGAAAAAAAATGCCAAAAATATAAACTTTGATGAAATTCACTTACAAGGAATCCTATATCAGTGATGACTGTAGATCATCAGTCTTACTTTGACTCAGACCTATCACAAGGGTGGGTTACTTCTGAGAAAAAAAATCATGATCTCCCCTTTTGAAAACGATGTGAATAGAATGCGCTGATTCTTACTCAAAGGCTGATCTCCCACTCAAATACACCAAGTGACAGTCATGTCCGACCTCATTAGATTATACACATTACATTACAAGCCATTAAAGATCCCCTCCCCCACTAAGGCAGTTTTTTTTCAGTCCAACTTTCTCATATTTTTTTTTTTTTAACATTATAATAAACAGTAAAATGAATTTAAAGCCAAGTTAAAATAAAAGATATTCATTTGAAAAAAAAAGAATTAAAATCATTTGAGATTTTTCAAGATTATTTTTGAGTGTTCAGCTAGAAATCTATTCAATTGACTGATGCTATTAGAAGTATTACCTTTTGTCTTTTATCAGGCTAGAATTTTTGGGCCCTGTATTCGCTTTCCTTAATTGTTAACCACATTAATTTTTTTTCTTTTCTTCAGGTAACACTCTTATTAACATTTTTAGCAAAATTGATTTAAGTTAACATTTTAGAGTATCAAGTTAAAACCAAAATATAAAAAGCAATAAATTAAAACAATTTAAGATTATTTTATTCTGGATATCTTTGTGTCAGGACTTTGGGTCCTACTGAAGTCAAGAACAGATGATATTTTCAGAGATTTTTGTTGCTTTGAAAAAAAAAAACAAAAAAAAACAAACATTTAAACTACTCTGGCTTGACCCAATTAGCCTGACAACTGGAATCACCACTGATTACATATTTTAAATTACACCATACTGTTCTATAATTTATAGTAGTTTTCTGTAGTGATTTATTTGATTAAGCTTAATTAATTTTATTTTTCATCAATATTTCTGAATTTTTTTCAGTTGTCATTCAATCACTATTATATATATAAACCTTATTTCTTCCTTTTCACAGTAAATTAAAATAGGAAACGTGTGGTCAATAGCAATTAGACAACTCTATATCAATTTATATATATATATATATATATATATATATATATATATGATTGACAGATAGATAAATGTGTGTGTGTCTCTCTCTCCTTGTTTTATAGAACAGAGTAAGATAGCCTCACCTGCTTGGCTATTGTAATCAGGGGCAGAAATTTGCTGCTTACTGCCAAATATCCGTGAAAAGAATCCAGTCTTAGGTTCAGTCTGTGGTGTGCTTGCAGCTGAGGAAGAAGTGTTTCCGCCTCCATTTGAAGCTTGGGGCTGATTTGTGGGAGACTGTGACATGTCCCCGGTAGGCATGTTCGAAGTGGGTAGTGAGTGGGAATAAGAATGAGATGTTGACAGCTTGGGTAGTGAAGTTGCTGATGATGACCGGGAAACTGAAGGAAAAAAAGGAAAGACATAAATTGATAAAGATTTCAGAAAATAAAGAAAATCTGAATCATTGTATCAAAACTAATATCTATAAACGAAAATCATTTTGAATATGTAGATGAATTGGTTATTGTTTCTTTTGGTTTAGTTAAGGTAACAGAGATTCTCCAGAATTAGGCAATCTTTATGTAGGAATAATCACAGATTTAATTTCAGTTGAAAGAGAGAAAGGAAAGTGGGGAACATTTATTTCCATTACTTTCTTTGTCCATTATTTACACATACACACACATATATATATATATATATATATATATATATATATATATATATATATATATATATATATAAATAAAAAAAAAAAGAACAGTAAGATATATAATCCAGTGTTCTTATAGATATTTTTATTTTTACAAAATAGTGCTCAATATAAATTTACAGAGCATTAATATTATAAATTGATTTATTTAAAATATGTTTTTTTTTTCGCTACACAGTTCTAACCATGTTTCAAAAATGGAACCTAAAAGCTACGAATTTAATTTTGTAATTAAATTAAAGACATTAGTTCCATTTCATCCTCAAGCGAATTTTGGAGTAACTTTTAAAATTACTGGGTTTTAACGACACAGCTAAAACCATAATTCACGTTTCCAAGGTTACAGATAAATCTACTTCAACTGGACAAGGGGTGTCTGGGTGTTCATTATGTCTGTATTATTGTATCCATTGTTAGTTACATTTTGGTAGGGGGTAGGGATGTATTTTTCAATGAAATCTGACATCTGTTGAATGCATGTCATTTGGATTTTTTTTTAAATTTATTGTTAACGGCAAAAATTCTTACGGCATTTTTTTCTATTTGTATATTTAAAGATCTTTGGGGGTGTTTAGATTATAATACGTTTTATTTAACTACGATTTGAAATATTTTAATTTTTATTATACTATATTTTTTTAAGAACAATTAAATGTATTAGAATCCCTTATAGTATGTAGAATTATTTTTACAAGTATAAGTATGTATATTAGGTTACAAAATTTTTTTTTTTTTATGTATTTAAATATTATTCAAGTAAAATTTATGACAATGACGGCAAAAATAGTTACTTAATTTCACTGATTTAGTAAACTTTTATTTTTTTATATAAACCTAGTAATATATTGTTTCTCATGTAAGTACAAAGGACATGGGTCATTCAAAAGCTTACATCTGGCATTTCATATTAATTTTATTTTACTGTAGGTGTTTTATTGGATTCTTTTTTGAGTGCATGTAGTACCAAGTAAAAGAAGTTTAGGTTAGAATTCATTTTTATTTAACTACAATTTTAATTACAACTTTAAAATATTTTCATTGTTATTTTAATAGACTATATTACTTTATAATAGAAGGAAATGTATTAGAATTACTTATAGTAAGTAAAATTATTTTTCCATATCAAGTATATGTATATTACGATTTTTAAACTTTTATATTTAAATATTATTTAAATAATATTTATGGCACTTACTGCAAAAATGGCTAATTCATTTCTCTGATTTAGTAAACTTTATATATACTATATATATATATATATATATATATATATATAACTCAAAGTGGAAAAGATTTTGCGTGTCACATTTTGTCCTTTAAGACTTCATAGGACTAAGCTTATGTTTATGCAGCTACCCATGTGCAAAAACGAAAGTGGGATTGAGAATTTTAAATTAAAAAAATAAAAATTTTTTAAAAAAATGCTTTTTTAATATGTTTTATTAACAAATTATCCATAATAAATTGGTATCCAGGTCCTTATGTTTCAAAAATGAAAGAAACAAAGAAGAAAACAAATTTAAATGAGAATCAGCAAGATTAGATACCCAAAACACATCAAAAAGATTTTTCGATTTAAAATTTTCAGCATCTCTTTTGTTCTTGTGCATGTGTAGTCACATCCCCATAAAAATAAACTTAGTCTGATGAAGTCCTAAAGGGTGAAATTCATCACACTTGGAAAAAAATAAATAAATAAATAAATAAAAGCATGCTGTTCAATTTTTTCTAGTTTCAATAACTCACATTCAAGATGCACATTTTCTGCTGATATGGAGCAATTATATTGAATCAATTGTTCAGTCTACTGCTGGGAAAGTTGGTTCACTGTGTTGTGCCAGGTAATTTTTCTAATCAGAATTCATCTTTCACATTTATTAATCTACTATTCAATATTGCTGCCATATCTGGTCAGGTGTTCCATTTATATATCTCAAGATTCTCAATAAAATCCAAAGAAGGGTCTGTAATGTTATTGGTCCTAACATGGCATCTCTGCTTCATTGCTTCCCTGTGCCTTTTCTATAAATATTTTCATGATGGTTATTCTAATAAGCTCTCTTCCTTGGTACCACAACTGCATGAATCTAAGTATACAACTAGATTGGCTTTTCAGGTAATAATAGTGAATTTAAGGAGTGGAGGGAAGCATAGTTTTAGAATAGGATTATCAAAGACTTACCTGGTTGGGAAACAGTACCATTAGTAACAGCATTAGCAGCAGCTAACTCGGCTTGTTTCTGTCGGGCTTCTTCAATGGCTTTTTCGGCTAATTTTTCCTGCTGCTGTCGTCTTTGGGCACTCAAGTTATCAATAAATCTAGAAAGAAAAGAAAAGAAAAAAAAAAAAGAAACTATAAAAAACAAGAACCAATAATCAAAGGAAAAAAAGACAAACGTAGAAGACAAACAGAGAGAGAAAAAAAAGAGAGAGAGAGAGAGAGAGAAAAAAACAGAAGAAGCAAAAAAACAGAAGAAACAATGTGTCAATGTCATAAAAATTCTTAACTAATGAATATATATATATATATATATATATATATATATGTGTCAGTTATGCATATAGTGGTTACTGTAACAGAATGTCGGTTTGCTTATAATTCTAGAGAAGCCATGGCATTCACTTTTGCTTTTTTTCCTTGGGAAAGGATATAAATCTTGATCTTCTCCCACCAGTTAAAAAACAAGAAAGACACTCTAGCCTTGGTTGGCAATGAGTCAAGGAGAAAAAGAACTCTGATATCAAAACATAGGATCAGCACAGTTTCAGGCATTAATGTGATCCTCAGATCAAAATCTTGACATCCTATAAATACTCTACCTCTGATATTGAACACTCTTCCCCTAAGAAAAGAATTTATAAACAGTCACTATTACTGCTGATAAGGCAAGACTCTTCTAGCGATTGAGTTCTCTAAGTGACTGGTGTTTTTATGAAAAAATAAATATGCAAAAATTAACCTTTCTCTCTGCCAGGCATAGATAGCCTAGGCATTAGAATCTCTGACCGATACCAAATTGGTCAGGTTTCGGTCCTGGCCTGAAGCAATTGGATAACTAGCCACACTGATGAGCTGTGATACAGCGAAACAGTCTGTTTTGTGGATGACTATATATATGTATATATGTGTGTGTGTGTAAAAAAAGCTAAATTTTTATATATCAAGAACAATATTGGGGGGGAAAAAAATGTATGATGAAGTGGAAAAAAATTTTGTGTGACATGTTTTGTCCTTTAGGACTTCATTGGACTAAATTTGTTACATTGGTGTGACGACATGTGCACGAATGAGGGATGCTGGGAATTAAAAATTGTTTTTTGTTTTGGGTATATAATCTAGCCATTTTGTCACACATTTTCCCACTCATATATATATATATATATATATATATATATATATATATATATATATTTGAAAAAAAAAATAAAAGAAAGTTTTTGTGTCTTATCCATAATTTAATTTAATATTATAGCTCTAGTTATCTATTGATCATTTTTTGGCAGAAATTTTGCTCACTTTTGAAAAAAATTAAAATTCTGGTAAATTCTCTATGTATTTTCTGAGTCTTAACTGGAAATATACACACACATATGATAAATTATGCATAGATTCAAGCAATAAAAGTGTTTTACACATATACACTGCATTTTTTTGAGCATGTGTAGAGTCTGATTGTCAACTAAAATCCTGTATTACAAATGTCATCTTTTTTTTTCTTAACTATTTAGGGTAGAAAATGTCAAAAGAAATCAAAAATATGTTTGACTCACATGTCATAATTCTGTTCTTCTGATTCTTCATGTATATTCAATTCCTCAATTGTGGAACGAATGTCTTCAGAGTTAATTTCCAACTGTTTCAGCAGGGTCACTCTCTAAAGAACAAGAAATAAGCATTATAAAAGAAATAGGAATCAGTAAGGAAATGTCTTTAGCTAAATATGCTGTTGTTCATAACAAGGCTATGTTTTTTTTTCGAGTTTTCAAATAAAATGTTTTCCTTCTAAAATATTTACAGTAAAAGTAACAAATTCCTTCAAAAATTTTATAAAGTTAATTTATTTCAAATCATATGCAAAAATAAAACTGAAAAGTTTTCAAGTTGATAAAAAATAATGTTGACAAATCCAAATTCTGTTATCCAGCATCGCTTGTTCCTGATTAGTTAATCTGTTCAGATTAGCAGATGTCAGATGCGTTTGTTAGATTATGCAGTAACAAGTGAACACTTTTGACCCACTTATTATACACTTACTATGTTTTTCAAGTACCATGGATTTTTCTAAGTAGATTTGGATGGAGCATATATAAATCTAAGAAAAATCCAGAACATCAGTTGAAGATCTCATGCAACACTTAACACAATCTACAGAGAACCGAGACCAATCTCTCTTAAGCTCAAGCAAAAACGACTACAGATTGTCGGCCACTGCCACTAAGTGGACAGGGAAGTCATCTCATCCTTACTCCTATGGCATCTTTTCTGGAAGTGTCTTCATGAAAATTGACTTTCCCCAGACACCATAGCTTGGGACCCAGGGTTGGACAAAAAACAAAAAAAAAAAAAACCCAAACAGGCATGGCTGACCATATATGAAGGGAAAAGAACATCACTGAAAGATATGAAAACTTAAAAAATCAGCACATATGCTAGGCTACAAAAAAAATCTCCTAAGCCAGCCAAGCATAGACATGAATACAATATGGGAACTAGTAATACAGAAAGCTAGAGAAAAACAACAATAAAAAAATTGTTAATATGAGCAGTGGTAAAAAAATTGTTACTAAGACACTAAGTTTACAAGTTCCAAAAATGAATTCCCCAAGGTCACATGGTCCACTGGATAAAAGTGTTGGTTAAAGTAATCCAGTGAACCAAAGAGTTGTGAGTTCAATACCTGGCCACAGCAGAACAAGTAAACAGTGTTCAGTTACTAAGGGAATATCCAGATCTAAGATATCCAGAAAGAGCATGAAACAATCTACCCCCACCGTGGACTAAAATTCCAACATACATCACCTGAAGACATTGTGAATATGGCAACAGTTCAAACAATGTAAATAGTGTAAATTTCCTGTCTATTCATTTCAAAAAATGAAACTGAATCTATTTTTTATTTTTTTACAGTAACATCCAGTCTCTACCAGATGAAACATTGCTTACTTCATAAAAAAAGTTATTTTCAAATTATGCAATCTATTCTTAAAGTTTATGAAATTCATTTCAAAAGATAAAAAATTAATTATAATTTCAATTTACCTTTTCAACCTTATAGGCAGTGCAGTGAAAAATGACAAAATTAGACATAGAAATCTGAATGTACTTCAGAATAGTGAAAGATGCTTTTTAGAAACTAATTAAAGTATTAAAAGGATGAAAAAAATATATCAGAAACAAAAAAGTGCTTGACTGCTATTTAATATCTAATATATAGCCGTATGTACTGGACAATTTCATCACAAAAAGAAAAACTTGATGTGACTGCAATACAGATTTATCAGAGCATATGTCAAATTAGGAAGTTTTTAGAACAGGAACTACAAAGAAACTGTTAAAACAATCTGAAAGAGAAAGATGAAATTTTTGGAGATACTTAATGAGGAGAGAAGTTTTGGAGAATATAACACAAAGCAAATCAAATACAAGAGAAACAGAGGGAAGCAAGTAACCTACTTGAAAAAATTGTGCAAATGGATGGAAAGTCACTATAATTGAGAAAATATTGCCGAAAGCCACAAAAAATGGGAAGCTGTTAAGGACCATGATCATCCACAAACTAAAGGGGTCACAACAAAAAGAGAGAAAATCTAATTCCATAAATTGTTATCCGACAAGATGGAAGACAATAGAAACCAACCTTTTATTTGAGATTCAATAGAGTCTGAACTACAAAAAAAATCATTTGGAATTATACAATATTGAAAACTCAAATTAAATCTTAAAATTTATTATCAGTGAGCATTCTGACGAAGTGAATCTATAAATTCTGTGACAGGAAGGCTTAAAGAATTTGACACTCACAGGGTACAGAGAAGGCAATAGAAAGAAAGGAGAGCATCAACCTGTAGCAACACAATTTCTCACACATCCTTAGGAGATGGATACATAAATTCTTTTTCCTTTTAATTCAATTTAATGACCAGGATTCTTCAGGAATCCTATCTCTAGCCCACCTTTGAATTGTCAAACTTAAAATTTTATTAGTGTTTTTAGATAGCCATAAAAGTAGGGCACTTTGAAAGACTGACCATCCAAAACCTGTCTGGGTGGTCCCACCTTTCCGGTTGGTGGAACACGAGTGAACAGAAAGGGGTGTTGGGTCTGTCAGCCAATATCCATATAATGAGGTAGTCAGTGAAATGACAAGGCTGTGAGTGTGTAGGGATTTTTTTTCCGTGGCTGGAATTTAGTGAGAAGTCAGAAGAAGTTGGACTTCTTGTAGCAGAAGGAAGATATTGTCAATTAAGTGAGATATTTTTTTTTGCTACTTTCCAATCCAAGCATCTTGAAAAGCATTTGTTGCTATAGTCTTGTTGACAGAGTTCACTGCCCTAATACTGAGACGAATCTGTGGAACATAGCGAGTATTGGTGTATTCACATATACTTTGGATGTCATCACAGCTGGTGCAGTGATGTGCAGAATTGTATGTCCAGAAACTTATTTAACAACTTTGAACAAATGGGTGATGGGACAAATGGGATCATTATAGTGGGACAAGTACTAGACAGAAGCATCATTAAATAGCAAGCATTATTAGAAAAATACTAGAAAGGAAATTGTAGAGAGCCATGACCATCCATATCCTTAATAGCTATGGCACATAGAGAGATATGGATAGGTTCTTCCATTTGGAAGTTTGGTGTAGCACAATCTTCCTTCTTTTTGTTACAATAAGCTTTATAAATATTAAAAAAAACAAACAAAAAAAAAACATATGCACGAATGTGTATACTCATCAACCATATTAAATATTTAAAAGCGAAGAAAATTAACAAAGACCAATTACTCACTTGTAACTGCAGAAATGGTAAGTTAAAAAATTTGTGGAGGTATTTCAGGCCAAATCCATTCCGCATCGAGGACTCAGCATAACGTACTTGTGCTGCATCTTTCCCCCTGAAAAAAAGAAAAAAAAAAAAGAAAAAAAGCCAACTTATTTAGAATCAGTTATCGACACTGAAAATTAATCTAAATGGATTAAAATCTGGTTAGGGCTGGAAAAATGGGACATCAGGCATCTCTATAGCATAAGTAAACAATATTTTTTCATTATTTCCCCACAAGTTTTCAGATTATAGTAGATGGATATACATTGCATTTCATGGTTTATAAGCTCACCCAACTCCCAATCCATTTAATACCAATGTAATACTTTAATATTAAACACTGTGTATTATAAGTTGGAGTTAAATTAGATGCAAATATTAGTATTGTATGGCATACAAACAGTCTTTTGTCTCTTGATATCCAGCCTGTCTTTCTCATCTCTAATATTTTCTCACCACTCACTATCTTTCTCTCACACCAACCCCCAATATATATATATATATATATATATATATATATATATATATATATATATAAAAAAAAAGAACAACAAGACATATAATCCGTGTTCTTATTGATGTTTTTTTATTTTACAAAACAGTGCTCAATGCAAATTTACAGAGCATAAATATTATAAATTAACTGATTTAAAATATGGTTTCTTTGCTACACAGTAATTATGTTTCAAAAACTGAAGCTAAAAACTTCAAATTTAATTATATAATTAAATTAAAACCTTTAGTTCTGTTTCATCTTCAAGTGAATTTTTTGAATTCACTTTAATATAATTAAATCTAATTCACTTTAATATAATTAAATTTGAAGTTTTTAAATCAGTTAATTATATATATATATATATATATATAGATATAGAATATTATATAAATTAACTGAATTAAAATGATTTTTTTTGCTACACAGTAATAACCATGTTTCAAAAATGGAAGCTAAAAACTTCAAATTTAATTTTGTAATTAAATTAAAAACATTAGTTCCATTTCATCCTCAAGCGAATTACAAAAATAAAATTTAAAAAAAATAAAAAAAAAGTAATATTCATATGTATTTTTGGTCATATATATTAACCTCAAAGAGGTGAGTAAGGGGGAGAGTAAGGAGTGCACTCATTCATTCGATTGAGGTAGTGGGTTCAATCTAACGTTGTTTAAGTGCGTTTAATTTAAGATTGATTTGTTGGTTTGTTTACACCTTTTCTAGCTTTTGCAGGTTATTTAAAGCTAGAAATTATTTTTAAATTGTAAGAATTTTTTTGAGATAATAATGATTTACTGATACAAGTCCTACTATTTAACCCATAACTGGAGGGGAGAAGAGGATGATTTCCCAAGGTTAATAATGAATATAACCAACTTTACTGGAATTGGAACTCATCCGTCCAATTTCCATTTCTGAGCTGTTATCCATTACACCAACCATACATCCAAGCTTACAGCATCTGGTATTTCCAAGCAGTCATCCAACTAGGTACTAAGCAGGCTCAATATTGATTAACCAGTGATCATACAAGAATCCATGTTTCAATGAGATGGAGCTGTAAGCTGTTCAATCTAAGGAATGACTGCTAAGAATCCCTACTCTCCAAATTTATAGATAAATCCTAGATGCTGGGATTTCTTTTCCATCAATAAAAATGAACAATTCTTGCTCCTATTCACATATTTTATCTTTCTTTTCTTGAAGTCAGAAGACTATAATCACTTGACTGAATCCCGTTTGTGTTTGAACAAAGTTTTTTTTTCTTTTTTACTGTCTTTGCTTTACTTTGCTATTGTCTTATAGTTGCCTTGCTTTGATTTGTGTTCATTTTATGTATTATTTTATTCGGTTCATTTTATTTTTATTATTGTTGTTGTTGAGAATTTTGTCAATTTCACTTAAAAATGCCCACTTATTCAACAATATTCAATATTAATTTGTTAACAGTATTGGGTCTTCTTGTTTGACTAATATTGTTTCTTACCGTTGTAAACTATCCACAAAGTAGACAGCTTTGTCTTCCAGCACAGTCCGATGATGGCCCATGTCTCTGTGGTTCCCAAGTACCAAGACTGGGATGTGGCACGGAATTTTAACAATTTCTCGTTCAATGTAACTAAATGTCCTGGAATAAAAAAATTGGCACTGAGTAAAAAACGCTATCAAAGCCAACTACAAGACTCAAGTAGAAGGTCTGTTATGGTTTGTTGAAATAGACCCCCCCCCACTACATTTGTCAATGTTCAAGCTCTGATGAAAACCAGGATTTTGAGAGCAGATTTTCAAGAGTGGTCAGAATTCACAGTACTATCTTTCTACACATTTATGCTACACTAAGTTTAGTAAATGTCACTTTAAGAATAACTTATAAAAAAAAAAAAAAAAAGTCCAAGTGACTCTTAAATAAGGTAATAAAAATTAAAACAGAAATGATCAAAGCAGTAATTTTAACTAAGTAATACATGATTTATACTACCTTTGTCCCATAATAACTTACATTTAATTCATGAAATATGTATGCAAATGTAACAATTATTATAGGACATATGTTATATAAGTTTTCTAAAACAAGAATGTTTGAAAGGGTCATCTATTCAACAGTAAATATTAAGCAGTTTAGGTTCACATCTTCATCAAGTGTAATGAGCTCAATCCCCACTAAATGCCCACTATTGTGACCCTGTACCAAACAGAAAAAATATAAAAAAGAAAATTTGAAAAAATATCCTTTATAAACTCATTACTTATTGTTTAAAACTTAAATTTCTAAAATACCATTTTAAAAGTTTATGTAAACCACTGCAAACACAAACTTTGAACTGTCATAATCAAACCATAAGGTGCAAAAAAAAAAAAAAAAAAAAAACAACTGTTGTAAATTCGGTAAAAGAAATTCACAAATCATACCTTGAATGTGCTTACCGTAAACAGCTATTTCCACCACCCACCCCATTAAATGTATGCTAATCGTGGTCACTTTTCCTTGCTATATTCTCTACTGGGTTCTGACCATAACATCAACAGCTTGGAGGCAGTCTTTTCAGCGCAAAAGGTTCTCTAGCTTTCTGGAGTGCTCTCAAGAGGTTTTGGTCATCAGATTTCATCACCACTTTGTGAGACTGCTCCATTTTATCCACTCCTGCCCTTTGCAGACATGGGGTACTCCATTGTGTGGTTTTGTAGGTTGGTAAATGCATGATCTTCTACCCACTTCCATGATGTTGTTTACTCAGTTCATTGCCAATGGAATTCTGTGTGAAAGATTCAACACAGAGTGTTGCACATACAGGCAACTATTTCCTTTGGAACCATATCTCACATGACAACGAAATGAACATCATGCCCAATGCTTTGATTGTGTCAATGCCAACTAATAAATCAAATCCAAAGTTTTCCATGTATTACCAAAACATTTATCAAAATAGTCTCTCGGTCACTCACTCCGGTTCCACATGTATTTCACTGCCACTGATTATTACATCTACAACTTTACTTTCCCATGTCATGCAAAGTGTTCTATTGATACTAATGCAAGAGAAATCAAAGTCTATTAGTATGACCTTTTGCCCCACATGAAAGGTTTCAACTGTGAGTTTTACCAATTTGTACATCTGTAGTCTCATCCTTCATACCATTTCCTGGGTAATCCCACAACAGATGAGCTAACTCTTGACACTGAAAGCAGCACATCACATTTCTACAAGACCTTTGCACTCAATCTATAGGTCTATGTTGAGCAAGGTAGAACTTTACTATGTGGTTGAACTTGTTGCAGGCATAGCACCTTATTTTAGTGCTTTTTCATGATATGTTCATATAACACTAGTTTCACAATCTCTACCATCAGTCCTACTCCCAAAGAATCATCCCTTAATTAGACTAGTTTATGCTGCAAAACTGGGTCAAAATAGTGAAATTTCCTTCAAGTTCAATTGGCAATATTTCAAGTATTTTTTAAGTTATTTGGATAAAATTAGTATGTAAAGAAAAATTTAATATTTTCTCTTTATAACGATAAAATTCTTTTTCTTGTTTGATAATTAGTTTTTATTCCATGTCTCTTTAAATGAGTTCATGTTTCAGTGACAGGCGCTTCTTTTCTGCATTTTAAAATCAGAGAATTTTATACTTATGTTTTGAAATTGGTTGCACTTGGGTCCCATCTTAAAAAGGACACTCATCATTTTGGTGGGTTTAAACTAAAATTTGATGTTATTTTTTACAAAAAATTTCTAACTTGAAAACTTCAATGGATGAAATACCAGAGAAATTTCTTAAAAAACGAAAATTACACCTTCTTATAAAGCAATGTTTCATCTTTAATAATCAGTTAGTTTCATATCACTACATTCAAAGAACTCAAAAAGCAAACAATTATAAAATGCGTTTCCGAAATTTTAATTTGCTGGCCACCCTGACTGACATGCCCACAGCTTTTTAAACCCAACTTTTTTCATCGCTGGAGATTTCAGTTTCTAGGTGAGTTTAAATCTTATTCTTATATTTCTTATGTATATTGTAAAGTTGTATAAAGTAAATTACTTATTGTGTAACTAATTAGGTTTTAAAAAATAAACAAGAAATACATGTTTTAATTAAATTTTACACACTTATATTTGTCCAGTGGAAAAAAAAAAAAAAAAAAAAAAAAAAGGGAAAATTTGTGTAAATAAAAAATGAAAGTGTTGCAATTTTAAAATGTGTGTATGTATATATTTATACTATATTTTTTTTAAATATCGCATTTGTATACGTAAAATATTGTAATTTTAAAAATGTTTATTTTATTTAATAATTAACTAATTTTTGGGATTAGCTCCTAATTTCACGAATTAAACTGAAAATTGAACATTTATTTTTAAATTATTTGTAATTAGACTCAATACATTTTATATAAAATAAAAGGATATATTTTTCAGTTGAACTACTATTGTGGGTCTGCAAAAAAATTAAATTAAAAAATTAAACATTTTTTTTTATTTTAAATGGGTATTTCTTGGAAGATATTTCTTTTACTTTTAGCATTGGAAAATATTTGTTACTTTTTGACCAAATTTATTTCTTACAAAAAAAAAAAAAAAAAAAAAAAAAGTATTACTTTTTCATTGAAAGTATTACTTTTTTATTTTATGGTAATTTTTACTTTTCAACATAAGTAAATTTGAACACCTCTAAATTCAACAATTCATTTGTTGCCATTTGAAAAAAAGAATGTAAATTTTAAAATTTTCAGTTCATTTATTTTTACATAAATATTCAATTGTTGTATTTTTTCTTTATGAAGCAAAAGCCTAAATTTATAAAATAAAAGACATTTCTTCTTTTGTAAAAAGAATTTTTTATTTCTTCTTTTCGCACTATCGTGAATGTCTGTTTTTTTAGTGTTTTCCATGCATGGAGATTACTTTAGGTTTTTACATTTACATGTACTTATTATAAAAATCTTCTGTTCAGAGGATGATCAACTAAACTTCCTGAGAGATTGTTTTCTTGTAAGTGGAAGAGGTAGGCCAAAGAAGACCCCATATTCCTTGTAATGAACAAAATGGTTGTTGATGCAGTTAAAAACACTGTGTGATGAAAAGAACGTGGAAATCAGTGTATGTGGCTTAATAGGTTGACAGCAACATCAAGTAATCTGAGTGCAGTTCTGGCGAGGTCTCACCTATTTTAGTTAGCCTAACTTCTGTAACCTTTATGGTTTTAAGGACCATGAAGTAAATGAGGAAAGCACTTCTTAAATAGGCAAAAAGCCCACAAGTTTAGAGGATGATTTAACAAACAAACAAAAAAAAAAAATCTTTATTAAGGAACACTCTTTTCTTTCCTATTGATACAAGAATTTTATGTTTTTACCTGCAGGCTTTTGCATGGTTCTGCAAACTATCTTAATAGAAGGATGAAACAGTCCAGATTAATGAATCAAGTTCAACAAACATTTAACACAGTCAAGAAAATTTTAGCTATTAAAGAAGATGAGTTTAGAGCCTTTTTAGATTCTTATAATGCATTTTTTTGTAGTTGAACTCACTGCCATTGAAATTACACCATAGGAACTTGAAGAACCAGTCACTAACTCAGTTAGTTGTGAAGAAGAAACATCTCAAGTGATCTTCAGATACGAGCAACAAGACCAATTGGTTGCTGCATACTACGATTTTAGTTTTTATATTGGCCAAGTCACTGATATTACATCTCCAACCAGTGCAATAACCAAGTTTCTAGCTCCAACTAAGGGTAGAAACTATTAATTCTGATGGCGTTTGATAGATTAAATTCATATGAATAATCAAATTTGCCTGCCTTTGTTATTTTTGCGCTGATTTTAGGATTGAATATGTGATTTTTCCGCCTGTTATTTAAGCAGTCCTTATCTAATAATTATTAATTTCATTAGTATTAGCTTTCTTTTATGATTTAATGACATTGCATTTATGATTTTTCACTTGTTTGAAGCCTGCATCTTCACATACTTTGTTAAAATGGGCTTCTGGTTCAATCATACTTAAGATGGAAAATCCAATTAACTTTGAATGGTCATAACACAGTCACTAATTGTGCTTGCAAGATAAATTTTGTACCATTTTTTCAAGCTCTATATGTGTACATGAAAAGCTTTCAGATATATTAAAAATAAAAAGTTTGGGATTCCTACTTTAATATTGCTCTAGCTCAGGCTAATGCTCATACCATCCATCTGATAGGAGGCTCAAAGCACTTACTTGACACAATCTGGTAACCCAGCCACAAGGTGTATTCAGTCATGCCACCAAATGAAACAGAAAGCTTCTCTGATAAGTAGAAATTTACAGACTCTTCAAGGCACAAACAGTACACCATACACTACAAATGAATCAGTGGCAAAAACCATATTCTTTTATGCTAAAGAAATCATCCCTTTTTCTCTTTACCCGCTGCACATGCAAATCATGGAAGCATGCATGGGAGACACGATTTTCTATCTTTTTTTCACATAACAAAGATGGTATACCAACTCCACCTTTTTAACCCATTCTACAATAGGCTGGTTTGGATTTGTACCGTCAAACTCCAATATGAGTTTGAGATTAAATTTTTCTGCCAGTGGGACAAACACCAGAATAACTGGTTTTAAAAGTTTGAACAAACCACCATAAATATGAGATTGGAATCATCAAGATCAAACCTTCAGTCTTAATGAAACTCTTGTAAATTCAGGACAAACTTTGAACTAACTTAAATCATACCATGAATTTGTTTGTCCTCTAGAAAGAGACCTCAGTTTGCTTTCGAACTATCTTGTGCTTGACTGAAGTAGAGCAAATTCATTTTTATGAAGGTAGAGGAATGCTGCTGATTACTTGTTGGCTATTTCCGCTTCCCACTGCAACAAAAGCATTCTAACCACGGACCATTTTTCCTTGTTGTAAAAACTTAATTCATTATAAATTCAACCTCTATCATTTGTTATAATCTATTGTAATTTAAAGTCCGAGACAATTTTTCTGCCACAATAAATATTTTACACTTGAAAAAGGTTCATATAAAACATAACACTCACCATTGTTTAGTAATATCATACACCATGATCACACCATTTGTACCTTTATAAACATCCACAAACTCTGCATCCAGACAATGATCGACATTCTGAAGAGAGAGAGAGAGAAAAAAAGAAAATACAAAATATAAGAATCATCAAACACCTATTTACTTTTTTTAATCAAAAGATCATTCAATGACAAAAATCTTCCCTTATCACATGAAATCTCTCACAAAAAAAATAAATAAATAAATCAGCATGGATATGCAAATCATTTAACTTTTGATAGAAAAAGTGGTACATTATTCATCTCTGTTGCTCTGGGAAATGGAGTTGCTGGGGAGAAAAATAAAAGTCTTAAAATATAATATGAAAAGTTTAGTCAGTTATTTTGGGATTAGGTGTTGTAAAACACTGTAAAAGATAGTTTCTAAAATTCTATGTCATCCTAAAACAATAAAATGACTTTCTGAAAGTAAATATAAGAATTGGCTACTAAGTCAAAAAAATCAAAACTAAAGTTACCAAACAACATTTTTTTAAGGGAATTTTGTTGGTCTGCACAATATAAGTTAAAAACTGACAATTGTCTTATATTAGTCTAACTTCAGGTTTTTATGATAGTGTTTAATAAGCTTGCAATCCTCACACTTTCGTGTCACCAAGAGACATAACGGTACCATAGCAAACTGAAAAACCTCAATGTTCATTTGATATCTGTATTTTCATTAAGTAATTTGCATATATGGTAGGTTAAGGCATGCAAATCAGTGATGTCACTTATCAGACTTATTGATTCAACTTTGTATAAAAATGAAGATAAATCTTGAAAGAAAAAGAAAGATGCTTGTACATAACTAACATTAACAAATAAGGTGTGCACATAAGTTTCTCTACGATTTCATATTCTGAGGGGCTAATGTGAACAAACACTTAAATACAAAGCTACTTCTTTGTTGATGGAATAAAATGATTTTCAGAGTTACTTTTATGTTGTGCTAATCATCTTGTATATTTACATATCTAGATTTAGACTTTAGTTTATAGCCTTGTAGCTGTAGCAATCACACACTACAATGACATACATCGGTTATTTTAGTAAGAGCTGAAAATACAGAAAAGACAAATTGAAAATTAAAAACAGTGGAATAATTTAATTCTGATAATTCTTCCAAGACAAAGAAAGGGAAAAAAGTCTATGGAGGAAAGAAACTCTTTTTACCTGCTCTACATTGTCCATTTTAAGTCCTTCAATCTTCTTTCGTTTCTTACTTTTGTCAACTACATCCCAGACTTCAACCTTGACCACATCGTCCGTGGCTTTATAATTCCACTGGATGCTAGTGACCTGATTAGATAAGAAAATATTTTGGACTTAGAAAGTTCATAAAGCAATATTTCAAAAATAAACAAAAACCTTACAAATAAACATTTGTAAAATCTCAAAACATTTTAAAACTTCTTTTATATATGGTAAAGTAAAATCTGAAAATTTACCTTAACACAAAAATATTTGCACAAAAAAAAAAAAAAAAATAAATAAATACACATTCAGTTCCTTAAGTATGAAATAATTTAATTTAAAACTATCAACATCTTATAAAGCATATATAAAACAAAAACTGTAATATTCTACATTTAAGATGCAGCCAATTATTTCCCCTCTTGTTTTCCCAAACTCCATTTATTTATTTTGTTTTCTTTCATTTTATTTTTTATCATAAAAAATAATTATGGAGATGGGGGTGTTGAGAAGTTCCTAACCTGAAAAAATAAAAAATAATCATCTAACTTTTGGCCTGATTTTGGGAATTGGGTTTGGCTGAAAATTTTTCTGAACCAGCTCATGAAATACTTCATCTAAAAATTCAAAAATCTTCCTACTCAGTACCTGATAAGAACCATATAAAGTGAATTATAATTTAACAAATTAAAAAAAAAAAAAAAAAAAAAATTTTTAGATCATGTTAAAATTTTGAATTAAGTCTATTATCCGGAGATTTTATGAACATACTTGACCCATGAGACAATACTGAAACAATGAATGAACACAATTGTGAAAAACATTTTTTTTGCTAATCAATACTTGATTCACACATACACACAAAAAAAAAAAAAAAAAAAAAAAAAAAAATTGCTGAAAGACCTCGCCTACTCAAAGGTGTCAGTAAAATTTTCATCTGATTTCCCATAGAAAGCAGAAAATATACAAGAAAAAAAAATTAATAAAAAATTTAAGATACAATTAATGAAAAGACTAAAAACTACTCAATTCAAATTTTTGCGTAAATACCGATCACTTGCTTAATTTCATTGACATAAGTTTATTCTATACATTTAAGAGTAGGATAAATTTTATTGAAAATGATGATGCTGTATATTTGAATATGCACTTAGTATACAAAAATGCACATTCACAAGTAATTATTTAATTCAATTCAATTAACTAATGCTTTCTTTTTGACAATTAAGGATCTAGAAAGTTATCTAATGTTTGACTAAATAGATCTAATGTCAGTTTTCTGAAAGACAACTATATATAACATTTGGATCCGAGTTACAAATAAAAGGAGAAAAAAAGAAAATAATTTCAACTATTGCTAAAATAAAAACATCAAAGTATATATTAAAAGGTGAAACAAATAAAAAAAAAAAAAAAAAAAAAAAGAAAATTACAAATAAATAATCAATTTCAAAACTACTTTATCTGGTAAAAGCTATATAAATATTAATATATATATATATATATATATATATATATATATATATATACACACACACACACACACTAGCCAAATTACCCATGCCTTGTCCCATGTCACACATTTTTTTTTGTAAGAAAAGGATGATTGATTTTGAATCATTGTTATGAGAAAAATGATGCATTTCAATATTACTCAATAATCTTGCTGATGTGACCTCCATCTTCTGGCTTTCTCCTTTTATATTTTGGATAGGAGTCATTCCCTTGTTCAACTTTAAATTTGATTTAAATTAAAGGGAGAAAAAAATTTTCAGTGTGTGTGTGTGTGTGTGTGTGTGTGTGTGTGTGTGTGTGTGTGTGTGAGAGAGAGAGAGAGAGGGGGATCCACTTGGATCAAAATGAAATATACTTATCCAAATACCCTAGTAATCATTCCCTTGTTCAAATTTTAATTTAATTTATATCAAAGAGGAAAAAAAAAAATTCAGTGGTGGGGGGGTGCCCTGGGGGACCCCCTTTGATCAAAATGAAACATACTTACCCAAGTACTCTGGTTTGGTTTGGTTTGTTTTGTTTTATAGTATATCAACCTCAATGGGTTATTTAATGCTGACAAAATTTTTGTTGCTGGTAATATTTTTTCCTTCAAAAATCTATTTTTGGTAATATTTCTTTCTTCAAAAATTTATTGCTGGTAAAATAATGTAAAAATTTACAAAAAATATTTCTGGTATTAAAACCTATTTTTACACTTTCATGGTGTTTTGACCCCAGTTTGGGGGTTAACTATTTGCCCATAGCTGGGGACCTGGAAACACCAGCAATTAAGAGGTGGTTCTACACTTCTCAAAATGTCCTGATCAGAGGCCTTGCTGTTGGATGTAGTTTATCGCCTTACCAAGGATGCAGATGTAGTTTATCGTCATACCCAGGATGACTCAAGTACTCTTGTTAATGTAGTTTCAGAATATGTATGGTCTATCTTCCAAACCCTAAGTTCAATAACAAACAAAAAAGCTACAACTTTATATATAGATTTTAAACTGAAGTGCCAAAAAATTAAAAATAATATAGAGCTACACAATATGGCATGAAACTTTACAAGGTGCTTGAGTCATTACATTGATGTATCTATTTGAGCATGTTTCTGAATTGTCTATAATTCTCATGTTTGTTGGGTGAAACTGCATGAAACTTAGTGGGGTGGGTCTACAATATGTTCTATACATGTTCAATAGAGTTTAAATCTGGTCAACATAGGGGCCAGTGGAGTACTTGGAAGCCAGCCGAATGTTCCTGGAACTAGATTCATGTCACCTACATGCAATGTAGAGTTGCACAAACAAATCATCACCACTAGGAAATATGGCAAGCATAAAAGAACTGTTAATAGTCTGCAACAAGATCTGCATATGTTACACCTGTCAAGACTATTTTCTCTAATGGTCCTTGTAAACTACAGCAAAACATACCCCACAAACCCACCAGCTTGTACAATATCTTGCGAACAGGTTGGATCAATAGCCTCAAGAAGCTTCCTCTACATATGAAATTTAGAATCTACCTGAAAGAGGTAACCAGGTGACACAGTCCAATCTTTCAGAGTCCAATGGCAAGGTCTTTTGGTATAGTAACCAATACAATGGTGTCAATATGACACTAATGATGGTTGATGACTACAAAGCATTATGGCATGCAATGTGTGCTGTACAGTATGTTGAATAGCACTAACATTGAATTGAGATGTGACTTGATCAAATGATTCCCTTTGTTGGATGGTTACTTTCTCTGTCAACTTCTGGCAGTCCCATTCTTGCATCACTTAGGAATGACTGCAGTTTTCAAATGCTACTGATGTGTGTGTTTGGAATTCACATTCTTGGTACAGCCTTAATACTGTTGTCCAAGAAAAAGCAAGACAAGTTGCCACCTGGGAGTTAGAGAGCTCCATGTTTCTCATATCTACAAATCATTTCACACACACACACACACAGTTAAATCCTACCTGTGTCTTATAGCTGCCTTAGCTACTCTACCTCTTTACCTTTGATGCCACACATATCCATTTTTATTCAATTTAAATAATACTACTGGTGTCATCTACAACAATTATGAAGATAGAAAGTGTGTTAATATTGATACAATATTTTCCAAGTATTTAATAAAAGTCTTTTTTATTGATCATTTATGAATAAAGACTTTCAGAAGTTAAACGTTTAAAAAAAAAAAAATCTTTAATTTTTCTTCAGATAAGCAAGAATTGAACTATAAAGAAAAATGTAGAAAGAGAAGTGAAGCTTTGTAGAAAGAAACTGAATATCATAATTGATGCAATGAATAGGAAAAAAAAAACACACACACTCAGCTTGGGTGTGTTCTAAGAAACACGAAGCAAAAGTGAGTAACCTACTTGACAAGTTTGAGTGGCTAGACAGCAGAACAAAGACCACAAAAAATAAGAGAGGTGGCAAAGGAGTAAAGATTACTTAGAGCAACAAAAGAAGTTGTGGATAGCCATGTCCTGAAAGGTCATGGTAGATGAAAGAAGATTGTCACACAGAGATTAAAATGTTATGGCCAAATTAAGTATTCCAATGAAATGTAGAGACTAACAATCTAAAGAATCATGTAGTAAAAAACTAAAAATATGAGATACAATGAAGAGTTCAATAATATGACAAGAAATGAAAAGAACTTTAAGAGTCAAATAGAACCAGCAACAATATAGATAAAAAATTAATTCATTCATTTTAATCATGTCTTATTGATCTATAAGAAATAAAAAGGCAAAATGTTTTAGAAAGTGAATGTAAAACTCTAAATAAATTTTAGCAAATCTAATAAAAAGAATTTCTATTGTATATACTAAGATTTTTATATTACAAACACACACTTATGTCTAAAGACATTTTTTTCTTATAATTATGATTCAGATATAATTGTCATAAAATGATTTTTGCATTTTCTATATAAAAATTGAAGATGGCATTTCTTGAGTTTTTATAAAAATTATTTTCACTATTCCAAACATTCTGAGGGCAGAATTTTAACAATATTTTATGGCAAGATATTCTTTGAAATTCTAAAATATGAATTCAAAGCAAAGAATCTTTTTTGAAGCTCATGTCTCTGTTGTGAATTAATTCATTTTAAAAGAGTAAAGAATATATCAACAGTAAAATGTTATATTAAAGTATCAGAAAAGAGAGGTAAGACATGAAAATCAGGTATGGCTGATCATGTATAAAGAAGAAGAGGGTGGTCATCAGACAATAATCTAGAGGATTAAAGCATTAGTTTGTGAATTTGGTGACATAGTAATTGTGTGTTCAATCTCTGGGTCAGGTAGTATAAACTAAGATTCAGTGGAAACAGGACTAACAATAACCAAGTAGTACTAACAAATGAACAAAATATCCCTAGGCATGGATAGTAGAACAAGAACAATCTATCCCTGTAGATTGAATAAAGGGTTCAGTTTAAACATGAAGGTTACCTGAATCAACAGACCCCCCCCCAAAAAAAAATGGCTAGATGGTACAGTAGTGAAAATGTTGTTAATAATAAAGTGCTAATTTAAAAACTACTGTTGTTTTTTGGCTATATCTACCCAGAAGAAAAACTTTGGAAGTCAATACTAAGGAAGAATCCAGAGTCAGAGTCCCTAAGGTAGTTTGTGGCTGTATTCAACAATGTCCTAACAACTCCTATGATGCCAATGGAACTATATATCAGCATTTGATTTTTCAATGGACTGTCCATCAGAAATTCAGAAAGAGATAAAGATTAATTTAATAGCTTGATGATTTTTCTTATTTTTAGAAAAGGCAAAGTTTTATATTTATATATTTCCATTATGGAAAAAAAATAATTTCTTTTATTTCTTTGTACTGAAACATGTTGGCAATTATCAGTTTTTAAGATTTAAATGCTTCTCTTTAATTTCCTTTATCAAATATAATCTGACAGCTGAATAAAGCAATCAATCACCATTTTTCTCTATGTCTTATAAATTAAGTGCGAATCTAAAAAGTAGCATCGGTTTGAAAGAACAGAAAGATACGGTTTGAATCTGTCAATATCCATTACCAGTTTTCAAGTATTTAATATCACCAGAAAAAAAATGTCTTCATTGGCCAGATACTGATAATCACCAGTAAAAATATCACTTGAAAAAAATATTTTTACATTTATTTAAATTTCTTATGATCAGTTGGATCTTCTCAATACTCAAACTTTTTTCACCAAGAAAGAAAAAAAAAAGCAATAAAACATCAAATTATGTGGTTTAGTTTTCATGAAACAAAACATTAAAAAATGTTGATGACATAACGAACATCAGTAAAATGACAAAGAGAAAGACTACAGAAATGAAATATTTGCTTGACAATCACAAGAAAAGAAATGAAAACAATTGTCCAAAGAAAAATGATTATTTCAAGTGAAGTAAAAAAAAAAAAAGGCAATTTTATATTAAAGAATTTATTTCCACTCAAATAAATAAAAAAGATAATGAATTTAACAAAATATTTCAATCAACATGATTAATTAGTTATTCATGGAAAGGACACAAAAACCTGACATGTCCTTAACTGCAAGAACATTAATCAAAGTATTTTTTTTTTTTGTTTGATTTTACTTGATTTTCATTAGATGAATGAGTGTCATGCAAGCAAAGGACTATTGAAGAATTAATGATTGTAATAGTTCAGTAGTTAGGACACTGGTCTTATAAATTATTCAGAATAAATCCAATCTTTACTAAATGCTTCCAAACTGTTTTGAATTACCATAACATTCAGATATTCTTGGACAGGTCCTCTATTTAGATACCAAAAATCACTCACTGTGTGTGTGTGTGTGTGTATTATAGGCATGTGTGGTTAAAACATTTGCTTTCTGAACATTCTCGCCATGATCAATTTATGTTATTGGTTGGGGGGGGGATCTCAACATGTGGTACCTTTGGAAAGTGCCTGAGAATAACATCACAAGTGGACCCAACCCTTGTGAGTGAAATTGAGTAGACAGAAATTTTTGTTTTAGCACAAGTCATCATGACTGAGGGCTTGAGCGTACTGGCATTTTTCACATTGTTGATAATGTCAGATGACATGCTCTCTCCCAGAAACTGTAACTAATGTCCACTCCTCATAGTCGCAATATAAATCACATGTGAACAAGTGGGTGGCAAACAAACACAAGCATGCCTGAACAAATGTCTGTAACAGGGACTGGCTAACTACTCTAGCAAATTGGTGTGCTCAGAAAACGAGTAATAAGCCATTAGATACATACTTATATACCATGTGTGGCATAAATATTTACCCATTATTTAAACAGAAGTTAAAATGTATATATTTGTAAAACAAATATTTCACATTTTGCATAAAGTTTCTCACATTCTTTTGTTTTATTTTTTACAGTTTAATTAAACATGGTGGCTCAAAGAAAATGTGATTCAATTGTTGCATTGAAAAATGGCTGAGTTGGAAAAATGGTTGAATGTGTGCAGAAAAACTGTTTTTAATGTGTAGAAAATGTTTCAGCCAACCTCAGGAAATCTAATTCTTCAAAGAAACCATTCAGCTTGTACCAGAAGAATCATTGAAGCCATCAAGAAGAAGGTGAAGAGTAATTCATGAAGAAACATGATGGCAAGATGGCAAAAGAGCTGGATATTTTGGATAGATCACCAAGTAGGATTGTAAATGAGGATTTAGAGCTATAACCATACAATATCTAACAACAACTGCTTCCAATTGCCCAGAAGCAAAAACAAATTGGCAGAGAGAAGAAAATGCTGGAGGAGATGCAGCGTGCCACAGACAAAGTCTTTTTTTTTAGTCAAATGAGTAGCTTTTAATGTTGAGGCTGTGGTCAACTGCCAAAATAATAGGATTTATGGTATTACCAAAAGTGTCAGAACACATTCCATGCAACAGAAACTAACTGGTGTCATGCTTTGGACTGCCGTTGCCTCTGATAATTCAAAATCATCCTTGGGGTTCATTTAAAAAGGAGTCAAAATGAATAGCAAAGTTTACCAGCAAATATTGGAAAAAAGATGTGTTGCTCTGGTTGTGACTGACATTTGGAAGTCACTATATCTTCACTGAAGAATGGTGCAAGAGACATTCACCTGGATTTTTTTTTACCAACTAATTTGGCTTCTATCATGCCTTAATATTAATCCTGTGGAATTTATGATAGGGTCCATATTGGAGAGCAATGTTACATGTATATCATACTCAAGCATGTCAAACCTGAAAGAAGGTCATATAACATCATGGTGAAAGCAAAGAGGGGAATATTTTAAATTGCAAATATATACAGTAGCGTCCTAAACTAAGGGACAAAATTTTAAAACCTAATATTTGTTAGAAATAACAACTGTGAAAAGCTGAAATTTTGACAACTGGTAGTTGTTATCATCCATAATAACATACTAAAATTTGAATCATTTGCAAATGATAGAAAAAGAATTATAACAATTATTTATTTATTTTCAAAATAGGATCGTCCAAAAGTAAGGGACAAAATTGAGAAAAACAATGTAAACAGTATGCTATATTCAAATTTTTTGATTTCCTCTAAAGAATAAGTCTTACTTAGTCATTTGTAAACGTTGCATCAGCCAGCACCATGGCGAAACGCCAAAAACTTGATTACTCTGTGAGACAAGCTATTGTGAAGCTACACAAGGAAAAGCACACCATTAGAGAGATTTCAGAGAAAGTGAAACATTCCAAGAGTGTTGTAGGCAGGGTTGTTAAATCCTACAATGATACTGGCAAAATAGTTAGTGCTTTTAAAACCGCAGACCCCATAAAACTTCGCAAGAGAAGATCGAATAATGCAGCGTATGTCATTAAAGGACCGTTTAAGTCTTGCACAGAAATTAAAAGGGTTATGAATAGTACCTCATGTGTTAATGTGTCAAGACAGACTGTTTCTAGACGACTGCAAGAAATAGGGCTGTTTAATCGAACCCCAGGGAAGAAACCACTTGTTAGTTCAAGAATAAGAAGAAGAGATTAGAGTTTGCAAACAGGTATGTAATTTGGACATATGAAAATTGGGCAAAAGTATTTTTCAGTGATGAAAGCAAATTTAATTTATTTGGAAATGATGGAAAAAACAATGTAAAGAGATGTATTGGTGAAAGATTAAGTGCAAAGTGTACTAAGAAAACTGTCAAGTTTGGGGGCGGAAGCGTCATGGTATTTGGAATGTTTTCTAGCCAAGGTACAACGCCTCTTGTCCGGTTACAAAGTCGTGTAAACGCCAAGAGATCTATAAAAACATTGTTCAAGATCATGTTGTGCCAATCATACAGAATTCAGGTTTCGATAGGGCTACCTTTATGCAAGATAATGCCCCATGTCACAAGGCAAAGGTGGTAATGAGTTACCTTAGCGAGCAAGATTTGGAAATTATGGATTGGCCACTGCAAAGTCCTGACTTAAATCCAATAGAAAATCTTTGGAAGACCTTAGGAGTGATAGTTATGGAAAGAAATCCCACTAACACGGAGGATTTGTGGGTGAAGCTTCAAGAAGAATGGTCTAAAATTAGTATCGAGGATTGTCAAGAACTGATTCGTTCTTGTAGTCGAAGATGTGCAGCTGTCATTGAGAGCAAGGGCTTATTTACTAAATATTGATTGTACATGTATTTTCATTGTTTTTTTTTTGCCGTTTACATTGTTTTTCTCAATTTTGTCCCTTACTTTTGGACGATCCAAATTTGAAAATAAATAATTGTTATAATTCTTTTTCTATCCTTTGCAAATGATTCAAATTTTAGTATGTTATTATGGATGATAACAACTACCAGTTGTCAAAATTTCAGCTTTTCACAGTTGTTATTTCTAACAAATATTAGGTTTTAAAATTTTGTCCCTTAGTTTTGGATGCTACTGTATATATATATAAAATATTGTCAATATACTGAACAATCAACCTGTCATTTTCATTAGCCAAAGCCAAAAAACTGGCTGAATATACATGCTGCATCTGTTATAAATAAAAGAGAAGAGAAGAGGATTTTGTCCCTTGAGAAAATTTATAAATTTTATCTTGCCTTGATAAAGCAAAACATGTCACAAAAATATATATAAGTCTTAACATATATATTTTATTTATATCTAAATTTTTTTTTTTACAGATATATAATAGCTGGCCACTTGTATTTGAGGATACCCATATATTAGGGTGGCTAGTCAGTCCCTCTTGCAGACACTCGCTCAGGCACATTTCTGTTTGCTCAACACCCATAGAGCCCACCTGTGATTTATACAACAACTATGCTGAACAGACCTTAGTTACAGTATGCTATTTAGCGTGATCAACAATTTGAACAAGACCAGCACACTCAAGCCATCGACCATGATGACTTGTGGCTTTATGCTAGCACAGCTATCAACGGCCCACAAGAATTCTGGCTACCCAATTTCACTCACATGGCTTGGGTCAACCCATGATGTGGTTTTCAGACACTTTCCAAAGGTGCCGCACACTGGGATCGAACCCTCCAGTTCAATAACATCAGGAAGTCACCTTCCTGGTGAGATTCAAACCCGGGTCTCATGGTCAGAAAGAGAATGTTCTAACCACTGCCATGCACACACACACACACACACACACACACGTATGTGTATATATGTGTAGGTAGGTACCTTCATGAGATTGCTAAAAGAAAAAAAAAAAAAAAAAAAAAAAAAGGCATAGTTTGATGAAAAAGATGCCAAACTTGACGAAAACAAAATTTTAGCGTCTAAATGTTTATGTTATTATGAAGAGGAAAGAGCAAAGTATTTTTTAATTATTTCAAAAAATTTTTTCCTTGTTTCTCTTTGAATCACCGGAACTAGTAAAATAAAATTTTAGCATGTTTTTTTTTCTGTATGACAGACATTAATTTTGAAAATCTTGCAAAAATAAAAATAATTGTTGGATGTTAATGAAACTTTCAGAAACTATTCACAAATAATGGAAATTATAAATAGGTTTTCTTTTTTTAAAGTCATGGAAAAAAAATTTTTTTTTTATATTTATTACTCCCCCACCTAACTAATTTTATGAAAACTTTAGAAATTCAATCGCATTCAGTTTAGTGATTATATTAGTTAAAAGCACAAGGCTTTGAGGAAAGCAAATCATGTATTTTTTTTTTTTTATTTGGGCCAACCCTACCTGAAAATCAGCTCTGAATTGTAATATAAAACAAAGATATTATTTAATTTCAAATGCTTTTATTTGCTTTTAGTTGTTTTTTGAATATGGACAATATTTTCTGAAAGCAAAAAATTTTTTTGATGAAAAATAAAATTTTAATACAATTATTTGTTATTTCTTTAATTATAATAGATTTTTCCATTTGTTAAAATATTATAAAATTAGTTGAAAGCTGCATTCAGCTCCGTAAATGTCCTTATGAGATAGATCTTTTTTTTTTTTTTTTTGTGCATTGTAAATTGTATCGTTTTGACCAATCAGAAGACCCGCAATAATTAAGACATGTAACTTTGTGTTTATAATCAGGCTGTAATTATAAAGTACGGAAGGCCAACCAGAATACAATTAAGTTGCGTTATTTGAGTTGAGCATTGTTCGTCGCTGTTAAGGCCTTTATTTTTGTGAAACACGTGTGGAGAAGTTAATTTGATTTTTCAATTTCAACTGAGAAGGGTACCTACAAGTATCACTATCATCTTATGAAATTTATATGATTTTATTTTTATATTAATCTCAGTTATGACATTTTTCTATAAATATCAAAATTAATAATAAAATGAATAGAAATACAAATAACACAGTAAAATGTAATAAATGTACATAAAATTATAGTATGTACACTTCTGATAAAATTTCATAAGGTACCTATAATTAGATACCTTTCTTATGAAATTTAATCTCACTCAACAGTCTTATTTTAATTTCTTTATAATATATTTTCCATAAAGCATCATCAATGTAAAGGTAAATGCTAAGTACAAAAAAAAAAAAAAATTAGAGAGCTGAAAGTTTTCCCTAAAAATAACGCAGTAAATAATTTGTTCCCTTAAATCTAAATAATTTCACTTCTCTCCTTCTGTAGAATAACTTATCTTCATATAAGTTTTCAATACATGTTGAAATTGTCATTCATCACCTGTCAAGTGATGTAAAATGTTATGACCAGCTTTGTTTTATTTTCAAACTACATCTTTTCCGCGCAGAAACTAAGTAATGCTTGCATCAAAATATTTCAAATAAACATTATTATTTCTGATTTTCTTAAAATAAGTTTTGAAAAAATTATAATTGATTTTTAAAAGAATTTCAAACTGAGATTTTCTTTTTTTTTTTATAAAACTGGAAAAAAAAAAAAAAAAAAAAAAAAAAAGGTTGACATGATTATCTGTAAATTTTGCTAACTAAAAAAAAAAAAAAAAAGATTTTTAACCAAAATTTTGGACATGCTAGGAACAATTAAAAAATGTAAAATAAATACCCCAAAAATACTTCAACCTTTCCTCTTAATAACAACAGAAACATTTAGCCGATAAAGTTTTGTTTTCGTCAAGTTTGGCGTCTTTCATCTTTTTTATAATCTCATGGAGGTATATATATGTTATGTAAACATGCAAAAATTAATTATCTGTTTTATGGGTGAATAGCATAAAAATGTGTCACAGGTATGAGGAAAGTTTTTCTTGAATGTTCAGATATGGCAACTTTGAGAGAGAGAGAGAGAGGGGGGATATGATGAAGGTAACACCAATCAGCTAAGTGACAAACTTTATATTTGTATTAAATCTATATATAATTTTGGGAACAGGTAGAGGTGGTTTTTCTTTGGATTTTTTTTACGTGGTTTCTTAATGTTGAAACATATTTAACAGGTATATTAATTTGATATCTAAGTTAACCATAACCTTGTTTTCCATGTATAGATTTCATATCCCCTGGATTAAGTCACCAAAATGTTTAATGTGTTGGCTTTATGGTGCCTAAGAATGGAGTATGGAGTTTTGCAATTGCTTTAGCGAAGTTATGAGATGCACTATTGATGTACATTGGGTTTGTGGTTTTTAGGTAAGCAGTATAGTGTGGGTGTGGTATTAGTCTAGTCCAGGGTTTGTTTTCATTATTTAATAGTTTCTTGAGTGTTCTTGAATATATTTATTGTTTGTTGGTGTTATTGTCATTTAAGAGGGATTCTAATTTTTCAATGTAGTCATTGGTATCCATAATGACTTACCATCTCCTTTATCAGAAAGGGTTATTATCATGTTTTTATTCATAGATGAATTTTTTAATGTTAGTAGGTATCTCTAGAGTAGTGTTATATTATCAGTATTTGAAAAGGTGGTTGGTAAGATAGCTTGCATGAAACAGTTGTATTGCCTGTTGTAATGACTTTTTTTACTGTGTAACTTGGAAGAAGGAAAACAAAGATTGACAGAGATAAAATAGAGACATGTAGAAACAAAGATTTATTTCTTCATCATGTTACATTTTCTCCTTTTTTTCTGTGTGATATAATTCCTTTTCTACTAAGTCAAGATCAGCATAAGGAACAGGTTGTTTGGGCCTAAAAACTAGCATCACATCGGGTTTCAACTTGAGGGTAGCTTTGACTGTGGTGCAGCACCAAAGATTCTCCATGAAAACATCAAACATCATTTTGAGAGAATGTGCAAAATAGTTTTCAATCTTGGAAACTGAAGATACATCACATGTGTTAAACACAGTGTGGATTGATGTAAAGAAAAGATCCAGTGTGTCTATCCAGTCAAGATCAATCAAAGAGTCTGTGATGTAATGTGTACCAGAGAAAAAAAACAAAAACAAAAAAAAAAAAACACTGCAATAGCAGAATTTTATCATGAGAAACACTGATCAAATGTGGTCCATTTTCCCTAATTGTTCCCAGATGAGTCATGAAATTAAGGTAATGTCTGAAGTTGTATCAAATTGAAAACAAACTTGGATTTTGTTGACACAAACACTTATATACTTTCTGTGGGATCCAAATTCAACTTTAAAAGTAGCTGATACTAAATGTAAACTTGTTCACTTATGAAAAGGCTTGTTCAGAGATTTCCTTTGGACTGGATTTGAAGTAGAATTGGAAGATATAGCTTCAGAGAGGAAAAAAAAAGTTGTTCCTTGTGTCCACATTTGTAACATAAGTGACATTTATTTTTTTTGTATGGACAGGAATGAGAATTATTCCAATTACCACAATACCAACATGCAGAAGGAGGAGTTTTCTTCGATACATGTGATGAATTCTCCTTTGCTTGGATGCTGCTGGTTGTGGAAGCCTTATTGTGTATTTTTTAAGACTTAAAAGCCTTTAACATTCTGCCATAGGAGCTTTCAGTTAAACTTTTGCTCTGCTCCAGTTTGGATAATAGTCGTGTGTGCATATCAGAGTCATTTAGAGATTTAAGGCCAGCATTGAAGATGAGACATTTAAACTGGCCTTCAGTGAGATTCTGAAGCTGGAATTTCTCACATTCATGATCCACATAGCTTGCAAAAGTTATGTAGTCATCCACCTCGCTTTTTGTTATTTTCAAGCAGTTGAATCTGATGTGAAAAAGAAACTGTTAAATACTGAAAATTTCAGTCAACTGGTCAACAGTTTCTGTGAACATTAAATTTGAAGGAAATTTGAAGGCAGAATAAAATTTAGAAAACATTTGTATTCTTTAGATCCTAATTTACGGAGCAAAAATCTTTTTTCTACATGTCATCTTTGTGTGAAAAAGTGTCCGTCCAACTTTGAAACCACAAAGAGAAAAATGACATTATTAGATGGATCATACTCAAATGGCAAAATAGTGTTTAACAGAAAATCAACAACTGTTTTTGGTCTAATTTCCCAAGTTCTAGGCAGCCAGTTGAATTTGAAATTGCGGAGTTGCAGCTGTTATTAAATTCACTTGAGATTTCTCAAACTATTCTTGCTGTTGACACAAAATCTCTTAACTTGTCTGACAAAACAGCTATGTTTTTTTTTCCTGAGATGAAAAGATAAGTGAAAAAAATTCAAGATTAAATTTCACTCACCAAAACAGGTTAAATAAAAAAATAAAAAAACCCTCAATGCCAAATCTGTTGTATCACCCGTTCTAATGACTTTTTTTACTGTGTAACTTGGAGCAAGGAAAACAAGGACTGACAGAGATAAAACAGAGACACATATAGAAACAATAATAGATTTATTTGGTTGCCATGTTGCATCTTCCTACCCCAGCCAGACAACTGTCCCCTTTTTTCCGAGAGAGTTATTTCACTTTTGTCCTTAACAGAAACCCCTTTTTAAGTTTTGTATGGTCAAATCTATTGTTTTTGGTTAAGGTGGTAAGATTGTCTACTTTTCTTATTTCAGTTGCAAATTTTAAATGGAGATTTAAAAACCCCTTCACTCTCTCATATAAAAATGTGTGTGTGTGTGTGTGTGTGTGCTGGCTCCTATAAATAGTTCATCCGCCCTTTGACAAGTCATTTTCCCTGTGGAGGTGACATGCCACCCTCTTCAGCAGCATAAAAGCTAGTAAGGGAGCTGGTTTTGATGCCAACCTCCCATCCACATGGCAGGTTGTACTGGGTTATATGCTACCAGTAACAGGCCTAAGCCTGACCTGACAAACTACATCAGGAATTAAAAAAAAAAAAAAAAAAAAAAAGATACAGCTTTGGTTTTGTATTTCACTGAGACTTGCTGCATATTTTATTAGTAACTGTTTACATAACTAATGTACTATCAAAGCCTCTTTAGATGTCCTAGTTCTGTTTCAGAATAAGCACAATATGAAATCGTCTATAAGAATTAATACAATTAAAAAGTATACATGTTCATTTTTAAGTGAATTTCACTATGATATAAGAATCTTTGTATTTTATTTTATAAAAATGGACAGAAATAAACATTGACACAGAAAAATCAGGTTGTAAAATAACTGTACGTTCAAGACAGCAGCATTATATATGGTCTTGTATTAGGCTGTTCGATTGAACAAAGGCTTAGTTGCCAAGGAACGCACTCACCAAATAACTGCCTCTTAAAACTGTCCATTCTTTCTTATCAATCACTTTATCATCTGCCCACAGAATTATCTCACCTAGATTCTCTCTAAATATGACCTATGATCACTCCAAAACAAATATGCTGAGATACTAAGAACAATACAAACATGAATGCTGCAGTACATTACTAATACAAGTGCATCTTAGTATTAAAAGAGAATAATGAGTGTGCAGAGTTCTGAAATTTTAAGTACCAAGTGAGTAATATTTATTACTATGCTCAGCTTAAAACAAAATCACCAATGGCATTGTGTGGAGGCTTTCTTTTATTTGTCCTTTATCTTTCTCTTCTAGGCTGTGCTTTATTTTGTTGGTTTTTTTTGCTATTCTAGTAGGAAGAACTTTACAAGTACTATCCTGGTTAGGAGTAGAAAAGCTTTAAATGCTTTCAAATGGAAACTAAAAGTGAATTTCTGGGATGAGGAGTTATTTATACAAAAACTATTGTTCTCATCTTTTTGATTGTGATCACATTACAGTTTTGTGCCCTCTGACCTTCATCAAGTACGTATCAATCTGTGTAGCCTTCAGGTGGGTTTCATACTGACCCTCCCCTTTTTTTTTAATCTAAGTAGATTGTCCTTATTCCATTGCTCATTAATTGGGATAATTCATCTAGTTCTTATTTAGTATTGCTTACCTCATTTCCAGTGAGTTCAATTACACACTGCCCAACATAAGGATTGAACTTGCAATTATGAGGTCACCAAATTCATGAACCAATGCTTTAAGCTAAGTTATTGTCTTGTGGGACAATTCTGAGTGAACTTGGGGTCTTAAACCTAACCTACCTTTTGATGAGTGCTGCTGCTGCTTGTCAGGCTGGAGAGCACAAAAGGCAAAATGTGATAACTGCAACAAAGATGGATCAATAACATAAATTCATAGACATTGTCTTGTATGAGAATACTTGGGATTCTCAGTTGAAATTAAATTTCCAAATTTTTTTCTCTGAACCAATGTGAACATGTTACAATGCTAATTGGTTAGGCTATTTTACTCTCATTTCACATTAGATTGTGTTGGTTTAGATTCTGTTAATGAGTATTACCAACACAGGATTTCCAGATTGGCTGACTTTTGAAAGCTCAGTACTACAAGATTTTAAATCTTGCTACTTGCAATACATTTTTCTTTTAGCTGGGGTAACTTTGAGAAAATCAATTCAAAAGTTGTGCTAGGTTTTGAAATGAACCTGAACTTGGCATTCAGTATACAAATTCAGGTCTGTTATCATATCTGCATCATGTAAAAATCAATAAGGATGTTTGTTTCTAAAGTAAAACTACTACATCTTGTCCACTAAAATTTATATGGGTCATGAAGCATCAAATTGATTGGTCAGATTTATTGCCAATAGAACTAGCAGGCAAGAGTAAAGAATATATCATATTTGAGAGAATTTAAGACCACCTTCTTAAAAAAAAAAGAAAGAGAAAAAAATCACCTAGATCTTATATGCAAAGTTGAAGTATCTGCTTAAATCAATTAACCCCAAGCAAGGCAATAATGCCACAAGGGGCTACTGAGAGTGAAAAACTTTATAAGAGACTAGAACCCCAACCCTGAATAGGAAACAAGGAATAAGCCTATACTCTTGCTCAAAAAAAATGGGGAAAAGAGGTTAATGTTTACACAGACAGTATAGCACATCAATACTTATACTTAGTATAACTCCATAATCTTCTTTATGCTATGTCCCTTCAGGACATTGGCAATCATGGCTCTTCACAATTTCCTGTCTTTTGTAGCACTTAGTAAATTTTGTCTTTTTGCTATCTCTCCTAATCTTTGTTCTGACATCCATTTACACAAGCTTATTAGGTAGGTTATGTGCTATTTTCCTCTGTCTCTCTTGCCTTCAATATGTCCTATGAGTATCAAATTTTCCAAGCCTTCTTTTCTTTATTATGTGCCTTAAGTATAAGTATTCTTTTTGTTTCCATTTTCTCTAAAAATTCATCATTGCTCATATGTTCAAGTCCATGGTATTCTGAAGTCCTTTCTTCATCTGTGAAGAGATTTCCATCATTGGCCACCACATAGGAAAATCAATATTACATAACATAACTCAATAATACTATGATATAAAATAATGTAAAGAGAAGTGGAATCTTTTATTGTATAAAACTCATGTAGAAACAGAATAATTTTTTTTGCTAACGACTTTATGAATTTAAGCCCAGTGCTAAATTAGCAGATAGGTCTCATCATTTTACAGTTGAAATGTCTAGATGTTACTGTAAGTTCTATGCTTGCTAACAGTTTCTTCTCTTGCACTTCTCGCTTGTGGAACTCTTTCAGATTCTTGCATTCCAGTCAGCTTTGATCTTCAAAAACCTAAATGAAATGTCAATCATGGTCTTGTTTTCTTAATTCCTGTTCTTTTATTGTTCTCTCCTTAATAGTGTTTTTCCCCACTCACACTCTACTAACCCTTTGCATCTTAGTGGCTTTAATGCCTTGCATGGGGGTGAAATTATTAAAAATAATGACTTCAGAATCATTAATTGGAGCAGACAAATCACAAGACAGAATTTACAACACAATAATTATATCAACTTATGAGGAAATAAAACTGAATTGTTTGAAAATGAGAAAAGAAATAAAATAAAATATTAATCCCCCCCAAAAAAAAAAACAAACTGCAGACAGAATTAATAGATCCTTTGAGAAATCTCACCATTATTTTCAAATGCAACCAACCAGGAACAAAACAATGTTTTTGTATATTTTCAAAATTTTCTTTTTATTTCGTGGTGATTAAAAAAGTAAATAAACAAGAATTTTTTTAACAATTTTCTGTAGCAGATTTAGTCTTTAAGCTCTTTTCATTTTTATTGATTCCATAAAATCAAGGTTCAAATATATTGTCAGATTTCAGATTTATAAAAAATAAGGGGAGAATAAACTTATGTATTACAAGGATGCACGGTAGAGTAATGGATAGCACCTCGGATTTATAAATCAGAGAGTTGAGTTCAAATTCCTGTCAGGTCCATTACAATCACTTATGTGCAAATACCCTTGGGAAAGGTATGAATCCTCTTCTCCCCTCCAGCTATGGGTAAATAGCAGGGCAGACTGGGTTCTGTAGCTTTGGGTGACAACTGGTCCAAGAGAAAGTAACTCTGAATTCAAAACTGTATGTGACCCTGGCATAGCACATACTATACAGCTAAAGAAAGGATTATTCGCATTGGCTCGATGACCCGGACTACAGTCGAATAATGATGATGTATTATAATATTTTTGAACAGGAAGAAAATGTGGTACTATGTCTCATATAAAAAGAGTAATAATAATGCAAAATTATCTTAATCTTTCTGTTGGAATTTACAAGTCTATAAAACTAATTAATGTGTTCAAGAGAGAGGTGAGAGAGAGAGAGAGAAAGAGAGAGAGAAAAAAGAGCACCATAACAATTTTGGACATTAATGAAATATTAGAATTACATTGTCAGATGACTGCATGTAAAAGGAAGTTGACCTTTTTATTTATTATTGAAAATTTTTATTAAATATAATAGTTTCATGTGATTATAATTACACTTTACTATGTGGTTAGTTTATCAAACACCTTATATCATTTTAGTAAACTACAAAAATATACATAAAGCAGATTTTGTTTTACTTATTTGCTAGATACAACTTTATTATAAACTCATTTGATTGGACCTTCATCACAGTAGAGAGTAGATGTAAAAAGCAACAATAAACTACAGAAGAACTCAAAATTGATAACTGCATCTAAGTATTGCATTAATATTTAAGTTTATCTTTTAAAGTTCAATGATAATTCTTCTGCTGCCACTTATTTTAAAGACAATTTGATGTATGTAGATCCTTACTTTCCATACAAACAATTATTGTTAATTCATGGATGACTTTTGCTGGATTACACAATTGATTTTGATTATTCCCAAATTTATTCCCAAGTTATAATTGTTATTGTAAGGAAAAAAAAAAAAAAAAAAAATCACCGAAAACAATGACAATGTATATTTTAGGATTGTGAGTCCAGATCCGGCCCAGAATATTTTTAATTTTAATTTCATCACAGAGTCAACCTGATTCCAAAATGTTACGATATTTTCGGTTATGGCCTTTAGAAGTAAAGTTGAAAAAGTGTGATATACTAACATTCGCATTTATTACATAGAAGAAACTTAAGAGCCAAGTACTTTGTTCTATCAACATAAGGACAGATCTCAAAAAAATAAAAACAAAAAAGTTAAAACTTTATCAACAGCTTAGTCATGAAGACTTTATTATTGAAAGGATGTAAATTTAATTTAAAGGCTTCAGAAATACTAACTGCTAATATCAACTGATGTCTGAAATGAATAATCTATTATGAGATCATATTGATTAATAACTTTATTAATGGAAAATGAAACATGAAGAACATGAATTTTTTTTTTTTTTTTTTTAATCATTTCACCCCAAGGAAAAACAATAATGCCACTAAAATGTAGGAGGGGGGTTACAGGGAGTAAAAGTGAAAGTGAATGAGAAGACTGAAAATTGGAGGGAGGATTGGTTTGGTTTGGTTTGTTTTATGGCATATCAACCTCAATGGGTCATTTAATGCTGACAACTTTTTTTTTCCTGGTAATATTTTTGTTTTGTCAAAAATCTATTTCTGTTAATATTTTTTACTCAAAAACATATAGCTGGTAATAGTATTTTTTCAAAAACGTATTATCAGAGGCCTTGCTGTTGGACATAGTTTATCGTCATACCCAGGACGCAGATGTAGTCTGGGTGTTAACTATTTACCCATAGCTGCAACCCTACCAGGGTGCTACCACCCTGGTTCAGGGTGGACCTGGGAACACCAGCAGTTAAGAGGTGGTTCCACACTCCTCACAACCTCCTGATCAGAGGCCTTGCTGTTGAACGTAGTTTATCGTCTTACTCAGGATGCAGATGTAGTATAACATCATACCTAGGACAGTGGGGAGGATTGAGGAAAGGACAAAAAAAAAAAAAAAAAAAACCGGGTTCAAGATGGAAGATGGAGATTAACATTGAATATATAGTAAAATATTGAAATCATAGAAACAGCTTATTCACAACATGTTTAGTGTTTGAAGAAAATAATACCAACTTGAATTTATTCCTGAACTGAAGGTAAAAAAAAAATTCTGAATAGTCTTAGTAGCTATTCAAGCTACTAACCATGATCTTTCTATTTCCACATTCTTTAAACTTTCAAGTGTGTAATCTATATGAAAAAAGCAGGTCTCTTTCTTTCTCAGGTAGTCTACCAATCTTATTTCTATTATTGAAATCCTTCCTTCATAGAGATTGTATATCCAATGAAGGCTAAGGAATGGATTGGTCAAAATGTTGTAGTAAAGTGAAAAGTAACAAAATAAATGAGAACAACAACAGACATTCTTGGAATGATAAGGATCCATCTGAAAATTCCAGAATGTCACTCTTTGATCCTAGTTATTTCATATTTATATTCTATTTTAAAAAAGCTAAAAATTTCATCAATAAAAACAAAAAATTACTGTCTTGCTACAAATTAACAATGAAACATTTATCCATTTTATAATTTCAATGCATTTTTTATAAATGATTTATAATGAATTTTTATCATAAACAAAGACATGTGAATGCTATAAAATATGAAAAAATTCCTTTATATAATGACATCATTTGGAGCAAAAGTTATAATATCCAAAACCTTATTATACTCACAGAAGAATACAAAGGAAAGAATTTAGATTAAAAACAATAAATGCCATTAAAGATTGGTAACAAAGTTATGCCAAGTAAAGGCCTAACTAGACAGCTTCCATCTCTGACTGGAGGTAAATATATCAGTCTGAACTTATTGGTAAATTACAATTACACAGGAAGTTTTTTGTAAGAGACTTATTAGCAATACTCAATATTTAGCTAATTAACAACTTTACCTAATACTAGAAATCTTATTTATTATTGATCAGAAAGCAGAGAAAATGTCCCTCTTGTATAAATCAATAAGAAAGGGATTCTAACTTCAACGAAAAATATTCATCAATGAAGCACAACAATAATATAAGAACAAAAATAATAATTAGACAAAATGAAATTCAAAAGTCTTATTCCACAATTTTTTATAATATTTACAAACTCAACTTTCACTCTCGCGCACACACACACGTCCTGGGTATGATGATAAACTACATCCAACAGCAAGGCCTCCGATCAGGAGATTTTAAGGGGCATGGAACCACTTCTCAATTGCTGGTGTTCCCAGGCCCACCCTGACCCGGGATAGTAGCAGTTATTAGGGGCCCAGCTATGGGCAAATAGTTAACCCCACAAACAGGGGTCAAAACGTATGAAAATAGGTTTTAATATCAGCAAAACATTTTTGAAAAACAATTATTACTAGAAATAGTTTTTTTAAAAAAAAAAAAAAAAAAAATATATACCAACAATAACAATTTTGTCGGCATTAAATAACCTATTGAGGTTGATATGCTGTAAAACAAAACAGACCAGACTCTCACTCTCACTCACTCACTTTACTTTCAGGAATATGAAGAAAATACATGTTACCAGGCTGAAATTTTAAAAACTTCAAAACTTATTTTGCTCATTCTAAGGAAACTCAAACTATTCTTGACAATATTTGACAATTCCATGCTCTCATTTCAGACTAAAATTATAGATTTTGGAAAATTAAAGAAATTTGTAAAGAAATTTTTACAAGCTTTTAATTTCTTGCATAGTTCAAGTCATAATTTAGAACTAACATACTTGCCTCCAGTCAGAGACGAGTTGTAGGATTGCTGAGTGTTAACTTGGCATAGCCTTGCATAAGAGACTCACTCACTTCTGCTGTTTATAGCAGTGCTTGGAAGGAAAGTGTGTAGAGTGTGGTCAGCTCACCATAGAGGTTCCATCAATAACCATTTGCAGCAATTTTTGGTCAAACAATATTCTCTAGGCCCAACAACCACTATATTTCTCAGATTTTGCCCTTTGCAAGTTTTTCCTCTTCAAACATCAAATTCCACTTGAAAGGAATAAGATTTCAAAATGTTGAAACAATCCAAGAGAATGTGACAAAGCAGTTCCAGGAATGCGTCCATCAATGGAAACAACACTGAATAAAGTGTGTGGCTTTAGAAGGGGGACTACTTTGAAGGAGATTAAACGCCAAATTGATATACATGCTGCAGTTTTATAGCACCAGTACCGATACTTTGTGATCAGCTCTCGTACATTTAAACTTGAAATCCAAGGAATTTTTTATTAGACATTAAAATATTTTATTTGAGTATTAACATTAAAATTACCAAAATAAGTATCATCTATTGTTTTCATCAGAAATTTCAGAAATTTATTGCTTGTCAAAAAACTATGTGGTAAGTTTTCAGAAGTGATCATGACCTTAGATAATTAAATAACCAAATACAAAGGTGTTAAAAAAAGAAAGAATGGATTCAAAAATATATTTTTATTCACACTTTATCCTTGATTACTTATAGTCTTTGCTCCAAAGAAAAACGACAGTTTTACACATTATATACAACAATAGAAACAAATGTTTCTAAATTAGTGAAATAATTCAGATAGTTTGTATAAATGTCCTGTGCCATGTCTGTTGTCTAAGCAGCAATTATAAATATAAATACATACTCATTTAGACACGGTTGCAAATTGTAGAGCACCAAGTAATGTGGTGGCTTCTTTATACAAAGGAATTTATGATAAATTCAGATACATTCAGTTTAAACAAGTTAACAAGCTAATTAGCAATCCCTTGTCTCTGAATTTGTCATTAATTTGCCAATTTTGAAGACAAGGGTTTCTGCAGGAATACATGAGAAGCATTGATCTTGCTCTCTTTCTTGTTGACTAAGGTTATGGTTAAGATAACTAGAGATGGGGTAAAGTAAAAGAACATTTTGATTGAGGATTTCCACCCACATTAGGGCCCCTAAATATCACAGGGAGCTGGCATTAAAAAAGAAGTTATTCTATTCCACTGTTCCATTTCTTTGCCTTTTTCAAATCCTAGAGCAAATTACCATCATTAAATAAAGAATTCCTCAAAGTTATCTTATTATATATAGAAGTGGACATTGAGGTCAACACCCAGCAACGACAGTCTGTTTCATGCTTAAATGTAATCTTTAGGCTACGAAGATTGTGTTTAAGCTTTTATATTTACAGATGCTCTATGCCAGGTATTGAGCACTTTAACCTATAAATATAGCACCCCCTTAAAACTATATTTTTTATTGTGTGTGTGTGTGTGTGTGTGTGTGTGTGTGTGTACGTTTTGTTAAAAGAAGTAAAAATCTTTCTTGATTGCTCAATGTTAAAATCTGATTCTGGAAAGTTCTCAGCTTGACCCCCTTCCGAAAATTCAACAAAGTGACTAATCATCAGATTTTCTTTATAATATATAATGTCTGTAAAAATTTATTTTAAATATAATTTTATTTTATGAATTTTACTGCTTTTTTCTTGCCATTGTAAAATAAAAAGATTAAAATGTATACAACTTAAAACAAGTGCATAAAATACTTTTTTGTTTGTTTGTTAAATGGCATATCAACACCTTATGGGTCATTTAATGCCGATGTTTAATTTTCTTGAGAGCATTAGTAATTTTTTTTTTTTTTTTTTTTTTATTTACAAAAATGTATTGCTGGTAATTTTTTTTTTTTACTATGACAATGTATTGCTAGCACCTTCACTATAAAATGTATTTCTACACTTTTATAGTGTTCTGACCCCAATTTTGGAGGTTCACTATTTGGACATAGCCAAGACCCTAACAAGTCATAAAATACAAAAAATCATCTGCCACAAAATATCTTAATCATTTTATGCAACACTAGTTATAATAATCCAAATATAACCCTTTCAATTACATGGAATAATTCCTCTACCAAAAGTAAGGTGGTTGGTAAAACAATCATAATATCGTAAACCATGTTCAATAAAAGTAAAAAAAAAAATTAAATTTTTTAATTTCATTATATTTTTATAACAAATATTTAAGCATTTAAATTTTTCAGTGAACCTATATACACAATATGAAGCAAGGTAAAAAATAAATAATAGCTCAATTAAATTCCCTTTAGTCTGAGTATGGCTAAATCTGTTTTACACTATCATTTTAAGCTGCACAGTTCATGACCAAGGCTTCACAGATGTTTGGTTAGAAAAAAATCTCATCTATGCTTTTCACAGGCTAAATGTATTTGTATAAAGCAAGAAAGCACATTTAACTTTCTTTCTCTCCCTATTATCAGGTACAAAGTGATCCTTATCAGATCATAAACCTTTAATTATGACCTACTCCTTCTTAACCTAACAAGTCATCTGGTGGGTGCTGGCAGACTTGACAACTAACAAATATCATGGAGGAATAGATCAAAAGTAGAAAAGAAGAAGAAACACACACACACACAGGTTACAAGAGATCATGAATAGATTTTAAATAGGTTAGCTAAGTAAATATAAAAATATGAAACTAGACAATAAAAAAAATATTTCTATGTCTGCTAATTTAAAAGGCCAAAAGCTTTAATAGGATTTTATGACATTTTTATGTGTAACATTAGTAGAACATCGGGCACTGATAAATAATGTGCAATTATGTTTTAATTGAAAGCTAAGAGAACTTAAATATGCATGCAGAAATGATTTGAATGACATGATGGAAAATGGTCCCAAAACTTCAGAGAAACCACAGTAATCTTCTAAATATTAATTTGAAAAATTTCAAATCATTTATAAGCAACTGACAAGAAAACAGTTTTAATTCAATCACAAACACAAAATTAAACTTAGAAATACCTGGTTTAATCATCTTCAACAATTAAGTTTATTTTATTTTTTATAATTTGAGATGAGAAATGTGTTCTTACAAAGTAATAAGATCAATCAGATTAATAAATAAAATTCATCACTTTCTATAGAAATTGCTTAGTCAAGACACAAAACTAAACAGATATGACTATTTCAAGAGTCAGAGGAAAAAATCTGTGTTTAAAGGCACTATTCAACTTTGCTTGGTAGTTGATGCACTTTGTGACTGAGAGGTCTAACACACGTCAGATCTAATGGTTTTCCTTAGGGGGGACACAGATTCAAATCTTGCTAGAGAGCACATATTTTTTCTTTAATAAGATTTCTGGAATATTCAGACTGGTAAACGAAATTAAAAAACATATACTGTTTAATAAATAACTGGAGTGTCTACTCAAATACAGCTATCCACTAAAAATAACATTTAAATGTCAGATTAATAAATAATAAAAAAAAAAAATCCATCACTTTCTCTCTCTCTTATATATATATATATATATATATATATATATATATATATATATATATATATATATATATATATATATAATGGCCACTCGTAGAAGACCTTAGTTACAGTTTCTGGGAAAAGAGCGTGTTATCTAGTGTAATCAACAATTTGAACAAGGCCAGCACACTCAAACCCTCGGTCACGATGACTTGTGACTGTGCCAGCACAGCTATCAATGCCCGCAAGGGTTCTGTCTACCCAATTTCACTCACAAAGCTTGGGTCAAGCCGTAGTATGGTTTTCAGGCACTTTCCAAAGGTGCTGCACGCTGGGATTGTCCCCCTTTCCAGACTGATCTGATAACATCAGGAAGTCTACTTCCTGACAAACCAACTATGGGGAGACTCGAACCCAGGGCACATGGTCAGAAAGTGAACGTTCTAACCACTTGGCCATGCGTATATATATATATATATATATATATATATATATATATATATATACACACACACCAAGATGAAATAATTCAAACAAGCAGAGCTCAACTTGTGCAGATGGAGTTTTGCTGCATAATAATGCTGAATTTCAGGTTACAAAAATAATGTTACTAAAATAGAATGAGTTAAAAGATGGATATTTTATTGTACCCAATCTGTTCCTTATGGACTACCATTTTTCAAGCAGCTAGATTATTTCTTTATAATCAGAATCAAATTGAAGAACTTTTCGATCCCATTATTTCTTAGAACAAAGAATTCTTCAAGAAGAGAACAGACAATTTTCATCCAAGGTTGAATCATTGCATAGAGGTAAGAAAGGATTATTTTGATTTAAGTTTTCTTTTCAATAGGTTTACTGAGAAAAAAAAATTGTTATTTTAGCAAACAAAGAAAAAAATCCACAAAGCTGTTAATGATCAAAAGCATCCTTTCCATGATAAAAAAGGAGTTGCATTTTTAATTGTCATACAATTGATAATACTAGATTCAAAATAACCCAATCTTTGAATGCAACAAGTTTACAATGAGGTGTGACCATTTAGTTTCAATAAGATCAATCATATTAACATAACAGAAGCAAATATTCTGAGGCAAATTTATACTGGATATTTCTTTTAATGCTATGTTCCTTCATGATGTAAACAATCCAGACTCCACAGGTTTATCTTAATTATCTGTGAACTGCTATGCATTCTTGACAAAGATAGGTTTCTACATTGCCTTATCTACAATTTGAAGTTCAGAATTTTCTCTTGGAAAGCCCATTCTACCCTGCTATTTAACCCATAGCTGGAGCAGAAGAGATGAATTTACACCTTTCCCAATAGTATTTGTGCAAGAGTGATATTAATAGAGACCAAATGCTTAAATTACTATGGGAAGTAGAAAACAAAGCAAGGAAGATTTTTTGCTAATAAAACAAGACTTGAACTTTTACAAATATTAGAAGAACAACAAATCTATAAATTTCAAAGTCATTTATCAAAGTGAATTAGAATTTTAATTGCTTCTTTACAATATCCCAAACCAAATAATGCTGTCAAAAAAAAAAAAAAAAAAAAATGCCTAATTCATAAATATATGTAATTTATCTAAAATCAATATTAATATCTGAAAACATGCTGATAGGTTTTTAATGTAGCAAGTCCCAAGAACCAACAGGACTCTGATGGGTCCCTGGGAAATTCAATGGGTTTCAACTAAATTTTATTAATGTGTTGAACTAATAGGTATTAAACTGCAGAGCTTAAGACTACATTTTTTTTCAATTGAATCAATAAATTTAAAACAAAAACAGTATTTATACTTAATCACAGTTCAATTAAAAACATTTGAGAATTATGGCAGAATGAAAGTTTTTTTAAAATTAAATACAAAACAGTTCAATTATGAAACTATTTTTTAAAAATGATAAAGTTTTTTTTAATTAAATTAAGAGATTCAAAACAAAAAACATTATCTACATTTAACCATAGTTCAATTAAGAAACTATATTTTTTTTTTTAGAATTATCAAAGTTTTTTTTTTTTTTTTTTTAAATTGAGAGAACAAAATTTTTTTTTTTTTTTTTTAAACTAAATAAATTGGATGTGTTGACTAATTCTTTGGTTATAACTGAAGTTTTGGTGAACATCAGAGAGGAACGGGGAATGGGAGAAATGGAGAATAGATTTTTATTGCCTAGGAGAGACAAACATCAAAACCCAGCTTATTCTGAAAAGTAATATTTTTTTGTTTTTAGACAAAATTTATATTTTTCAATGACATTTTCTTACTATATTGACTAAATATGTTTTTACATGCATCCATGCAGTTCTACAAGAATTTTGGTTTTACCGTCAGTCTAGACTACATGTTCAAAGCAAGGGTTAGCAAACTTTGAAAAAAATAAAAATAAGTAAATAAAATAAAAATTTTAAATTTAAAAATTGAACCAAGAAATATTCTGGTAAAGCAACATTGATTCTATTCCATCAACAAAAAAAGTGAAAGGAAAGAGTAAGTGAAAGGAAGAAGGAAAGAGTAAGTGAAAGGAAGAAGGAAAGAGTAAGTGAAAGGAAGAAGGAAAGAGTAAGTGAAAGGAAGAAGGAAAGAGTAAGTGAAAGGAAGAAGGAAAGAGTAAGTGAAAGGAAGAAGGAAAGAAAAAAAGTGAAAGGAAGAAGGAAAGGAAAAGAAGAAGGAAAGAGTAAGTGAAAGGAAGAAGGAAAGAGTAAGTGAAAGGAAGAAGGAAAGAGTAAGTGAAAGGAAGAAGGAAAGAGTAAGTGAAAGGAAGAAGGAAAGAGTAAGTGAAAGGAAGAAGGAAAGAGTAAGTGAAAGGAAGAGGGAAAGAGTAAGTGAAAGGAAGAGGGAAAGAGTAAGTGAAAGGAAGAAGGAAAGAGTAAGTGAAAGGAAGAAGGAAAAGAGAAAAGAAGAAGGAAAGAGTAAGAAAAAGGAAGAAGGAAAGAGTAAGTGAAAGGAAGAAGGAAAGAGGTGAAAGGAAGAAGGAAAGAGGGAAAGGAAGAAGGAAAGAGTAAGTGAAAGGAAGAGGGAAAGAGTAAGTGAAAGGAAGAAGGAAAGAGTAAGTGAAAGGAAGAAGGAAAGAGTAAGTGAAAGGAAGAAGGAAAGAGTAAGTGAAAGAAAGAACTAGTCAAAAGTATTTGAAAGAACATCAAATGGTTAATGCGGTGTTTATTATTATTTAAAATTACAAAAAATATTGGCCTGCCCTCAGTCTGTACCAACTCGTACATGAAAATTTCTTTAGTGTGAAGACATTTTTTGAGCCCTGTTTAATGTTATTTGAACAGTGAGCCGAGTGTTAAATATAATTGTCTCTGCTTGTTAAAACATTTTGAACTCAGTTTTTAAAAGTATGCTAATGACAAAAATACAAAATGTTAAAAAAAAAAAAAAAAATTATTAAATAACTATGTACTAATTACCACCATTATCAAGTTTATTTGACAAATGATTTGTGTTTGTTTACAGAAAGAATATACTAGTTACATTTTAAATTAATGTCTTTTTTTACAAACATCAAAGACCTTTTAACTCATGACTTATGTGTTGGTTTTATGAAATATATCACTTTTCTTGGGAAACTTTAGTTGTGTCCCTGGGACACACAGATGGGAAAGTTACTGTGTCCCTTAAGATTTTTATGTGTCAGGAATGCAGGACTTGCACCTATTAACATCTCTGAAGGTGATACATATCCCTAGATATGGAGGGTTTATTTAAAATTACAAAACATATTGACCGCCCTACAATCTCTACCAACCCATACAGGAAAATTTCTTTTGTGTGAATACATTTTTTGAGCCCTGTTAAATGTTATTTGAACAGTGAACTGAATGTTAAATACAAATCCATCCACTTGTTAGTTAAAAGGTTTTGCACTCAGTTTTAAAAAGTACATGAACAAAAAATAAAATAATTATATTCATTTGACAAATGATTTGTGTTCGGTTACATAATGAATATATTTGTTACATTTTAAATTAAACTGATGTTATTACCTTGCCATCGACCAACAACGAATTCCTTTTACAATATCATAACATATATAGGTGTATTATTATTATTATTATCATGTATAGGTATATTATTATTAGCCAATAGAAGAACAGTTTGTGTGTCTACCTTAGGGCTGAAATAGTTGTATATTTATCAAAAGTAACAAGATGTTGTGTTTGAGCTTCACTAAAATCCAAGAATTCAAATGCAGATTTTCAAAATACAAAAAGGTTCACTCCTTCTCTCCCCCCCCAACAGTGGGAAGAGTGATACAACACAATATTCTTATTCCTCTATTATTTAGCCTTGTGCCATACTAAATTAAGATCAGTAAATATCAATAGAAGAATAGCATTGTTGTCAAAAATCTGATTATAGAAAGATGAAAAACAAAAGCAAGCTGTTATATATCTTCACCCACAACCAAACTTCCCACCCTCCTACCTATTTAAAAATGTTGTTAATTTGTCCTTGTCTAAATTCTGTCACAAATAATCAGGTCAATACATGTTAAGCAAGTGAAAAGTAAATCATTTGAATAAAGAGGAAATTTTCAACTGGTGAAACATTTTAGAAACTGAATTATTTTATGATCATTTTTCTTTTTATATATAAAAGTAAAACATTGAATTAACAGTCCTGGAAGAAACAAACTCCAGATTTAACTTTTAAAACTTTATTTAATGATTTATAGTAACTTAAAAATAAAATACACACACACATATATATATATATATATATATATAGAAATGGACAAAGTCCGACAATTTATTTATTAAAGACATTTTTATGTTTAACGTTCTTAAAAAAGAACATTAAACATAAAATGTCTTTAATAAATAAATAATATAAATATATATATATATATATATATATATATATATATATATATATATATATATACTGTACTTGCATTTACTTACAATAATTTTGTACTGTACTGGGTGTTTTTAGGCCATGAAAAAAAATGCTTCAAATTAACAGACAAATGGCTTTAATGAATGATCGCACCCCTATTAGTCCGTTAAATTGAGGTTCCACTGTATATACACATACATACAAATATGAGAAGTGTAGCCATGAATAAAATTTGAATTCACAGAAAGTTAAAAAGGTCATTTGCACTTATATGCACACAAACAGGTTTTTCTTCTATACACCTCACCTTTTTCTTTCTACATGTTAACTGATATGCTAAATGTAGAGGAGAAAAAAAAAATCTTTGTAAACTTGGAAGCATATCTAAAAAAGTTTTCTTTTTATTAGCACATTGATTATCTTAAGTGGGTCACACTTAGATTATAAGTCATCATGCTTATCGCCACATCACACTGAAACACTGGTTCTCACCAAATCAACAAAGTTAAGTAACGTTAAGCATGGTCAGTACCTAAATGGGTAACCACTTAGGAATACTAGATGCTGTAAGCTTAAATGTGTGGGTTGTGTAATGGATAATGGCTCAGAATGAGAAATTGGAGAGTCATATTCAATTTCCAGTTGGGTTAGTTACATTCACTTACATACAAATACCCTTGAGAGATAAGAATCCATCTCTTCCTCTACCAGCTATAAGTTAAATAATAGAACTTGTATCTGAAAATCATTATCTTGAAAAAAATTATTAATGCAAAATTCACTTGATTAAAAAAAAGAAAAAAAAAGAAAAAAAGATTCTTATTAAAAATATTTTGGCTTTAAATAACCAACAAAAGGTTGATAACCCATAAAAAAAAAAAAAAAATCAATTAATGTAAGTAATCAAGGATGGGCATGAAAGGATGTTACCTCAATGAAATATTTAATCTCAAGATGTTACTATTCACTTGTGCTTCCAGTTTTTATTATGGTGTCTTACCTGAATTTCTTCTGTGGGGATATACTCCTCTCGGAATTTCTGGCCTTGAAGTCTGTAGAACAAACATGTTTTGCCAACATTTCGGTCACCACGAATAACAATTTTCACTGAAAGAAGAAAGAAACAAAAAAATATTTTTTTTAAAGTTTTTTTTTTATTTTTATTTTATTTTAGATCAAATGTCACTATGAAAAAAACTTTTCTTCTTTGCCTATATCACTAATATATAACATTATTAACTTTTACATTAGCTAGAGTTGGTTGAATGATGAACTTGTGATTATCTTTTAAGAATTTATAAAATATGAAGCTGAATTAAAAAAACAAAACAAACATTAAAATTAACAAACTACTGTTTCCTTGTGTTGAAGAGTGAAAAATTTCTGACAAAGAATAAAGTGACAAACATGAAAGAATCAGCACTTTATCATTCAATTCCTTGTTTCAAGATAAATCATAAATCTTAAATTTAAGGATAAGAAAAAAAAAAAACAAGACATGGAACTAAAGTAGAAAATGGAAAATCATGGATTTTTGCTACTAAAAAATATTCTAACGGTAAAACGTAAAATTCCTGAGATGGAACTCAACAATCATTATTTTGCATAAATTTGCAATAAAGTCAGTCACTTATGCACAAATGCTACAACCTATATTGCTGCAACATATCATTGTATAAATAACATATAAATTGCACAGTACTGGGATCAGCAGTGGAAAATAATCTAATTCATAATATTAATCTGGCCAAACCAGGCACCACAGGGCAAATACCCACATGCAATATTAGCATATGAGTAGTATGGCACATGCAGTCAAGGGTAGTAAAAATAAAAGTTGTTTGTTTAGTAATTAAATTAGATTTTTAAATGTTGGTTTGATTATCTTTCACAAAAAGTTAGTAAACTTGGTGGGTGCACACTTTTGGCAAAATACAGAGCTGAAGAGCCAGCTTTCTGTGATGATTTTTATCATGATGGCAATAAATATTTTTGCAGATTTTGTCAACACATCATAGATGGGACTCTGAGGAACATGCTTGTGGATCATCAGAAATCACTCAAGCACAAAAAATAAAATAAAAATGCCTATATAAGTAGGCTATATAATCATATATTTTACTGTTTATACATAAGTCTCAGTTTTTCATGAGTTTTTATGATTTTGAAACAAAAATGGAAAATTGAAATTTACTGTCACAGAACAACACAGAATTTGATGTTTTAGAACACAGGCAATTTGCCACTTTAGAAGGTTTGCCTCAGGATTTCTAAGAAAAATAAATTCATGCCACTAATTTGTTTATCCTTTATCCCTCTGTATGTGACTTCCTTTGCTGTTCAAAATGTTTATCCTGCCACCGAAGGTGACTGATCCATAAACAATAGGGTGTTTGAATTTCATAGATGTGTTGTCATATCCTGCTATAGCAACAGAAAAAACTGAGTGAAAATAAGGATACTGCAATTGAGAAGCCTTGAAAAGGAATGCAGTAGAAAGGGAAGTAATATTAATAAGGCAGAGTGCTAAAGGTTAAAATAAATATACATTTATTTTTCACAAATCTTACTATTTCATCTTCTGAGATACTTATCTTGAAGTAGTATTCAAATTATTCAACATGGTAAAGTGATCATAATAGTGTGTGTGTGTGTGTGTGTGTGTGTATATAACAAAATTAATACAATTGAAAACAAATTGAATCAGTTTAAAATTATAACAACACTTGTTTAAAATTAATCTCAAAATTTTTTTAAATTTTAAATACTTTAAGGTAACAATGAAATTTAATAATTGAAATCGTTAACATTATAGCTATTTATACTTCTTGTCATTGTGCAATGCCTTCTTGTCATTGTGCAATGCATGATGAAATTGGTAAGCAGTCCCCCAGGTGCACCAACACAAAAATAAAAAAAAAAATAAAGAAAAAATACCACAAACACACAATCGATTGAAGGAAAGTAATGACATTTAAAATTGTCAATGTGTAACAGATCTTACAAGTGGTACCCAGGATGTATGCTGTATTTCATACTGTTTAGCTACAACAGTAAGAATTTGAAATGTCCTCCAAAAAAGGCAGCAAGCAGCCAATTATTTTCTGCGCAACATCATTAACTCTCTGGCAGACTTTCTTGTCCACTGCCATGCAGCTGGCATACCAAACAGCAATGCCATACACCTTAATGATTTTAATGGACAAATTTCAAAATAAAAATTAGAAATTTAAATTTTAAACTTATTAAGATAATTATATGATGCTGTTGGATGCCAAAATTATGAGGTCTAAAGTTGTAATTCCAAGGGTCAAAAATCAATCTCACAAGAACAATGTCAGAAAATACAAGGTGTGCAAAAAAAAAAAAAAAAAAAAAAAAAAAATTCATATTACAACTTTCAATAAACAATTACCTCTTCATCCATGAAGAATGACAGAGTGAAGTTGCCCTGTGGTTCAAAATAACTTTTTTCATTGGAGTAAGAAAGGTTGTGATTGGTCAAGACTGGTAGGAAAACGCAAACAATTACCATATTTCAAAGCCTAGTAAAATCAACCCAACCTCTATTCTGATTTTCTTTTTTAACTTATAGCGCAGAGCTCCTGAAAAGCCAAGAATCCATCTTCTGTTGTCTAAAGTAGTGTTCTTTTATTGGGGGTAAGGAATGTTATGATTGGTCAAGACTGGTAGGAAAACGCAAAGGATTATCATATTTTGAGGCCTACTAAAGTTTCCCTGATCTTGATTCTGATTGTCTTTTTTGACAGATAACACAAAGAATACAGATTCTTTTTTGAGGTACTTGGTTCTCTTCTTCATTGTCACACTAATTATTAAATTGGTTTCAACTGTATTAATTTTGTAGACTTCCCAATAAGATTATAAAGTGTTATCAAGACAAAATCAGTGAAGATACCAAAGTTGTATCTTTCTCTTGTGAGAAGACACATGCTAGCTAGTTATCAGTTATTCTCTTGTAAAATCTTTGACTATTTTATTTTCTAATTATATAAAGATTTTTATCTTCGTATTCATAAAAATGTTTGGCCAGATTTTGGGACGTGAATCAAACCAAGAATTTTTCAGCATCTTCTGGAGAATCAAGAAATACTGTCAAGGTACTAATAGGTACTACATCAACACCTCTCAGGTAAACCTAGTAGATGTTGATCTTGTTAGCAGGATGAGGATGAGGGATTATCCATTATGGTTACACTGTACCAGTACACAAAAATCAGTTATAGAACATCTTAACAGCAATTATTTTATGAGAATGTGTACAGTGAGAGATTAAATACCAGTGGTAGCAGCCACAACCAGTGTAAGGATGGTGGTTACAAATAAAGACAGGGAAGAAAGCATTTTTTTCATGGTCGTCAGATTCATGCAGATGTGTAGTCAACCAAAAGGCAGAAAGTAGAGAAAGTCAGAGCTAGAGAACACCGTGGCAGACAGAGACAGACGATAAGACAGAAATTTGTTATGTTTCCACTAAAACCAAAGTTGATAAAAAGCCAGGAGAGTTTAAGCTTTACTGTTCTGCCACCAAACTACAACTACTGCAAACCTTTTCCCCTGTTCCATTTCATGACAGTGCATATGTACACCAAAAATATATCAAATGCACCTACTCATTGACAAAATATTTTAAAAACATGGCATGGAGTACAGAGATCAGCTGGCAGACATATTAAAAAAATAAATAACAGAATAAATATACATTTTTTTCTTCACTAGTAATACAATCAGAGCATAACACAATCAGGTACTGATTGAATACTGTTACATAATTTAAACAATGATTATATATATATATATATATATATATATATATATATATATATATATATATATATAAATATGTGTGTGTGTGTGTGTGTATTTAGGCAGCAACCCCTCATTTACACGTTTCATAAAAGACAACAGATAAGGTACTGTGATTAAGCTTTTTATTTAATTTTTCTTGTGTTCAAACAAGTGTTTCCTTTTCTAGACACAGAGTGTGTAGAAACTGTCCAAATGTTTTGTAATTCCAAGTGGTTTCAGCTATACTCTTAGCCATTATCAAGGATGATTTTATTTTTACATTTTAACTAGATGTATGAGTTGTATGTATGTATCTAGAGTTATAGGAATGTTCTATTTTCCAAACACAGCACATTGTGGCTGTATTTGTAGTTAATATTATTGAGTGTTGGCTTTTTCTTTTTTATTATTAAGGCTTCCATTATTTTTTATAACATGTGGTTATTATGCTTATATTTTCTATGTTTCAGATGGAATTTGGTAAGCTTATGTGTGTTTAAATGGGTTCTGATGGAGCTGTGGTCGGATAAGTGTAACATAAGTCATCTGAATAGGCATGGAGTAGTGTGATTGTTGTAATTATTTAGAAGTTTGGTTTGATCAGGAACAGTTCCTTAAGGGGCATTTGAACTTGTAAATAATGTTCATTCTTTGTGGTTTCAATTTTGCCAGTGTGTTATGTTTTAGGATAAGGCTAGCTGTTTTAAATTTTTTCTAGTAGTTAATTTAATTTTGTTTCAGTCAACAGGAGTAGTGTATTTATTTATGATATTTCTAAGTGAAGATCCATCTTCTTTATAGTTGACATGCATTTGGCTTTTGTAGAAAATATTTATATTATTTTTGTCTGTGTATTTAGTATCATTATTATTTACTTTGGAAAGAAATAGTCTAATAGTTCTTTAAGGAAAAAGTAGACAAGAGGATGAATTCTCACATGCTCTCTTTAGGAAGGTTTTTTTAAAAAAAAAAAAAAAAAAAAAATCATTGCTATTTTGTATCTGAGTGAGCATTCACTCTTAAAATTAAGGTGGCAAGAGTTTCTGCTAGTGGTTTTTTTATACAATGAGGTAGTAAAAAGTGTTGTTACTGTATTCTACAAGAATGGAAGTTTATTTTTTTGACTAAGTTCATAGTAAAGTGTAAAGTTAAGGACAGAGTTATTTTTCAAATGTGATTTTGAGAGTATTTATTTCTTTTGTGTTTTTTGCTAAAATAAAAATATCATCTATGTAGCGGACATATATTTTAGGTTTACAGACCCATTTAAATATCATGTTTTCTACATGCGACAAATGGATTTCCTATATTAACACCATTAGTTTGGGTGTAGATGTTGCCATTATGAAAGGAACTTTAGTTGTGCATGCATGTGTTAATTTTTTGAGGATATTTGGTTTAATGGATGAAGGTGAAATGGAATTATTTGTGTACATGGAGTTAAAGATAATGTCAATGGTTTGATCAACAGGGATGTTTGTGAATAAATTTTCAACGTCAAGTGATGCTAAGATACTTTGCGTTGGTTGTGTACTTTTTAGAATTTGGAGGAATTCATGGGTGGATGTGATGCTGTAATTGGTGGGTAGGTATGGGGTAATGATGTCATTAAGGAATTTTGATAGCTCATAGATATGGGGTTGGGATCTGGGAAATGATTGATCATAGCAGGTATCCAGGTTTGTGTATAAATACACAAACCCGGAATGATTGGTTGTAGTGTGTATCTGGGGTTGTTTACAAGATGATGTATGACACTTGCAGAGTCCTATAGGAAAAAAAAAAAAAAGTTCATCGAATAGAGAAATATGCTGGATTGCAGTCAACAGATGTCACCCTGATGTTTGATATCCATTCCCAGTCTGTACCCAGCTGTCTAATTTTCTGTAAGTGATCTGGGATTGCAAAGGAAATATTTGTCACAGATTACTTCCACAACGCAGAGAATAAATCACTAAGTTCAGACTCGAACATTGGGGGGCAGAAAGAAATGCCGAAAACTCAATTCGCAGGTACTGTCTAATAAATCACAATGCACGCAACCAGTCGGAATAATAACTCACTCTCCAACAAATGCAGTAGCCAAAATATCAATTCAAGAACACCAACTGCTTATCTCAGTTGAGCATTTTTTCCATTCGTCGACAGTTGGAAGAGGACGCCAAATTTTTGCATATCAAAATACTTTTACAGCGTCTTCAGCATGTCATGCAGAATATGTACCCTTTTTTTTGGTAAGTAATTTTTGTTTTCGCCACATTTTCCATCGTAGGATACATGTGACACGCTGTCGCTTGGCTTGATGAGGTAAGTCAACGTTTTCTTCACTATATTTTTCTCTCTTCTAATGGACTGGTACCAGACCTATAGACTGACAAACTTTTTTCATTTCTTGATCCTCCAACTGAACAGCCATTCTTGATATGAAAGAGCAAGACATTTTTTTCATTATGGGGCTGACCACTATGTTGATAAATTTCCCTTATTTAACTTGATCATGAGCAAGAGTCTTATAACCCATTAGGATCATAGGTTTGGTTTGGTTTATTTTGTTTTATGGCATATCAACCTCAATTAGGATCATAGGGGCACCAAATGTACTGTAACCACAGTAGCAGTGGTGTTTCCTGGGCAAGAGAAACTGATGAACCACCACCCTCTCCAAGATGGTTTGAATTCTGTTTTCCTACTCCTAGACCTCTTGCCAAGCAAGGCTATGGGTCCCAAACTATCCTGTTAGCTTTGGAGGGAGGAGAGAGAGAGAGAGAGAGAAAAAGGATGGAGTCATACTTTACCCAAGGATACTTGCATGTAAGTCAAATGTAACAAACTCTAATTTCTCATTCTGAGCCACTATTCATTACACATCTGCTAAAGCTCTGCTCTACACACACACACACACACACACACATTTAAAAGCTCTATTTCTTCATTCTTTGCAATGAACCATCTGTATGCTATCCAGCTTAGTCTATCTATTAAGTTCTACTCAAATTTCACCAACGAGACATTAACAGAAACATTATATTCCTTTACTGATGCACAAAGGGTATTAAGTCTCTCTTCTTAATAGTATTTCATTGCTCACCTTAGTCTTCAATCTCACCTTATGAATCAGATTTAAATCGATATATTGAGGGAATCAGTCCTCGGATGCAACACCTGCCTGCCATGGAAGTACCAGGTTAATTCCTTTAAGTGAGGCATCAAGTTTTACCATTTTAATATGCTGCATATTATTCATTAAATGAAGCCAGTATGTATCCTCAATCTCAGACTCCTATTGGCAAGGAGCTTGCATCAACCCAGACATTTATTCCTTTTACATTTACACAAGTTTTCTAAACACAGGATCATTTCATTAGACGGGGTTAATCTCAGGCTGGGGTGTTAAAGGGGGATTAACATTTACTTCTTTATTTCAGAACTTTGTTATGACTAAATTTTATAAAGCTTGTTGCCATGGAGAGGCACCCACATCTCATACATCAGAAATTTCTACAACATTGCTTCCAATATAATTTGTCAGTTTTACTCCAAACTTACAAACACAGTGGTCTGGGTCCTTCAAAATTTGAAAAATGCCTTTTGATACTTGCAGTAGGGTTAGTGTATTTTCATTAATTATATATATATATATATATATATATATATATATATATATATATATATATATATATGAAATATTATCTTTTGAAAGGACTTATTCTGCAATAACAGCATAGAATAGAACATATGGAGCTACACAGAGAAAATCCTTGTCTCCTAAGACAGCACCTCCCTTTTAAGATTATCTGCCTGAAATAGCCACAATGAGACATGAATATGCACTTAAATGTATGCTTTCCTGAAGTGAATGATGGGTACATTTTTATCTTGCAGTCTCCATACATTTAATTTTTTTGTGCAGATGTCCACATTGGCTGTAAAAGAATCAACTAAATCCATTCAACTCTCCAGCATCTATTATAGGATACGCTCTCACCTTGTTCTCTTGCATGGCAACCATCAAAGGAATCATACCCTTGAGAGATCCAAAATTCTCCTGAGTAGTTACCAGTCCTTGTCAATCCATATATGAATCTAGAGTTCATATTCTTACATAACTTGTGTGGACAGAGTGCTCCAGAACTTTATTCTTTACCTTCCTAGGCTCTCCCAGCTATTTTGGTTTCAAACCTAATTTCTTACTTAGTGCCAAAATTTACAGGTAAATCAGGTTCATTGATCTAATGTCTTAATGATATTAATTCTGAAGAAGTTAAATTCTATTTGTTTTCTGTCTATTACCAAAACTTCAACATTAACCAAATGCACATTGCATATTCCAAGATTGATAATTCTAACACCACAGCACCGTGTCCCCCCCCCATTAACTGTAAGCACATCCATACCCCTCTCTAGCTGACAAACTGGTTTGAACACAAAGAAACTGCCAAAATCATACAAAGTGTTTCATTAATCAGGACTTCAATTACAGCTAGCCCAATATTGTACGTTTTGCTTGAAGAGGTATTGATGAGGTACTGAACTGGTATTGATGTCTTTTCCCCACATTCCATTTCCGAAACAATCTTACAAAATGTGACTTAATCCTTGGCACTGATATAATTACAAATGTTTTTTTTGTTTTTTTTATACCAAGCTTCATGCAGTACAAGACTCAAGACCAACTCAAGATAAATGGCTATTCAAACTCATAATCACCGAGGTGTGTGCTATGAATGAAAGAGAAAGTGGTAGGAAATGTAGATTATAAGGATAAAAAGAATAGATAACAATTTACTCATGACTTAAAGAGGATAAATGCTCAGGAAAGTACCCATGTAGGAATATGATTTACAAATTAACAATTCTTGAGAAAAAAAAAAAAACTGATTGAAACTTTCTCCTTAGATTTGGGATGTGGAGGAAATGAGGGTGATTTGACCCTATGGAAATAGCAAGGCACACTTCAGCAGTAAAGATCTGGTGAAACTAAATAGAGATCATCTGGACATTTGCCATGGAATAGAGTATCAAGTGTTAATGAAGTTGGTTCAGTAAAAAATGAAAAAAAAAAAAATTCTTTTTGAACAAAACTCACAATCCTAGGTGGCATAAATTTCATTCCACTTCTTCAAAATACAAAAACTTGCAAAATCATGTCCAAATTTTCTTTATACATATCCTTTAAATCTTCAAGTTTAATTAAATCTTGCTATTAATTATACTTAAAATTATTAGAAATTTTTAGTGGAATTCAAATCTAGAAATTGAGAAGAACACTGATTTGTGACACTTGTAAAAAGGAAAAGAAAGGGTTAATTTAGAATATGACTTGGAACAGATGAAAAGGGTTTAAAAATATGAAACAACATAAACTGAAAGAAGGAAGCAGAGATGAGGAAAATTATTTTATTTTATGAAAAGATATTATCAAAGGGCCATCTGAAAAAGTTAAACCCATAAGGGTTGAGAAAAAAAACCAGTAAAAATACATTCAAAGTCAGTTGATAATTTTGCTAAATAAGGCAAAAATGTAGAAATTAATTTATAAAGTGCAAGTGACAAAAACAGATTTCATGATTACTGGCAAAAGAAGGGGTCAATTAGTTTAGAACCCTAGCAGCTCTGTGATCAAGAAGTACAATGTGGGCAGGGCAAGGTGTGGACCAAAGTGGACAGCAACCAATGACTTGACAGTATCGAACAGCATGGAATTGACCCTGCAATCAACTTGTCATCCTACAACTCTGAGGATAAGACATCTTCTGGTATAGACGTTGTATGTCAAGGGTCAGAATGTCTGGTCACTGCTGATCAGGCTGACCCAGAATCAACCACTGGGTTAAGATTTATACCTAGTCTTGATGGAAGATCTCTCATCTTCAACTGCAGTGTTGAAATTACATGTAGGTTCAACCATCTTATGATCAAAATGTTCATTTTTAATTGAAATTACTGACCACCAGTCTATACACTATCTTTAAACACTTTGGGTAAATTTAACTAATTCAGAACAGCTTGTGTAACAGTACAGATCAATAGTAAAGAGCAGCAAATGGCTTATACAAAGTTGCTCATATGAACAACTTTATTCTATTTACATGTTAAACTGTAATTATTTCAGTGATTAGATGACAGAGTATTATGGGTTCATTGGTTTAATATAATCAAAGAATGTTCTTCCCAAACTTATTTGAGTCCTCCAAGTGTTTGTCTTTGAATTTCAATTTGGGCACTTTACTTAATTGTCCTTAAAGAATGTTTTATTGCATAAAAAGTCGATAGACTTCATACTAATAGTACTATTATCATTCAGAAACTTTATGCGAAATACAATAATCATGATCCCTAATTTCTTACACTTACAACTGATTCAATAGAAACTGATAGATAAATTTACATTCTTAATTAGTCAACATTCTAGTGGCTTGATAACAACACTGAATCAAATACTCATCAGGTTTTCATTAAAACAACATAGAACTTTTTATATTGGTATCTGAAATTCTACTGAGTCGTTGGAAAACTTCATCCAGTTTATTTAATGAAAATAAAGATAATTTTTCCGACATTATTATTATTGAACATATTGTTTCACTATTTTCTCTACCATCTTTCATTATTCCATCTTCCCAGAACATTTTATCTTTCTTAACAAAGAGATTCTGAAAGACTTTTGCAATCTTTCAAGGAAATTGTTTTTTTTTTTATTAAAGAAAAAAAAAAAAAGAAAGATTAAATAATAATCCAGAAACATTGGTGAATATTGCAAATGAGTGAAAACTTCTCAGCCAAACTGTAATGATTTCTGCCTGAACAACAAAAAACATCTGTTTTAATTTTTTTTTCCGCTTGATTATTATGCTTTTCCAGTTAGCTAATTCTGGATGAATGCTTTTGCTCAATTACTGTCTTTAATTAGTCTAACTGAAAGCAGTTCTCCAGCAAATCAATTATTTGGTTCTCTAGATGGAGCTCATAATAAAGGACTACTTTTCAATTTCACTACATACACAGCATCACATTGTTTGGGTGAAAACCAGCCTTTAATAACATTAGTGGTAGTTCATTTTATTTGAACCACAACTCTTGTTTACCATGTTGTTGTGAAATAACCACTTTTCATTACTTCTTACAATGTTTGAATGAAAAAAAAATTACATTTAAGTAGTAAATTAAACACAGAAATGCAGTCCAGTACAAGGATGCTACACATCAAAGCTACTAAGATAATCAAGCTAGTGCTAATGATTTTCATATATTTCATAAGGATATTTTGATTATGTTTACTAACTTCTACATGATATAGCATTAAATATTCTCATGCAATGTTTTCAATTGATTGCCATCAACCACAACTAATTTACCTAACTGTAAAGCATTGTTTAGCAAGAAATCTCCAAGAAACTTTGCAAACTACTTTTGTTACATTTAATCATTTACAGTACCTTCTCCATAAAATTTACAATCATTTCTTGCCTTTTATCTGCATTTATCTTTTTTTTTTAAATAGTCATCAACAATTTTAGCTTTTTATATATGCTGTTATGACATCTTGCAGAGTACAATCAAAAGTGCTCCTTTTGAATGAAACCCATTAAAACTAAATGCTCCTAATGCCAACTAACAATAAAAACAACTTTTTAAGCTACCCAATATAAATGGAGACAATTTTCATACAAATTATTTGTAGATTTCAGTAATATCAAAAGCAAGTCTTCTTTCATTTCTAAAACAAAAATCTATATTAACATTGTTCCCTTTACAAATTTCACATCAAAGTACATTATCTGTATTAAGTTAAAACTAATTCATGCTGTGAAATCATACCAAATATTTTTCCTAGTATCCAAGCATTTTATTTTTTTTCACCTGCAATGTACATTAATTGTAGGTACACCAAGATAAATTACATTTGTTCTTCAATTAACCACAATGAATACAAATAAAAAATTACAACTTTAATGAGAAAAAGCAGGTGAGAGGATGATAAAAAGGTAACGGGTCATCAACATGTCACATGGGGGGGGGGTAAAGAGAAGCTATCATGACAGGTGGCAATAGCAGTAGCAGGTGTAAATTTGGGCAGAGAGAGAGAGAAAGAGAAAATTAAACACATTTATTTCAAACAACCTGTGACAAGAAAATAAGTTTAGAAAGTAAACCTTAAAGTGTGAATCTTACTTATTATAAAATGCAGAGTTGGAATGTGTTCATAACATCTGCATCAAAAATGCCTGACAATACACACACCAAACTATCATCTTCATATTTCAAACCACCAACTAACATAAATCATTATGAATTATTCATCAAGTGCTTTTTGCAACTTGTTACTCCACAGAGATCAAAAGCTTGTTGTCTGACAGAATCAGTTCCAATTTATATGTAGTGAAGTCATATTTGCATGAGAGCTAAAACGATGCTTTAGTTGGGCCTTTCCAACACCTACATGATAATCTTTGGCCTTTTTTTTTCCCTTCACTACAGTAGTTTTTTGACCAAGAGCAATAAAAACCAGTAATAGGACAAAAAAAAAAAAAAAATCAGTTAATTAAATGATGATAAATTTATTGTAGAATTCAAACAACTTATTAGCATTATTCATAAAGTTTCAGTCTCTATTCAGTTTCTTTTAATTGAGATTTGATTTATAGTTTTTAGCATAATATTTAAAGAGAAATATCAACAAATCTTTTGTGAAATGACTTTTTTTCTTTTTTTTTAATAGTTTTGATCATTACTTGTTAACAAATAAGATCCTGTTTCATACATTAAAAAAAAAAAAAAAAAAAAAAATTATCCACTGGTTTTTGTTTTTAATTGCTGTGGAATGAAATCATGATAACAGACATAGATAATACTGAAAGACTTAGAATATATGTTAGATACTGACAATCTCCTCAGTGGACCTAGAATAAAGATGAACACCATCTGGAAGCCCATTACCAAGAATGAAAAGGCAGTGAAAAAGAGATATGGCCTAGTGGATTAAAATGTTAAAACATTTGATTTCCTGTGAGTTGAGTTCAAACTTCAGGATGTAGAGTGCATTCAATGGAAGAAAGACATGCAAAAGTGGATAGAGTATAGATTAGATTAACTCGTGTTTAGGAGATAAGAACAATCTATGTATTTTGAATAAAGGGTTTGGTCCAAAATTCTAAGAAGTTTACCAAGTTCAACAGACACCTGAAGAAGCCCTGATATGACAATCAAAATATAGCATAACAATTAAAATGAGAAAACTAGTATGAATGGAAAAAGCATACAATAAATTTATTTTAATTCACTTATTTTCAAACATGTAAACCAATCCTAGTACCAAGGGATCAAAAAATAACATTAGAAGCAAAGAAATGATTGCTGGATTGCGATGTAATGTCTCTGTATGACTGCAAATGCCAAACAATTTCATCAGTTTAAGAATATAAACAAAGAAACTGTTGCTAACAACCAGAAAAGTTGTGGAGAGCCATGATTGTGTGTTATGACCCTTTATGATTTGAACAAAGAGAATACAATAACACAGTAAATTGTTAACAGTTTGACAGATGTAGAAGCATGAAAAACGGGTCTTATTTGAAATTCAATACAGTGAATTAAAAACATTTGAAATTTCACAATATTTAATACTCAAGAAATGAAGTCTAACAATTTATTGAATGCATGACACCATAATTGGTCTCAAAGGTTGACTGGCAATCTAATTTTTATTTCTAAAATAGAAAAATATTTTCATGTTAAAACAATGCAATACCATGAATTTCCTGGTTTGTCTCACTTATGCAGTATAGTGTGAGAGGTAAAATTATAAGCTTGGATGGGATTGGTTGTTAGGTATGGGTCTTAGGTCTGTTTAACTTAAGTGTTGTTTTCATTTCATAAAGGAATTATTTGTTGGAATGAGTGCCACAAAGCAAATGCTTAGGGGAGGGGTCAGGTTTGTTTTGATCAGGTATATGACACACTTTCAGATGCAGGTGACGATAACACCTGTGATAATCAGGTCAAATGAGGGTGAGATTCTGGTACATGAAAATATTACACTGAAGGTGGATATGAGTGATACAAAGCCATAATTTTGATTGGCCTGCCAATGAGAGAGAAGCTGGGACGGAGCTTTTCCTCTCCCTCTCTGATACTTACGACACAAGGCCATTATTCTGATTGGACCACCAATCATATTGAGTTTGTAGGGGCTTTCCTTCCTCCCCTTCAAGGTGTATGACAAGGCCATTGGTCAAGCAGTGCAATTAGGGTTTGCACACCCATAAAAGCAGTTGCCAAAAGAGCAGAAATAAGACTGAAGTGGTTTTGCCACTAGTAGACCAACACATTACCTGCCGGATGACCATAGTACCACAATCAACTAAAGACTTGTTCATTATGTTGCTTTTTGAACTGCCTTGATCAGCTACTTTCATTTAAATAGTTGAAGGATTCTGGGCTGTTTAGCCATAACTGCAACTGCCAATCAACCTCTTCCTCCCAGCTTAAGAATTCTTTATATAGGGAAACTTCTTCAAATCCCTTTTGTTTATGTATTCATGATCTTAATCAATTATAGTTCTATAAATAAAAGTTGCTATTTTTACACTTGTTAATGATTGTTGGAGTTAATTAAGTTTACCAGTGACATTGGTGACTAGTCTTTCACAAGCATTGCCAGGACAGAAAAGAGTCAAGTCTGATCTTCAACAATTCTTCACCAATATTCCTGCTGATATTAAACCAAACATGGAGACACAGGATTGGTGTAGAGCAGGCTTGTCAAAGACAGATCAACAGACAGGGACCAAAGTAAGAGTGGCATTCACCAAAGCACACAGCAAAAGGGCCACAAATTTTCTGATCAAGTAAATCTGGAAATTTGGTGACTGAGGACCTTAAGTGGAACTCGTATATACAACCATTGCTAAATATACTGGAAAAATGATCAGTTCCCTGTACTGCTCCCTGACTCTTCTAGATATCCTCTACTTTTACAAGAGCCAAATCAGGCTAAAAATGGAATATTGCTGCCATATATAGGCAAAAGCTACCCAGTCTTGATACTGTCTAAAAGCATCACTGTATCCTTGTGGGTGATTAATTATTTTTCACCCTGCAACACCTTTCCCACAGACGAAACATGGCAAGCCTCTTACTGCTTTATTGTTAGATATCAATATACAAAACTAACCTATGTAGATATAGCTGCTACTAACATTACTAACTACCTAAAAATACACTGCTAGCTTTGGACATCAAGAAATAAGACAGTTGAATTTAGATCACCAAGTTGTTCAGTTGTTCGTTATTCAGGCTTCTTTCCCTTTGTACTTTTTCCAATCTCTACCAGTATATAACAACTGGCAACAAGGATTATGAATTCCACGCACTGAGAACAGTTACGCTAAGAGAATAGCCCATTCATGAAGCACATGGCATAAAAAAAAAAAAAAAAAATTGGCTGGAAACCTACAACAATGACACAAAGTAAGTATTAGCTCTACTGAGTCTTACCAGAGGAAAAATGTATGGGCTGTTGAGGAGTGAAACCAACAGGATGGTTATATGATGGAATAACCTGCACCCCCATGAGTGGCAGCACTATAGGTGGCAACCACCTATAAGTATCCGTGAGGACAGATGATGGGAGAGTCAAGCTGGTATCTAGCAGCCTTCCAATAGCAGCATGCACACAACTGTACTGACTCACGACGACCATGCGCATAACTACTACTTCCTTGCTTGTTGTACTGGTTTCTACAATAAACCTGTTACTATTTATCCACCGTGTTTGTCTATTCCATATTCCTATTAGCACGGAATAGAATAGAAAGCAAGAGTGTAAACAAATACATGTTGGAGTTGAAGAAGCTATTGCAAACAAACCAATTTGGCAACAACCTCAACGATACGCTCAGAGACAGACTGGTATGTGGATTAAAATTGGAACAAATTCAAAAGGTTCCTGTCCAAGAATAATTTAACATATGCTAAGGCTGTTGCAATAGCTGTGGCCATAGAAATAGCAGATAAAGATGCTTGTGTGTTAAGACAAAGGTCACAAGATCTCTATCAACTCAAGGCAAAGAAACACATAGGTAAGCCAGCCAAAGAAACAGCCACTGACACTCGATGTTAATATGTTGATTTAAGGAGGCCACATGCAAGCTTGCTTAAAAAAAACGCCACCTGGAGAAGAAATGCAGGAACAAGAAAAGTTCATAAATGCTCATAAAAATATACCTCTGTATAAATGCAGTAGAGACAGCCAGGTGTCAGAGTGTAGCATATCCCAACAAGGCAGTAGCGATGAAGAGGATTTTCTAGTCTTGCACATTAATGTCAATTGCATGAGAAAAAATGATGGATTAAACCTACCATTGCTGGCCGACCCTTGAAAATGGAATTGAACACAGAGTCAGCAGCATCAATAGTACCACTGAGAATTTATGAGAAAAAGTTCTCATTTGCCACTCAGGAAAACAAACATTCTATTGCACACTTATAGGGGACAAGCGGCTATAACCAAGGGGTAAAATTCAGGCCTTGGTGAAATATCAGGGGGACACAAGTGAACCACTTGGATTTGTAGGTCATGGATTCAGAGGGTCTTGCAAGCTTTGGCTCAACTATATAAAATTAAACTGACAAGAGATACAGGTGATACAGTCAACATCACTAAAGGTGACAATGCAAGTCAAGCTAAGATACCTTCTCACAAACTATAGTGAAGTTTTTACTGAGGAACTGAAGGCAGTAAAAGTAGTCAAAGCCAAGCTAACACTGAAAGACATTGTCAAATCAGTATTCATAAAGGCCAGGTCAATAGCATATGCATTGTGTCCAGCAGTAAAAGAAGAGTTAAACCAATTGGAAAAAAGAGGAATTCTGACAAAAGTAACAATGAGCAAGTGGGCTTCCCCAATCGTACCAGTCGTAAAAAAAAAAAAAAAAAAAAAAAGTCAGGAGCAGTCCAGATTTGTGAAGGCTATAAAGTTACTGTGAATCCATGTCAGACAATAGACCAATACCCCTTGCCAAAAATTGAAGATATATTCGCAAAACTGGGAGGTGGTACAAAGATTGACTTGCAACAGGCATATCTACAAATGGAAATGGAAGAACCATCCAAGTGGTATTTAACCCTGAACACATATCATCAAAACTGCTTACCATTTGGTTATGCATCAAGCCCAGCCATATAGCAGCACACTATGGAACAGATTCCAGCAGATATGCCTAAAATAGGATGCATAATTGACAATGTGATCATCCAGAGACAGATGATGAAAAACACCTACACAATATAGAATCAGTGCAGAAGTGGCTCAAAGAATATAACCTGAAGGCCAGCCTAGATGAATGTGAATTCTTCATTGGTCCACAAAAGTCTCCTGACAAAGAACAGGCCATTCGAGAAGCAACATGGCCCAACAATTACAACAGCTCCAGTTCTTCCTGGGAATGTTAAATTACTACCACTGGTTCTTACCAACTTTGGCCACTAAATTGCACCCCCTACATTAGTTGTTGCAGAAAGACCACAAATGGGATTGGTCACTACAATGTGAAAACCCATCCCTACATGCAAAGTAATTGACCACATCAAACAGGGTACAGACATGTTATGACCCCAGAAAACCAATTCAAGTAGCAAATGATGTATTTCCCTATAGAGTGGGAGCTGTGCTATCTCACACCATGGAGGACAATGCTGAACGGCCATAACTTTCACATCAAGATCACTCACTGAAGCAGAGTGTAAGTACTCTCGGATTAACAAAGAAGCATTGGCCCTTAGGAGTAAAACACTTCCATCATTACCTATACGGACATAAGATTACCCTCATTACTGACCACAAACCCCTAATCTCTATCTTGCATCCACAAAAGGGAATACCTGTAATGACAGTAGCATGGCTACAGAGAGATGCAATTTTCCTCTTCAGGTACAACTATGATATTATGTACCGAAGCTCAAAATTACTTTCAAATGTGGATGGATTATCCAGGTTGTCACCCAAAGTCAAACAACAGACAAAAGAAGACAAGATGGACACTACCATCTTGTTTCACATTTCACAACTGGGACAGCTACCTGTTACATGCAGCAAAATCAGGTCAGCAACAAGCTTTCACTATAACCCAAATTTCTAGCTTTTTCCAAGAATTCAACAAAGCAGTTGATGACAATACTAAAAGAGAACTTTGCTGAATAGAAAAGATAATTTTTTTAAACTAATGTTTACCAAATACAAGGCCCAAGAGACATTCAAGGTAGATAGTTACTGTGTGGAGCTATATTAGCAAAGGAAAAGACAAGCATTAAGAGAATAATGCTGAAGTAGACTTTAGAAGAAACAGGAAACAAGAGATAAACCTCTGCACCTGTTGAAAAGACTGAAGAGGTGTGTGAACCGGACAATAAGCAAAAGCATGCAAGTTCCCAAGAGGAATATTTTAAAGGGAACCAAGATAACATGGCCCAAGGAAAACTACTTTATTATTAATATTAAATACGTGGATAGTTTCTGGACAGACCGTGTGTGTGCATGCATGTGTGCGCTCAATTGATATACAGTGTGACCCGGATATAAGAGAGATTTTCTCTGGTCCCCAAATTAGAGACTATGTTAATGTATATAAAATAGACCAAACCCGGATATAAGAGAAACCCAGATATAAGAGACTTCTTCTCCGGTCCCGACAACTCTTATATCCGGGTTACACTGTATCAACAAACATTGAGCAGAGACAAATCTACTCAAAATGTAACAAGTTTACTTATCTCTTTCTTATCCTGAATATATTATTTATCTGTTTTGTTATATGTATTCATTTACCACAGCCTAATAAATTTTGTGCTTGCCTTTGTTTTTATTGAAGTGCACCATCTGGTGTTACTTTATAAACAATCGTTTCTCAAAATGAGGAGTCCACCCTATCAAAAATACTAACATAAATATTTGTTACAGTCACAGGTTTCATGAATGGCAAAAATTATGCATTATACATGAATTTATTCTCAAAACCAAGAAACCACTTTGACAGTGCAAGTTGACAACATTCCTGTAAAAAAAAAAAAAAAAAATAAAAATAAAAAAATAAATAAATAAATTAAATAAAACCTAAATTAAATAAAACCTAAATTAAATAAAACCTAAATTAAATAAAACCTAAATTAAATAAAACCTAAATTAAATAAAACCTAAATTAAATAAACCTGTTAATCTGGTGAAAACCAAATAGAATTAGTGTTACAACAAAAACAATATTTTTTTTTCTTTATTATTCTATTTTAAAGATTTCAACTTTATCTCAAAATGTATTTCTGACAATACAAGTGAAAATGAATTTGAAAACACTAACTTAACCTTTTGGCCCCTTACCTATTACAAAAAATATATTTATATATATATCAAGGAACAGTCAAATTATTTCATTATATATCACTACTGGTAAACATGCCAATTCTTATATGTGGACAAATTGTTCAATAGCCTGAACAATATTAGACATCCCTTTAAATAATTATTACAAATTATTTCTTCCTATCATGTAATGAAAGTATAAAAACAGAATTATCTTATGACAATTTATATCAATATATGTGCCTTAGAATGATAATACTTGATAAGCTGACTTATTTTGTCTGTATATAAAAATCACTCTTCTAAACATTCTACTTGTAAAAAATAATAATTTTCACAATTTTAAGTGTATCAAATTATTTTCTTTTAGTTCAAGTAACAAATATCAACAGGTTTATAACCTAATAAAGAAAAAGACAACATTTATTTTACACAACCAATACTTATTTTTCAATGTAATCTCTTTCTTTGTCAAGGCACCCATTGCTTCTTCAACCCCAGAGATCAAATATTCATTAAAATTTCAGATCAAAATTCAGCTAATAATTGTCACGTTACAGTTTTATTAGTCAATTCTCACTCAGTAACAAAAAAAACAACAACAAAAAAAAAAAAATAGTCACTAATTATCATTCATTAATGCTGAAAAATTTAATGGGTGAGAATCCTTAAGTTTCTTAACAAATAAAAACAAATGAAAATCTTTCATTAAATGATTTATAACAAAAAGAAGTGGCAAAATTCATGAACAAATCTGAAATGACAAATTTAAAACAGTCTAATTGTTATGCTTTCGTAAGAATTATTTCATAAATTATTTACTTAAATATCAGAATATCTGTTTAGTTATCATTATTAATTTCTTGAATTAATTTAAATTTATAAAATAGTCATGTTAAACACACAAAGCAAATTTAACTAAAACATCAGGATTTCAGTATATAATCCAAGATTCATTATAACCAATTTGAACTAATCTAATTATATAAATTTTTAGTATAATATACATACACACTATAGTAGAATTCCCTAAAAATAGTGTGTCAGCTTGTCACAACTGACAATGACTTTTTTTAGTATCATATAACACTAAAAAAGTTTCCATCAGTTGTAACAAACACCATTCTTATGGAATTATACTATAGCTCTGCCATCAAAGCATAGAGCAATATTCCAGTGTTTAGCTACAACTCCTGAGATTATATATATATATATATAATATATATATCACTGCCATAAACAGACAAAAATTAATTTTATTATTACCACTCATGATGATAATAAAAAGTAAAAATGAAAAACAGACTAGCTAACAGGTTTCGAACCTCGCTCAACAGAGCTAAATCGAGGTTAATAAAATAATAATAAATATCCATAATTGTGCTGTTAGTTTTAGTGTGGATTCTTCTACCAACCTTAGCAGGTCCCACTCTAATTACCACCTAAGTGTTGAAGGCCATCTATATTCTATCATTAAAGCCTTCCCTATGTAAACAGAAGGACTTTGTATTAGGCCTCCAACTAATTACCATCTAAATTTTTTTTCCCCTCCTAATACACTTTGTCTTTTTTTTTTTTAATAATTTATTTTATTAACCTTGATTTACTTTTTATTATCATCATGAGTGGTAATAATAAAATTAATTTTTGTATGTTTATGGCAATGATAAAGTTTTGTACCACTAAACATACACACACACACACTATGATTACTAAATAAGATCGATTAACAGTTTTTTTAAAAAATGACATGAATAAATATTAATCTGCACATTTTTTAATATTTATATTATTTTTGTAACAAAATGTAAATTTTGTTTCTTATGACTCTCAAACATCTTCAGTTTGTAGCAGGTGGCTCTTCAAATACACAAATTTGGCTACCCACCCCAACTAAATGGCACCCCAATTCTACTTCAGTCACCTGAAGCAAGCACGCCAATTTAGCTATTTATATTAGCAATATGTAACCTAGATAACGTAGATCTGTTATACTAATTCAAGCAGGATGATATTTTTCATTTATCTCAAAGGAATTTTCAATTAGAATAAACGTGTAATATCTAACAATAGCATTTACAAGAGAAAATGAAAGCAATAAATGCAATTATTTTTCAAAATTTTTTTTTTTTTTTTACAGACAGGTAAGCAAGCATTGTCACAATGGAACAATTTTTGTGTGAGAATTTTCAAACTCTCTCCCCCCTCTCTATTTCACGTTTAAAAAAGAATTCTATATTTGAAAATCTGTTATTTTTCTTTTTTCTCTCTTGCTTTCCCTTTCTCCTCTTAATCTAGCATATTAGTCCAGAGAAATTGTCTCCATTTATTAAGAACTTTCAGTCTGAAGAGATGAATATATAGAAATATTCACAAAATAAATTATAACTGAAATGAATCTTTAAGGTTTTCTTTTTGATTATTATTATTATAATGCTCTGTAGTTTACATTGCGCTCTCTTGGAATTAATATCCTCCTTGGAATTATACCTACCAGTCACAAATCTGGCTTTCCAGTCGACTTTGATCTTCAAAAGTTTAAATGCAATGTCTATCATTATCTTCTGTCTTCTTAATTCCTTTTCTTTTATTGTTCTTGCTCCTTAATGTTTTTCTTTTTCTTACTCAATAATGACTGAGTCTAAGCTTGCTTAGGGAGAAATTATATATATATATATATATATATATATATATATATATATATATATATGTATATGTATGTATGTGTGTGTGTGTGTGTGTGTGTATATTTAAGAGTAAAAAAATCTGAAATGTTCATATTGCAACAGAAAACAGTTTTATGAAACTGATCAAATTAGTAAAGAGGTCAAAAAACAGGTAAACAAAATTATTTGAATGAGAAATTAAATTAAAAATAACAATGAGATAATTAAACCCAGTTTTAAAACTGACAAGAACTGATTTGAAGGTATCAACATTTTACTTATTTAATATGATGTGGTGCTGAAAAGTCCTCAGTTCAATCCACTTCTTAAAATTTGATCAAATGACTAAACATAAGAACTGATGTAAACATTCCCTCTTGGTCAGACTGAGAAAGGTGTTAACTAAATAAATTTGCAGATAAAATTCTACAAAAAAGAATTTTAGATTAACTTACATTTGAATGTATAAACTTTGTTATAAGAATTACACTTTACATGACAAGTGAATATCACCAACATGATTTACAAGATAAATTATAAACCTCATTAGATAATAAAAATACTCAAGGAACACCACATGATGAACAGTTCATACAGTATACAAGTCAATATGGATGTCCTAAGGAACTGCACAGATAAAGGATCTGATTTATTGCTATTTACTAAGCTTAGTTTTGGCACAAAGCCATAAGTATGTAGCACTTAGTGAGGATCCATATCCACTACTAAGTAGTAAAGATCAAGCAAAATAACTTGCTAACCATTAGTTCATGCCATGGTACCCAAGGGGAACCTGGTTTATTGTATGCAATGCTATGTGCATTGAATTCAAGCCAATTAAGACCTACATAAAGAGTTGATTAGCAACAACAGATGTGCATCACACACTTGTCTATTTATAAAAGCTGCAAAAGAAAGACAACACAAACCTACATAACAATGACATTTAATACAAGTACTATTAATGCTAGTATGCATTTGTATGTATGGCTCGGTGATAACAAATAGTATGAGAGTCAGTAAGAGCTTTGGCTCTATTTTTATAATGACTTTTACTGTAAGTTAATTTGCAATAATAAATGGTTTTAATGGTTAGCACTAAGTATTATTAATATTACTTTTGTTTCCACAGCATTTTTTTCAAGGCCTCTCAATTACAGTATCATTATTGTTAATTTCACTAAAACTTGTTTTCTGTTGCCATAGCTGGATATGAAAACAGAACTATGAAATTCAAAACACTATTATTCAGGGATCAGAATCACCTTCAGTGGCAGGATAAACATTTTGTACAGCAAATGAAATCACATTCAGAGTGACCCTAACCCTGCTGGCAAAAACAATGTGCTAATATTCTAAATGGTAATCCACATACATCAAACAATGTGTATAACATTTCAATGCACAGATAATACACTTTGATCTTAAGAGGACCAGAAAGCAACACTCTTGATAGATGTACTGATCTCTACATATGTTACTCCCTCGGTTTTTATAGATACAAAGATAGTACTTACATATTTACCATCACAGGAATATTACCATGTTACCTATTACCTTATATAATCATTATAATTAAATACTTTTTTAAATAGAGTTTATGTGAGCCAATCAAAATGCTTCAATTTAAATATTTGAATACACAGTTGACAAAGGAGAGTATTAGACTGGAGGCAATATATTTGTGGTCTGTACTGCTAATGCGATTGTCTACAAGAAAAAGAAACTGAATTTCAAAAGGTCATTGTAGTTGAGACTTTTCTGCTAAGATTTGGTTTGAAGCATAGGAAGGCCACATTTGCAGTCAAATAATATCACTTCTGGTTTGATTATTATTACCATATTGCTGTTGTCATGCAAAAGTGAAAAATAACAACAATATAAGATAACAAAACAGTGTTTAAAACATAGTTGAGTGACATTTGAAAGGTCAATACTAAAGTTTAAATTGAATTTCTTATCAGTAGTTTAAGTAAGCCGAAGTTATTTTAAAAGTAGCCTAAAAAGTCATAAGTAGTGAAATTCAAATGTTAGTAGTGCTTGGCTGACCTAATCTGGTAACCCCAGTCGGGCTATGCCAGCAACGAGATAAAACTTAAAAAAATACAAGAATTGTTACGTAATCTGAAATAGAATAATGTAAAAATCTAGCAATGAGGAAATTTTTTTTTTTACGATATTGCACCCATTAATTTCCAACACAAATGTTTTACATTTCATTAAAACTTCTTTCCTATTAGTCTACATTCCTTTGCTCTATGAACTGAATATACAAATGTTTTGCACTTTATTAAGACTATCATCTCAAATTAAGTACTTATTCAAAGTCTCTTGAACTTAATATAAAACCTTTTGCAAAAAAAAGTTTTTTAGTATAATTTTTATATTAACAAGTCAATGAGACTTTCAAAATGCACTGATTCTTAAGAATATGCAAAATGTGTTTCTAAATACAAAGTTTTTTTAGGAGTGGGACAAAAATATTTCAGCAATATTATTATATAACAACCAACTGAGATTATTTACATAAATTTCCTTGGGATATATCCCATTAAGGGGGTAATTCAGTTATAAGCAAAAAAAAAAAAAAAAAAAAAACAACAACAACAAATCAACATAGGAGTGTTTGCACAAATTCATGATGAAAGATTCCAAATACAAATGCTGGTAGATGGGGTTTTTTTGGGTTTTTTTTTTTAATATGCAACAGATGGATAAACTTTTGCAGTGTGTTTCTACTGCAAAGACCATTGAAATTGGAAGTGATAACAGATTCCTTAAAGAAATCAAACTTTTTCATGGCCTAGAAGATCAAAATATCAGCTTGAATACACTTCTACAGACATAAAAAGTGCATACAGCTTTACAAGAAAACGAATCAAAATAGGATGGGCGGTCAAAAAAGAAAAGAAGCAATTGGTACATAAAATAAAAAGAAATGGGTCTTTCTGTAAAAGAATATAGCAAAGAAATGAAAACACTTATTTTTAAAGAAATAAACTTGCACACAAGCTAATTGTACTTTAAGAGCTCTATAGATCAGAGTTTAATTTACAAATTAAAAAATGTGTTCCTTGGTTCCTTTCAGTCTAAAAATGTTAGACTAGTGCACCAACCAATTATTGATAAAAGAAAAGATCTCTAAGACTTTGCTTAGAAAGAGTTATTTTTTCCTTTTGTTTTAATTCACTTTTTTGTGTGTTCGGTTTTGGACAAATGCAAAAATTTGGCCAAAAATCTATCACCCTTAAAAAAAAAAGCTCCAAACAAATGTTTTTCCATATTAGCTGAAAGATGTCATTTTTTTTTTTTTCAGAATTTGGTTTTACAATTAATCTTCACATCTCAATTTGCTAAATCTTTTTCATAGTCTACAAAATTAGATAATGGAAATATTTTTTAAATCCAATTTGTTGCCGAACACAAAAAAATACATCAATTTGTGACTGCCTTAAAACCCCAGATATACATTTTTCTGAAATAACATCAGTGAGAAGGAAAATATAAAAAAACAAAAAAAAAAATCAGAAATTATTAGAAGTTAAATTACAAGAGCGAGAAAAATTCGAGGAAAACCGCTATGCGACCAAAATATAATTACAAACAAAACTCAAGACAAAAGTTTTTTAACATCTCTTTTTAGTCTTTATATTTCTACAATTATTTTATAAAAAAACAAACAAAAAAAACAACATTAGTTAGTAAGATTATTGAACAAAGTAGCCAGTTTCATTGATTTTTAGAGATTATTACTTATTTCCATTGAAGCAGTTTCCATTATGAAATAAAAAACACATGATTTACAGTACAATATAATCTTCCAAACTTGGTAATTAATTAGAAACACAAACTAGCAACCAAGAGGTTTTTCTTTTGTGATTAGAGTTCTTATTAATTAAAATATTCTTATAAAATTAAAAATATAACCTGTTGAAAGGAAACTATGATTTCATACTAAAAAAAAAAAAAAGTCAACTTTCAAAAAAAGGTTAATAATAATCTCTAGCACTTTTTGGTAATTCATTTATTAATTTAAATTTATTGCACGCATACATTTTTATTGGAAGGATTAAAAAAATAGAAACTCTTCATTTTTTATCATTTAAAAAAAAAAAAATAAACAGTATTTGAGTTGAGTACCTATTTGCTTTTTTTACTTCCTCTTCTTGTGTTGACTTTTTTTCATTGATGAGAAATGAGCATTAGACCAAAATATGAGGCAAATGTGTATTTTATGAGGTTTTGGTGAAGAAGAGCAGCTTGAATAATAATGATAATAATTATTATCATTATTATTATTGTTATTATGACTAACCCTTTTACTTACTAATTACATGAATATTGAATAAGTGGTGGAAACCGAGAAAATAAACTCATGTTCAAAAGCAAAACGTGTATTATAGCTAATCAAATGTAATCTCGAATAAAAATCGAAGTGATTCCAAATAACTGTAGTCACTTACTTAGTGTATTTAGTGACTAACGGTTTGTACGTATGATCAGTCAATATTCTACTTGTAAAATCTGTGATTGTCAAGAAAGAACAAGATAACCACCCTCAAAATAAATAGATGTTTTATTTTTTTATTATCTTATTAAGTGTATTTCAAGACAATAATTTATTGAAGTTACGCATGCTTTTTTTTTTTTTATTTATTTAGCCCGCTTAACTTGGTACAAGGACACAAATGCCGAGCACTCAACGAGGATCGAATTCACTAGCCGAGCAAGATTACGATACTCTACGGCGAGAGGCCCTTCCTGTTTTTTTGTTGTTTTTTTTTTTGTTGTTTTTTTTTTGTTGTTTATAAGAGATTCTGAATAAAAAAAATTAAGGGTGATTTATGCCAATTATGTGCCTTCTTAAGAAAAAAAAAAAAAAAACGCATTCAAAATTTTATGAAATTTGCGACAATAATATTCTTTGACTGTTGCATTATCAACTTTATTTCCTTTAATTTTAAAATGAAATAAAAATATTTAAATTACAAAAAAGTATTACTGATATTTCTTTATGCTAAGTCAATTTTACTGGCATCATATTTTTTAATTTATACAAAGCGATATAAATATAAACACACATAAGCGAATCCAAGCTGAAAATAAAACTTACATGTGACGATCGGGTTTTACTTTTAATAAATGAAAAAACAAAGCGCTGTTGCTACATTTTTTTAGATCGATAAACATTTTTACGCTTAAAAGAATTAGAATAAGCAAAGATAAGTTATTTTTAATGAGCAGATCTTTTGTTAGTGTCAAATTTGTTAAAACAAAAATACTTACTGTTATATTGAACTCCTTTGGCAAATTTTCGCTGCAACTGGGCCCCCATGGGTTGGTGTCCGGGTGGTGTGGCTGGTTTAAGGGGTTCATTGCTCCCCAAAAGTTTCCGAAATAGCGACATGCTTGAATTTCAGATCGTTCTGTAGACTTATTATAAAAGATTATGAGTGTATTTTCTTCTTAGACAAGTGGGTTGATGGTTTCTGTCGTGGTATGTCATCTTTTTGTGTTGTAGTGAAAAGAAGAAAAAGAAAAGCACTAAGTAGACACTAGTAACTACTTTTTAACGATGGTGATGAACAAACCATCTGGAATTTAAGATTTGGGGAAAAAACGTTTGCATTGTAAATAAAAGAAGAGAATCTATGTTAAAATATAGATATTTAAAATTAATATTTCTCTATACGAGTCTGGCTAGTAAGAAAATTATCAAAACACTAAATAAAAGGAATCTTAAATTGACCGTCTGTTTAGACCTGGATTTTTAAAAATGATGAACACTCCACGTAATCGCAGGTCCTGTGTGCAAGACCAGAAAGGCACAACAAAACAATTTTCATTTAGACTAATAATCACGTAGGCTGACTTAAACAAGTTTGTGACATCCTGGCCATATTATTGTTATCATTATTTACTATTATTCAATATTCGGCTGCAGAGTTGTGTGTGGGCGAAGGAAAAGGAAATGCCACCGTCTGATGTGTCAGTTTTTTCTAGTGACGACCTGTTCACAGCGAAACACGGAGCCTTGTGGAATATAAACATAGAACTATAATACTGGTACAAATCTAAAACAACCAGTTTGAGTACCAAACTTTGGCTGATATCTCTGTTTTCCACGAGGTTTAAGCCTGTAAATTAAAAACACAATCTTGCAATAAGGACGGACTTTCACCAGCCTCCCTTCTCTCTCTCGTCATGTAAGTAGTTCTATTCCGTCATTGGGTCAAAGAAAAAATATAAATATCTACGCCGAAACGAAAATGAAAGTATACATATAATTTACTTACAGTTAATATTTTGTTTTACTGAATAATAAATGGACAAATTTTCTGAGTATAACATTTTCCATATTATAATAGTCGTCTCCATACAAATGATTTTGCGTACACAAAAAATAATTTGATCCCAATCCACAAGTCAGCGACTTCTCTTTTTGGAACTGCCTTGAATGAAACAGCATGGCGGGACGTGCGAAATGTCTCCTTCTTAAACCATTTGTCAAGTTAAAATTACTTAACTTGATGAATGGTCACTCATTTATACATTTAAATAAAGCCCGTAAGTATCTGCGTGTGTAAAATTATTTTTGAAAGCTTGCTTCTATTAATCAGAATGAGCCACAAAATGAACTGTAGCCGTGGAACAATTGTTGATCTTAGCAGACCACGATGGTGTATGAAAGTTGTGTATAAAAAAACACGCATGCACAGCTGATTGCAAGTTCGATCCCAGTGAATGGTAAAATTCGTTCACATATCAGAAAAATGAGATAGAACGTATATATATATCTGAACGGTTTTTCATCGTTTTTTTTTTTTTTTTAGAATTGCATTCGGATTTTTATTTTAGATTTGTAATGAAATTCTTAGCGATGAGGCGGCATGTAGCGGCCTTGTTAAGCCTGATTGTTTTTTTTTTCTGAGTCATGAAGGATCGAAATAATTATTTTGGTTTAATTTAAGATTCGATATTTTATGACGATTTTTTTTCTTCAGAAAACTAAATTTTTAATTAACAATTGGTCAATAAAATACCCAAATTTAACTGTGAGTATGAAGTAAAAATCCCTTTTCTCCTCGTTACCCGGTATTTCAATTTTACTTTTAGAAATTTATTTTTGTACTTTTTAAATTGGTTCATTTCGACCAAACATGTTGCCTTCCAATTGTTTTTTTTTTCTTTCTTTTTACTCGTTTAGTTATTTTTTCTTCTTCTTGGAAGGAATAAGGATGTTTGCAAAAAGAGAATCCTCTAAAAATAGCAGTAGTAAACACGGCAGAATTATTTTTGTTTTATTTTTTGTTAAACTAAAAAATAAAAATTGAACGGAATTATCACGTCTCTTTTTAATTGTGGACAAGAACACAAGTTTTATGAACTCGTTTAAAAAAAAAAAAAATAACCAAATATTGAACAATTGCAAAAATTCAATTTCGATAGAATTCTACTTTAGTCACGGGTTGAATCTAATCATTTTTTCCTCATTGAAGTGATTTAAAAACTAGTGTTTGTTTACACTAGAATTTTAAGAGCCTTTTTGCGCAAGGTATATTTTTTATGATCCACTATTAAACGGAATAAATCTATTTGTAATTTAATGAACTTATTACCTAATAACAATAAAAGAAATAAAGTTAAAAGAAATATGAGAGATGCTAAAGAGTTCTCTATTCGATCCACTTCCAAAATCTAACGAAAAAAACCAAAGAAAGGGTTTGTTGATGGCACCAACAACTTTTCAGCACATTGTCGTAAAAAAGGGCAAGAACTCGTCAAAAAGGGTTATTTAGGATTCTTTGGAATTATTTAGTAAATTAAAATATTTAAAAAATCATATTTTTGCTATTGTAAAACATTACAGATGTGTATCATTTTATTTTGAATTTAAAGTAGTTTATATTTACCGCCTAAGTAACAAATTGCTTCTTTTTTTTTAACAATTTGTACGCACAGAACTAAACAGCAAAGCCAAAAAATAAAGATCGTCTATTTACACTGTTTTAAGCAAATTTGGTTTGCGTGTTTGTTATGATCTTCATCATTACTTGCAGTTTATAAAAATAAATTTTAATTTTACCTTAAAAACTAGTTATTAATTTGCAAAATATCTGACTATTTACTATTTCCTAGTTAAAAAAAAAAAATCTTAACAAGGGCGATAATGCTAAATACTTACCAAAATATGGGATTCCTTTTTATATTTGGTAATAAATATGAATTTGTTTGCCATATTTTAAAATACATTCGGTTTTTCCACATTTTTTACTAACATTAATTTTCTTCTAGATGTTGAAAGAATCTTTAACTATAAGAAAGCTATCAAAAACAAATGTAGATTTTAATAATTTTATTAAATTCATTTTTAAACCCTGAGAAGGCCCGTTATTGTTAATTCACTTCTTAGTGCTTTTTTTTTTCACAACAGTGTTCTGGCTGGATTAATATACTCTTCTTCGACAGCAAAAGTAAACAGTGAATTTTTTTTTTTTTTTTTTTTTTTTAAAAAAAAAAAAAGAAGAAGATAGCCGAAAAAAGTTTTATTAACCTGATTTGGAACAAATATCACTTATTTTTAGTTTACTTTTGTTTAAAATATCGCAGAAAAGCATTTTTGACACTGGGGTGGGTGTTTTTATGAGGTATTGATAACTTTTTCGAGAGTTTTTTTTTTTAATTTTTTCGAAACCTGATAATTACGGTAACAATAATGGATAACATGAATGTTTGTTATTTTTTTATATATAATTTTTTTAACTACCCGGTAATCTAAATAATCTAGGAAAATATTTATAGTCTTACTTACGAAGACGCTTGTTGAGGAAGAATTGTTAGAAAATTACCAGTAAATTTTATCACTCATTTTGTTCGGATAATGTTGTGTATGGACATCCATATTTACAAAAATTGCTATGTTTATACACGAAGAAAATTTCAAAATCTTTAAAATTTCAGAGGTTTGTTGAATTATATAGTAAGCTATTCCATTTAGTGATTAGTAAATGTAAATATTGTAAATATAGTTTTACAATATCATAAATTAACACAAAATTTGTAGATTATTCTAATTAAAATTTTTAAAAAAATGGAAACAGTTTTTGTAAAAAATAAAAATTCATTATTCATTAAATTTTTTTTACTTAGTGTCTATATTTATAAAAGCAATTAAAAGCTTTTCTAATTGAATAATGTCTTAGGTTTATTGCATTTTTTTATTTTATGATTCAGAGCAGATTTTCTGCAACTGGCAGTCCTATTTTACAAAAAAAAAAAAATTGATGAATTAAATTTTCCAAAGAATTGTGTATATAACTAATATAAACATTAAACTACAAAAAAAATGAATTTTTCAAAAGTTCATAAAATTAAATAAATGGGGGATAAAAGATATAAAAAAATATTTTTACAAAATTTTCTAAAAAGGAAACATTTTGAAAATAATTTAATTCATTTATGAATAAGTCCTAAAAGTTTAATTAAACAATTATCTGATGTTTGCAAGAATTTCCAAATCAAAGTATTTTTCACTGAAAAAAGACACAAATTTCCTATAATAATTTATGGTCACCTGCTGACACAAGAAAAACAATTTGTAACCAAAACTTTGAAGGTTCTAAACTGGATTAAAAAGTTTGGGATATTTTTATATCATGTATGCTTTTTTTTTTTTTTTTTTTTTTTTTTTTTTAGTGAATCTTTGGCTGTACCTACTATTAATAATAATAATAATTTTTTGTTTCATTTTATTAACTATTAATAATAGTTAATAAAATGAAACAAAAAAGAATGGGTGGGGTCAGAGGGAATTTGTGCTTTGCTTAATCACCTGACATTTGTGATTGAAGTTGTTAAGGAAGGATGTTGGCTACAAGTTCATATTTTATTGGATTCTACTTCATTTCTGATTTTGAATTGTTTGCTTTTGATTTTGAATTGTTTGCTTTTGTGATCAAAGAATGCATCAATCCAGAGTGTTGTATAAAATGCAAGATGGAGAAAAACTAGTAATAAAATAATAGGAATTATGAAATAGTTTCATTTAAAAAAAAAAAAAAAAAAAAATAGATAATCTTCTACTCCTGCTACAAACTGGAGGGGGGGAATGTGAAACTATAGATGAATCTATTTCTATTTAAAAAAAAAAGTAAAAGATTAAATAAAAAAATAGTTAATAAAATTTGTTAATACTCAAAAGAACAAAAATAAGAGATACTTGTGTAACTAATTTATAGAATACCATATTTTCCAGGTTACAAGACGCTGCAGCTTGGGACACACCCTTATATTGGAAAAAAATTTCTAAGAAAAAATAAGTCATTCTCATACAATAACACTTTCACCATGTGTCCCTCACATAGATGCCATGTATTGTTTACATTAATCACTCATCCAATTTTGTTTGTATGGCAATGACATACTACTCAAGAGCAGAAAGGATCCTACTATTGCTTGTAAACAGATCATCTTTAAGCTTGTGGCTCAGCTCCTGGAAGGTTTATAGTCTTGAAAATACTTGTAACAGCTAAGTACTGAGGTTACATCATATAAAAGACTGAATTAGATAGCTAACATTATAGTGTAATGACTCAACTTACAAATCCACATTCCTATCAGTCATGCCAATTAGGTAACTGCCCAAGCTTACTTGAGCCTGGACGTTGCCTTACATTCATCTTGGCAGATGCATACTTATTTTTCAGGGTATTTTTTAGGAAAAAATGTGTGCCTTGCAAGCCAGAAAATACAGTAATCAAATCATTATTCTTTCAGTTTGATGAAAGTGTGTAATGTCCAGATCAAATACATGTGCAGCAGACAACATAATGTTATCTAGTTTGAGCATATAGTATGTGTAAAATGTGGATCACAATGTACAAGAATTTAAGTTTCATCATATTTTTAACCAATAAGAAGCTAGATAAATCCTTTTCATAAATACTCTCTTTAGGTCATGAATATTTTTTTTGGAAATGGTTAGTTTTTACTATAAGAATTCTGCATCATTCTTCAGTAACTGGTTTGTTTTTGTTTGAGATCACATTGCTTGTAATTTAACTGATTTACTCACTTTTGCCCCTTTTTTATTTTTTCAATTCACACTAAGCAAGGCAATAATGCCACTAAGGTAGAAGGGACTACTGGAAGTTAAAGAGAATGAAAAGACTAGAAGGAACTGGAAACCCAATCTTAGACGTGAAATAAAGGGACAAGCCTCTATTCCTATTCAAAATACAAGGCAGGAGTGTGAATTGGATGATAGGTGAACCTATCTACTGCCATTGAAAGATTATTTTACTTTTATTGTTTCTAAACTTTCAGGAAAATATCCTTGACATTGTTAATCAACCTTTTGGGCATATTTTCCTGCAGCAAATCATATAATAATAAGTTCTCTTTTGCTTAATAACTTTCTGTTGAATAACTGTCTCAGTCAGTGGTTCCTTTTATACACTGGATCAGGCAATTTATTGTTCTACTGGAGACAGTATAAGGAAATTGGGAAGTTCAGAAATCCCAAGGAAGGACACCAGATATGTGTTCCTGGAAACATGTTGATTCATCAACATCAAAACAGATTCACTGCTGAGCAAAGAAGAGTAACTCACTCAAGCACCATAAATTGTGGAACACACAGTCCATCATAGATCATAGCCACTTCTGAGCTTCTCTACATGACTGCTGGCAGTAAACTGTCTCTTCAAGTGAGTCCTTAATTACCCATCATCAGCCAATGATATATTAAGGCTCACACTCACACATGTACACTTTCCACATTGCAATTGACTGCCTACATGCAAAGCAGACAAAACATCATGCCTATTTAACTTCAGGTAATATGACAAACTGCAAAGAATGAAAACAATATACACTATTTACATTGTTCAGATTGTTCTCCTCATCTTTGTCATATTCGCAAGGTTTTGGCCATTGTACACTCTGGCCTTCTTCAGGTGAATGGAATTTTAAACTGAACCCTTTTGTTTTGTCCACTGGGGCAGATTGTTCTACTTCCACATGCCATGCCTCTTCTGGATAGCTCAGTATCAGTTTCAGTTATTTCCCTTTTAGTAACTCAACTCTCCAAATTTTAGTTCATCTCTACTGTGACCAAGTATTGAACTCACAACTATTTAGGTCAAGTCATGGGATTACTTCAACCAATGCTTCTATCCACTGGGCCAAAACGTGAATATGGCAACAAAGATGAAAACAAGAATTTGAACAATATAAATAGTTACAATATCTCATTTCAGAAATATAGACAGAATGAAAACAATCTATTTTAGTTTGATGAAATAAAGTGTACTTTTCAAAATTCTATGGCGTTTATTAATGCAACAGACACGTAAGGATACAGTTACTAAAACATTGATAAAAACAACTAAGGTGAGGATGCTAGTCTGAAAGAAACTTTGTATCATGATAATAGCATGTCATCTCAAAACTTCAAACAAAAACTCAAGCAATAAAACCAAGGGAAAATAAAAAATGAGATGGGACATTTTATCTCCGTGACAAGTCAACATCAGGACAACTTGTCATCAACCTACTCAGTGTTAGGATAACTCAACGCTGGTGTCAAATTCATAGATTCAGACCAGTGTTGGCTGTCCTAGTGTTGCACATCTCTTAGATCAGCTTTAAGTCAGAGATTTTGAAAGTTTGGTTGTTTGTCTTACTGATTTATTAGACACAATAGCCTATTTGGCTGACTGGTGTTTAATTTTCAAGATCAAATAACCATGTTTAAGCAGCCAATAGAAGACTGCACACAAAGCTTGGGATGGAGCATCCCACAATATATGGAGATTTATTACAGGGCTACAAAAGGTGCAAAGAAACTGAGATGCATTTTTCAAGCAATTATTTGGAGGTCATTCCCCTCCCACTAAATTGATGAAGGCAGATGAAAGAATTTTGCAGATTGTTTCTTCTTTTTCACAATGATCTCCAATTAAATATTTCAGGGGAATTGCATACAATTTTCAATAAGTTTTTAAGCTAAAAATAAAGTCATGTATTAAAAACATTCCTCAATAAATTACTTTTATTTGTTTTTAAAAAAGTCTACGAAAAATGTCATAGTTTGCATGTCATTGAGTTGTCATCGCATTGAGTAGGCTGGTGCTGAGTTGTTCTGGAGATGAGTTGTCATCACATTGAGTAGGCTGGTGGTGAGTTGTTCTGGAGTTGTGTCAGCAGCATTGAGTTGGTGGTGATGAGTCATCCTGCACCCAATAAGGAATTCCAGTTCAAAGTGTTAATGTTGAAAATTTTTCAAAATGGACATATTTTATAAATTTACTCCCCCCCTCTGTATCACCAAATATAACAAATTTTGTATGTAGATCCCATTAAAACAACCGCAGTCTGTTAACAAGAATATTCTCAAAAATTGTTAATTAATTTAACATTGTAGGTACCATTAGTAGTTTCTTAAAACGCAGTCATACTTGTGGAGAACTACGAGAACATGATGTTGGTAAATCAGTTGTACTCTGTGGCTGGTTGCAGTATAAAAGATTGAACCAATTTATGATACTCCGTGACTGGCAGGGAATTACACAAGTGCTCATTCCTTCAGAAATGGTAAGTATATTAGGTATATATATTATTTTTCTTACAAATATCCATTGTTATTCTTATTTTTCATATCATTTAAAGATATACTCTAGACTAAATTGGCTTATTTTGTATCTAGGTTCAATAAAAATGTTGGTTTCAGTGCAACAGGAAAGACTGCAGAACACTTGCCCCTCCCCTTTTACAGGAAAAAGCACACAAATGCATGCTGGGATTATTCTTAGCCAATAAAAAAGGTCAGTTTGCAGTTTGATATGACTCTGTCCCGATCTACCTTGTCTAGAAAAGAGAATGCTACATTTACTTTCCGAAATTTACATTTGTGTGTCCATGCCAATTCTTAGTTTGTGAACTTTTTGCCTTATTATTAATTTGCCTTGTATATATTGTTTCCTTGATATTTCATTTTTTGACCTGTTCCTTTTTCTTTCTTTTTTTTTTTTGAAAACTTTGTTAATTCTGTTGAAAATTTCTGTTTTTTATTTTGCATTTGACTATGGCTACTCACTCCACAAAAAATACAAAGGGGTATCTTGAATTAGATGAAACCTTGTTAATCATTATTGATTTTTTTCACTAGTATTTCTTTCATCTTAATTTCAGTTGCTTTCTACACAGACCATCATTCTATGGTTATTTCAGATCTATGTTTACTAATAGTTATAGAATGATGGTCTGAGTAGTTATAATGAAAAGCAATTGAAATTAAGATTACTTAAATAGTAGTCAAAAATTATTAATGGTTGGCAATACTTTATTAGAAATTCTACTTGAATCTTTATAACCTAGATATTGTTAGGCTAGAAATCGATTCAAGTTCACATTGAAATGAAAGATAATATGACTGTTATATTGAATAGTTAATGTTATTTTTCATAAAATAAGGTTAGCTGAAACTAGGGCAAAGAAATTGATATTTGAATTAATTGATCCTGGATATTTTTTAAAGAGATAAAATGATCCCTGAATAAATTTTAATCCAGAGAAAGAATATATCAAGTTGAAGTTATTCATCTTTTGGGTCAATATTGTTGAAGAAAAAAGTCCAAATCATATTTCTTATACAGAGACTATATACAGCTTGCATTTGGTACCTGCAATAGAGTAATAGTAAGCTAGTCATTTAGATTAATCAGTTTGATCTTTACTAGGTGCCTTATATTGTGACCTTGTGCCAAACATTAAATAACATGAATGCCTATTTCTTCATAGAGCATTTATGATACAGAGAAAATTTACAGAAAGAATATGCACCTTTTAATACTATTGTGTACAATTCTAGAGAAAAGAGGTGATCACGATAATATATAGTTAATTGTGACTAATGTTTGTTGATGTAGATTGTAGGAAGTGGGGGTGGCATTGTCAAAACAATGGTTCTGAAGTTTAGTTTCTAGTCAAAGGGAAAAGACTCTTTTCCTTAGAGTTTAAACACTGCTTTGAAATTTTTTTGAAGGAAAAGAAACTTCATGTTTTGTAATAAAGTAAGTGAATATTTCATGAATTATAAATGGACTTTAATTATTTTCGGTTTTTGTTTAGCGGTATATCAACACCTCTATGGGTTATTTAATGCTGAAATGTAAATATTTTATATACAATTTTATTTTATCTTTTTTTTTTTTAAGATAATAATGATTTTAGTGATACAATTTTTACTAATTAACCCATAGCTGTGGGAGAAAAGGTGAATTCCAGGCATATTTTCAAACTTGACCAGAATTTGAACTCAGCTCTCTGAGCCATTATCCATTACACAACCAACACATCCATGCTTACAGCACCTGGTATTCTCAAGCAGTCACCCATCTAGGTACTGACCAGGATCAACATTGCTTAAATTCAGTGATTGTAAGGGAACTGGTTTTTCAACATGATATGACTGTAAGCCTTGACTTTAATTAAATCCTGATTAATAATCATTATTAATCAATGCATCAAGCAAACAGAAATCAAAAAATAGTCAAGATTTCTCTCTTTGAATTTCTGGGATAAGTTATTATTTGCATACAGACTATTTTCCTCATCTTTGTTGTTATCACAACATTTCAGCTGTTTTACTCTCTGGCCTTCATCAGATGCTAGTCCATCCTGGTAACCTTCAGGGAATTTTGGACTGAATCTTTTATCTATGGTGAAGGGTAAATTCTTGTTCTTTTGCTATCTAGGTATATCTCAACTAGTTGTTATTTAGTACTGCTCAATTTTTGCCAAATCCTAGTCCCATGGGACAGTAACCTAGTGGATTAAGCGGTTGGTTTGTGATTTTAGTAACATAGCAATCGTGAGCTAGGCAGTGCAAGCTTGGACTAAATGGAAACAGGAGGAGTAATAACCGAACAATAAGAAATAAGAAATAGACAAAGTATCTCTAGACATGATCAGTGGAACAAAAACAATCTACTCTTGTAGTTTAAATGAAGGGTTCATTTAAAAATGCTCTGACAGTTACTGGGCTCAACTAGTACCTGATGAAGGCCAGAAAGTACAATGGCCAAAATATTGTGATAACAACAACAAAGATGGAGACAATAGTCTCAGTATAAATAATAAAAACATAATTTTCTTGCTTTGTTTTATTAAAGCAAAATTCGTTATTACAATTAGATCATAATGTTCTTCAAATTTAAAGTAAATAAAACAAATATCTAAATTGATGTCCTTCGACCTTCATTTTTCATTCAGGTTTCATTCATTAGTTTAAAAAGAAACAATCAAGTTTGTGCGTGAATGTTCTATTTATTATTTATTACTATTGGTGAAAAGTTAAAACGTTTTATTTTAAGAAATTTCTTGCTTTTAGAATAAAAGCCTGTCACTATTTGTGACGTTAGAATTTTTTATTTTAAGAAATTGCTTGCTTTTAGAATAAATGTAATAGAATTTTCGTTTAAAATTTTGTATCATCCTTGAGATGATGTTAATTTCAAGCCCTGGTGTATTGGCAACATTCTTCCAACTTAGTCTCATATATACCAGTAAGAGGAAGGCTTGGTTATGGAGTTGATGTTAACACCATTGTTGGTGAAGTTATACATAGAATGCTTTGAGGAACTGGCTTTAAGAACACCACTAAAGCCAACTTACGGCTAAGATACATAGATAAGACCACTCTACTCTTATGACGGTGTTCAGGGCCACGGCCTGGTCTCGGCCTTCAAATACAACGTTGTTTAGGGTCTGGTCTGCTTTGGCCATCAGGTATGACGGTGTTCAGGGTCAATCCCCGTCTGCTCGCTTGGTCAGGATCGTTCAGAGAACAAGCCGCCAGCCCACTCCTCGGTCATTGACGGCATTTGACACAGCAAGTTGACCTCTTCAACTGTGACCTCTCTTATCCACATTGTGATTTTGATCTTAAGAGAGTCAAGCTGAATTTCCACTGGTGTATCTCAACCACGCTAAAACAAGGAGTTGAACATGTGCATACAAAATTGAAAAAATAAAATGGACGACGCCCAAATAAGTCACAATATTATGTTTATATCAAAATAACAAAAAATAATATTTTACAGTTCTTTTCTTCTTTGTTCTTTTTCTTCTTTTCCCAAACTGTTCTAATAATTGGTGACAGAACGAAAATTGCGGGTTGCTTCTTTAAAGAGTGGCCAGACTGGACAACTGGATTTATCTTCAAGTACTGTGATTTGTACTTTCCAGTATGACACAAGGATTTTGTCGGAGTCTTCCTTTAGTGAATAATTAATATTATTATTCTTTTCATCAGGTTGGCAAGCAGTGTTATATCAGAAATCTCTTAACCCCCGGTCGCGACTGCAACGGCTACTGCAACTGGTTGGCCTCAACTAACTTTGGTCCACGTGGGCACTTGTATTTATGGGTGTCCTTTCAACTGGTGTGGTGCGGGTGAATAGGTGGGTTTTATGCAGATCTCCCAAAATTCAATCAGTCATTTTCTTTCATTTTCTATTTCACATTTCCAATTATGGAAGATCCCCTCCTCCTTCGGGAGGAGCCATTATCTGATGTCAGCCTTTCTGACGTCATCTGCTTTTAATTTTTTCTTTCTCAGGGAAATTTTGGCTGACAAAATTTCCCATTGACACCTTTCAGCAGACGACTTTAACCTCTGGCCCCCGACCTGCCAGCTGTTTTTTAGCTGAATCACATTGTGTAACTTTTTCAACAAAATTCATACATCTGTTCCCATATCCTGGGAAAATAATTCTCTTTCTGACAAAAACTTAAAATCGTTTTGTTTTAACCCATTTCGTCCATACGCCATGTTAAATATTGTCACACTCTTGCCTTACCAGGAAACTAGAAATACTGCAGGTTTCAGTAAAATAACAATGGAAAAGGAAAACAAAAATCAGCTAGCCTTCCTGGATGTACTAATAACTCAAAGAATGGGTTCAAGACATCCATATGCCACAAACCAACTTTCACAAGACCAGACCTTAACTTCAATTTCCACCATCCATACAGTGTTAAGAAAAGGATTGTCTGATGCTTACAACACCATGCAAATATCATAAGTGACGATTTAGATATATACCAATGGGAAACAACAGATGTCTCCTTCAGAATAACATCAACTTCTGCAGGCATAAACAGAACAGTCAAGGAGGTGAGGGATTGGAAAACTGCCATGGTCTATTTTTCCTTATGTCAAGAGCTTGTTCAAAAAAAAAATACATCAGTACAACATTCAGGAGTGGCTCAATCTTATGGAGAAATCTCTGCCAAGTCAAGCTTAACACTGAGGCAAACATGACCAAGAACTGTGTATATTCAATATCTTTGCAGTTATATGAAAGAATACAAAGATGAAACCAGCCAACCCTCTAAAATAAGGCTGGAAAATATTGAAAAGCTGTAATTAAGTGAGACAATGAAATTAGGCATAGCTGATAATGTATGGAGGTATAAAAGATGGTTACCAGCCCATGTGGAATGAAGTAAATACAAGACAAAGAACATTGAGAAATCAGATGTTTGAAGGAATTAGCAAATATATAAAAGCTCTTTAATAGACCTAGCATAGAAATAAATATCATATGAGAGCTGTTAATGAAGAAGGAGAGAGAAACTGTGGCAAAGAGACCCAAGCTTTATAGCAAAGCCTCAGCAGCAACAGCAGTTAGAAAGAGAAGCAGTTATAGGAGAGGTCATGCATTACATCAAGGCAGAAAATGGACATTAGGCTTCAGGTTTTAGCATCAAGATTGTTCCACAGGACAAAAGCCTAGTGGATTAAAGTAT